>MU127808.1:478727-493574 GCA_014904975.1 Marasmius fiardii PR-910
TAGTTCCTTCCGAATCTAGACGCGTCGAGAGTTTATCCCGATTATCTGATTGGCTCAATCATCGACTGGGCAGGTACTCGCCTCAGTCAGCTTCAAGCTAAGCGAGTATCTTTATCCCACCAGCGTTCCGTTCAATTTCCGTAGTTCCAAGTTCAGGCATTTCGATCGTAAATTCTCCGACGGGTCAATCAGCCGTCGCATGGTTATCTTAATCTCGAGGAAGGTTAGGAATATTATCGTCTGTCATCGTTGACGCCCGCCTTAAGCCCTCTCATTTCGATGCTCCATTGAAAGTGGATAGAAGATTAAAGTAAATAATAAATCCCTGGATTGCCGTCGGGTGTATTAGAGCGAGAGATCTCCACTAATCAATCGTCGAAGGTTTGGAGAATCTTGGAGTTACAATCATAGGCTCCTACAGGTTTCAGAGTTCCTACAATATCTCTCATCGTCGGCTGGATTTCCGTCGACTTCTCTAATAGGGACGTCGAGGCTTTGACTAGTAGTTCGGGCTCACCCTAGTCCTCTAGTTAACCTAGTATCTGTCATGTATTCTACTAAATAGTGCCAAAAATGAAGCATATTCAAGGGTTTTCATTCCGGCACGCATCAACGTTCTCGTCACTTCTGCAGATGCACAGGCTTCCTACAGTTTTCAGAAGTATGTCCTGGCTCTCCCTTGCTCACCATATATTCTTTATCATGAATATAGCAGAGTCTGGTTGCGCCAATTTTCATGCAACAATTAGTTTTTGAAGGCCGGTTTGCCATATCAAGGTCAATTTCCTTCCTTCCCCCCCTCAATTGCATTGAATAGAGTGTCTGGTAGTCGGAGTTCGATCAAGGATATCATTGCAACCTTAGGCAGAGTGTGAGCGGTCAGCCGGCGTGGATTCGAGGCGGGTGTGTCCCGTATTGTAGATCACCACGAACGTGGATCTATGTCCGGAGGAACGAGAACAAGTAAAATGTATAACGTCGAAATGAGCGTGCATAGCAACGTTACAGAGCGCCTTATATCTAAACAGAATCCAACATTATTCAGTGACTCGGCCCTCGAACTTAATACCATTTCGTGAAGAGATGAGGGGACGAATTCAAAATTTACAAAGAGCCTCGTTCAGTTACGTGCTTTTCTGTAACAGCACAAACGAGTACGATGCAACGCACTACGGTGGCGTGGTCTGTTGGAGTTGTCATGCAATAATTAGTTTTTTGATCATCATTCCAACCTTAGAAGAGTGTCAGCAGCCGATTCCCGACGTGGATTCGAGTCCCGTGTTGTAGATACCCACAAACACAAATCCGTGTTCGAAGAAACGAGATGAGAACAAGTGAAAAAGTAAAACAACCAAATGATTGTGCATAGCAACATAACGGTGGGCCTCTTTCCTAAACCGAATCCGTAATTGTCCGGTAACTCGAGCCAGCTAACCGCCTTCGTGCATAATTTCATTCTAACTTCCCATAGCCCTGTCCGCCTCGTTGTAATTGACCTTTAAGTCCAGTAAACAGACAAGCCACCAGACAAAGACTTGCCCGAAAAATGCTTTTTCTATGAATTCAGCGCCGGCCACGGACGGAATGATCTTGCTCGATCAAACAGTTGTCACGGGGAGGAAATGACGGATACGTCCAAGGCTGAAGGTTTGTTCGCGTAGGGAAGGACGCATCGTACCAGCTGTATGACATCCATATAGACCTTGAGGGAAGTGGTTGAATTGTAATGTGCACAGAAGTAGCCATAGATGAGTTCAACGGTCTTCCAAACAAATTTTTCAGAGATAGCATAAACCGACAAAGAAAAATGCCTCGAGAAACTTATAACGGATACCTGCCAGCTGGTTGCAAATCACCAGTTGATGAACACGAACACGCCCTAGTGTGGGCAAGCAGTAAGAAAGAGATCTGGTTCTGTGCCGGGATCGTTTAGCGAGATCTGGCACTCCTCTATAAGCATAATCAGATTTTGAAACCGAAGGTTTATCCAGCCTTATTAACATTTTCGTTGTCCTTTCGCGTGAGTTGGGTATGACCGAGATTGGGAGTGAGATTCGCGTGATCATTCTAGAAAGTATGAACAGGTTCGTCGTGTAGGGGCATGCATGGGAGATAAAGAGGCAGAGCTTGGAGATTAACAAAATGTTGTGACTACGAAGAAGTAGACCAGACTTTCATAACACATCACAGAGAACCTGGATAGTACCAGAGGGGAAATGATGGTAACGAAACGAAACGAAACAATAGATGGTAAATAAGCCTCTCGGTTGACCCATCGAGGAGTGCAAGCCTGTGGCACCAGCCCGAGAACCAATTGAATGGGGTCCTCCAGGAAAGAGGGAGAGGCTACAGTTCAAGCTCACTTCTGACATGAGTGATGGTGAGAGAAACAATGGAGGATCCCGAGAAATCATGTCTGCGGTGTTGCTGGGACTTTTTGAAACTGACAAGCTACAATTTGGGAAGATATAGCTGGGATTGACGTTTTGATACCAAGATATGAACATATGAGAAAATGTACACAACAATATACCAACGTACCTCATACAGTATCCATAGCCAAAATGACTTATCGACCTCTGAGGCTCGAGTAATTTCTAGAGGACATATATTTCCGGTAGCAGCCCACACAGTCAAGGAAGCCGAACTTGACTATTTCAGAGCAGTGGAGCATGCATTCAGTTTCCCAATGTTTTCCAGCTTGACAGATGCTTCTGTGTTTTGGGATCAGAAGGCATCAGATGAAAAGAATCCTCTATATATGGAACCGAATCGCACGATGGACATTGCAACAACCAAAATCCATGCCTATGACAGTGCTCCCTTTCCTCTGAGCTCGTTCGAATTCCTACCTAAATCTCCATAACGGCCAGTGACAAGAAAACAACCAGAGAAGATGTATACTTTGTGTTTTTCTAACGTAAAACCATTTTTTGCACAACCAATTCCGACTGCCACAAACTCAAATGGACCCCATCCTACTCTCTCTTTCTCCTCCCACTAACACACAACACCCCCCAAAGAATTGTCATCCCAACCATCATAGCCACGAGCAGCGGCTGTAAACTCGTAATACCATACTTCCCCGCCAAAGCCCCAGTCACAAACGGAAACACTGCAGATCCCGCTTGTCCAAATCCTGCTATCCATCCAATGGAACCTGTGAGTATCCATCTAGGAAGAGTACGCCCGGCGTAGTTCATTGTTATTGGGTACATCGGACCTAGAAGGAATCCTACAAATGAAACTGCTACGGCTCCACCAATCAGTGAGGGAACTAGCCAGACCACGAGTTCGAGCCTAAAGGTGAAGGAGCCGGGGAGGAGTTAGCGACCATTTGAGTAGAAGAATGGAACAGTGGATGAACGTTATGATGGAAAATGGTCAACGTACCCAATCGCAAGCGCAGCATAAATAAACGTCGCCTTGGTCTCCCCAACCATCTCATTAAACCACAACAACGTCACCCTGCCCAATGCCAACCCTCCAAAAAAACCAGAAGAGATATATCCAGCATCACGACCACCATTTCGTTCACGAATCATGAAACTGACAATCCATCCTCCAATTGTTACTTCCACACCTACGTAAACTAGAATGTAAAATGCCATTAAATGGACGTTTCGTTGGGAAAGGATCTGTCGGAAATTGCCATGTTCTTTAGAGTTCGATCGTTGATTTTCTCCCCGGGGTTGGCCAATTTGTTCGAGGCAAGCTGTAATTCCATGGTTCCACAAAAAGTTTTATTGTACATGAATAGAAAACAGGGTTGATTACTCACCGTCCTGATCTTTGAACCGGAATACCAAAACGATAAGAACAGCATTGATCACAGCAATCCCAAGTGAACACAAGTAATAAAAATTCCATCGATCCAATTGCGAAAATTGCGTTGAAACAAGTGGAGCCGCAAATGCGCCGATCCCATAAACACCGTGGAACAAACCCATTTTGGTTTCGGGGCTCTTTTGAAGAGCAGCTATGAAACCATTGGCTTGTGCGTCCTGTGAAGTTCAAAGCTTAAATTAGTATGAAAAACTCTCGTAAACAATAGGGTGGCAACCAAGGGCAGGCTTAAGACGGGGACGCACCTCAAAAGCAATCCCTATTCCGTTTATCGTATATGCCAAAACAAAGACAGGAAACGGGAGGTGAGCAGATTGTAATGTGTACCCAATCATTTGCATGATCGAAGCTTCGGGGATCAAACTCTGAGTAAACCCGTACATCTAGGAGAATACCGATACAAGAACCATACCAAAAGCCAACATCTTCCCAAATCCATACTTTCCTGATAGTGGAATGTTTAAGCATGCGCCAGTAATAAAGCCTACACAAGCAAGTATGAAGATTAATGATACAATAGTATCGTTGACCTAAAAGACCATGAACGTTAACAGGGTACGAGAATGGGGGATAAGTTTACATGCGTACATGATAAACCTCCTGAATCTTTGGCAATAAAGGTCCGGTTGATCCATCGTTCCATCCAATTAAGAAGTGAGTCCAAAAGAGAGTAGCAAGCTGAACTCTAGCTCTCTTGATTTGGGCTTTGGACTGTATGAAGGATCCATCCGTGGTTGGCAATGGAGAACCTGTTTCGACATATTGACCAGCCACATTAGTGGTTGTTGAACGTAGTTTTGCCTGGGGAGCGCCAACAGAAGGAGGTTGGGGGAGTATTTCGAGTTCTATTGACTCTGACATTTCCTCGCAGTGAGAGTAAAGGGGGAAAAGAGAATGAGTCACGTTTAAAATTTGGAGTGTCAGCGTGAGTTCGGAAAGTTATCGGTTAAATTGGGCGCTAACTTAGTCAGTATGACTCTAACCGGGCACTGATTCGTATATATTTCTAGCCTCAGGTAGGCCCTGAGTTGGCCGTGGTTCACACCAACTTTACGCCAACAGCATGCTGCTACCATTCCGAATTTCTGAAGGAAAAAACCGGAACCAGGAGTAGCATAAGCGTCGCGGTGGTCGTTCAGGAGCCTGTCATGCAGGCGCATCATTCCCCACCATTAACAATACCGTTCGTCACAGTTCGGTTCGAAGTGCCTATTCGGAAGTTGAGGATTGCCCCGAGCCGTCTATCTCATCACTGGTACATGATAAGAAAGAAGAGGACGATCAGATCGCCAAACACGCCAAAGCTGAACGCTTCTTTTAGATGCAGATATCTGTTATCAGAACGGCAAAACGGTTTCAACCAGTTGACGTATAACTTGAAAATGAACTAACAGTAATACCTGTAAGCGCTCTTCTAAGTTACATGTATATATTATTTAGATTTACCTTTTCAGGGATTGGCTCATACAATGGTTATTGCTCATGTAGCATATGCCAAATCTGCAGAGGTTATTCAGCAAGAACTGTCAGCATTTCATGTTGCCAATATTCAGGCTAGTCAATAGTGGTCTACTGTCACAAGGCAGGCCACTCTTGACTTGCACACACAATCTCAGTATGATATTGATCACTTGCAAGGGTCGATGGATATTTTTGATTACCAAGTCTCAGCTATTTAGCTCTCCTCTCATGTTTGCTTGCCTCTATACAACTATTTGAACATTTAGTAATTTACTCTACTCATGGCTGTTTAGCTTGGGTTTGCTAGAGAAATTCATCATTGTGATAGGAATTATAAGGCAAAGGGGTAAAAACTACTGGATGGCACTACTCCCAACTCAACTCTAGCTGGGTCCAGTCAAACCATGACCTTATATGACATCAAGTGACACTATATCAGATGCGTGTACTAACTAATAAACTACCAGTGATAGGAGTTATCAATGACCAAATGCAGCAGTCACAGTTTGAGATAAAACAAGCAACAAACACCTAGTGAGATCAAGCCTGCTCCACAGCAGCAGGCAGGGACAAATTCACTTGAATTATGGTTCACATCTCACCATAAATGGGATTTTTGTGATGCAGATTCTATTGCCTAGGGGGTGTGCCCCCTTCAAAAAGAGTAAAATCTATATAATGAATGGTTGATTTACATTTGAGTATTAATCTTCCCTGTGTGCCTGGATCTCAAACTCGGAAGATGGCAGAATGCTAAGAAGTTGAAAAAAAGAATTGTCAAGCCAAACTGTAAACATTTCAATAAACCTCTAAATTCATGATCCAAGGCACTGCAGCATTGAGCAAAAAGTTTGTAAAGAGACAGAATTTGTGCATTAAGCTCAAACTGTGCCCATAGGAAGGTGTTCCAAGGGCTGTTCAGATGAGCCAGGGAGATTGTTACAACTTCAATGAATCTATCTCCATAATCCAGACAATTTGGCATGAAACAAACTTCGTAGAGAGTGGAATCCATGCCATCAGCTCAAGCACCACTAGTATATCTTTTCCTATCCTAACTCCATTAAGTCTGGAGGAAAGAGCAGTGCAACAGAAGTTAATAAACAACTGGATCACTTGGTGTAAGGGCTCGTGTACTTGTTGTAGTCGAACGAGTCCTTGCGGGGAGATTCTTGAGGAGAGAGAGAACGAGAGAGAGCGACGATGAGTGTCAACGTAGTCAATTCCTAAGAATCCCGAAGGTAAACAACGATACACAACAGCTATTTAAGTAAATCTAAGTAATCACGTGTAGATAAGATCACTGAGCACGCGAAGGTAATCCTTACACTTGGTCACCTGGTATTTTCTATGCAAATTTTGCCCTGAAACAAAGTCCACTGAGCTCAAAATGTATGTTCTGACACCAAGCTTCTCAGAGAAGTTGAATAAGGGTTTAAAGTAAATTTATCTGCAGTCTACTAACAAGAGAAGGTCCTTTGGAAAGGGGGGAATATTTAATTCACTCAGTGATTTTGAGCAATCGGCCACTTGGCCGATTTTCAATACTTACCACTGATTACGGCAATTGTGGACTTGGACTCGACGGCTAAATGTACGGTGGACGTGTCAAGCACCAGGACCCATTGGGAGCAAAATGGGGTGCCCACAGATACTTTTGTTAATGTCTTTTGCTTGGTCCAAAACTTTTGGGTGAGATAACACCTTGACACAACAAGATCAGTAAATCAAAAAAAAAAAACAGGGATAAAAAGACTGAGAAACTCAGAGCAACTGACTTGTAGAGAGGCCAATCACTAATATACCCATCGTGTACCTTGAAGGCAATGTGGTGCAAGTCGTGCAATTGACATCCCATGCTGATTTTGGGGTTTAAGCAGTAGCAGCCCAGCAGAAATGACAGTGTCAAGTGATGACACTGGAACAAGTTGTAAAGTAGCTGAACTTGCGACAGTTTAGTCTTCTCGTCTAGAGTGGACTTGACTGCCACACTGTGAATCAAGATTGAATCATTCACAAGCTGATTGGGACACCATCACTACAATGAACAATATTGAGATCACTTGTGGAACAAATCCATCTGAAGCCTGATGCCCAAATCATGTCTACAAAGTTTCCAACTGTTGAATAGGAGATACATGCAGTCTGTTCGTTTTATGAATGGAGGCGAAAAAGGGCTTCCAGATAGTGACATTGATATTGATGTCTTGTTCTTGAAGAGGGTGCTGATACCGCTGTCAAGCATCCAAATCTGGACGGAGGTGGCAGCATAGCTGTATGCAGATATGTCTACCAGTGAGTTGAGTCCTAGGTGACTGATTATTTTACTTGATTATCTGTATTGAAGCAGGGTAGTACAGGAACAATATGAAACAGAAGCAAGAATGTTTAAGATTTCACTGCAGAAGATGACAAATATGTGATGCATTGTGTCACTGTTGTAGAGTAAACAAAGATGTAGATGTGGTAACGGAGTTTTAAGGGAGCTTCTGTAAGATACGAATACGAACTTCTGCTGGAAACACAGATCAGAACTACATAAGCCGACACCATAACATCGGCCCCACCAAGTTCCGCAATTCAACAGGACATGAGGAGTGTAAATCATAAACCGCCTAAAATGTCCTACTAAATTCGATACGCCGATGAACGTTGAACTCTGGTGGTCCGAAAAATCCAGGGTAATGCATTGTATTCCAACAACCTAATAGGTTAGGAGTGTTGGGCTTCCTCTCGCGAAGTGAACCCTGAACGTGCAGCAAGCATGGAATCCTAGACTTCAAATCTGGGGACCAGTTCGTGTGATCGACCCCATGTGAGTAAGTGTATTACAGTCGACTCTCTTATAACCCATAGCCCTCGGTGGACACCCCCGGTTATGGGTTTTCGGAGAGTAATCTGGGTTGCGAGAGAGGTCGGCCGACCGGGGCCAGTCAGGGGGGAAATAGCCGAGGGACACCAGAAAAAAACTTTCGTCCAGAACTTGACTGAAGTAGGTCTGTCTACAGTCAAGATTCTCCAAAATCTGAATCAAATCCGACACTTCGGTAGCAGCGATTTCTGACCCGGAGTATAGCTATATATGGTAGGCTTATGGGTTTTGGACCCGGCCAAATCACGATGAGTTATGGGTTTAGCCAGTTTTTTTAGTGGGCACCAAGGTGGACGCCGAAATGGGGTATCGGAGAGTATGGGTTATTACATGTATGGGTTATGACAGAGTCGACTGCAATTAAAGTACTTACTTGCATCAATATTCATTTCCGACTTGATGCCCGGCATTCTTGGAGAGAGGCTTATTTCCGCCGGGATTTCTTGAATGCAGCCTGCTGGGTGGGTGGTAGTCATCCTCCGAATGGCTTGAAGTACAGCAGACTTTCGGTGGGTATTAGTGTCCGTCTGCTCGCAAGAAACTAAGTGGGCGGGACTCATAAATATCGGTTTCGAGTGAAAACCTTTGCGCTCTCTAGTACTGGCTGTGAATGCGTCAATTGAGATGCATGCGCAATCACGGACTCCTGGAGTCCGACAGACCTTTGAAGGTGCACGAACGATAGAGGCCAACTGATTGAGTGAAGATGTAGCCAGCCATGTATACATCTATAGGTATATACTACTATAATTCCAGTTCGCAAAGCACTGGTGGTATACTAGATAAACTGATCATTACTCATTTAGTCATAAACAACATCACCCATGCAGAAGAGAAAGGAATATCAAATAATGAATCATATTTTTCCCCGCAACCTTTTGAGAATCATGTATCGTGTCAAGAACGCGAGTATTACACCGACCAGTATGCAACCACCTGTCTAGAAGTTAACCTCTCAGCATCGGCAGTTCAGAAATTGATTTACCAGCGAAGATACTCATAGCCTGCAAACCACCAGCAGAGTCCACCGCTCCCGACATCGGAGGTCCACTCAATCCAGAACAAGCCAGAAAGAGCATTAATATCCCCACGCGGCGACTCAACTCTTCGGGTTCTCCCATGTCAAATATTGGATTCCATAAAAGGGCCGCAAACGAGCCTGCTGAGAAGCTGAATGAAGTCAAGTCAGTGAGAAATCTTTCCTACGCAGGCAGGATTTCAGCAGATCTATACCCGTATAAAGCGCTGATCGTTATCAGACCCGAGGAGGTCGAGGCAGCAGGCCATGCCAACACAATCGCAGCGGTGAGAATCGTCGAAGGTATCATGTTATTCATTGACCCTAGATCGACCAAGGAGGAACGATGGTCATTTCTTGGCTATGCTCCAGAAAGGAAATTGAACGCGCACCTATATGATCAGCGATGATTCCAGCTGACACCCTTCCAAGCCCAGAACTACCGTTCATGATTGCGACCAGGCTGAACGAGAAGTTGGGAGTGGAACCTTTGGACACGGCCACCGACGCAACATAGGATTGGACTGTATTACACCTGTATGAATGAAGCAACGGATGATTTTTTGGCGGGGACTCACAGGTATAGGTCCCGAGGTACACGAAAAATGTCCCAAAACACCATACGACAAAGCACAGCGTCCTCAGAGGCTTTAGACTAATGAGAGGACCATTGGGATAAGATGGCGGAAGGCGCCCCCGGATCGTCTATTTCAAATGAGTGATTGAAGTGTAATCGTCAGGGAACTTACCAAGTTGGCAATACTTAGAAAGATAAACATGATCAACGCTAGAGCACGCATAGTCCATTGAAATCTATCCAAACTTTTATTACTCAGGTAATTGAAAAGCGAAAGCCTAAACGTACCCCATCAAGGGGAACATCGCACGAATCAGAATTGGAAAAACCGTGCCACCAATCGCAGATCCACAGGCAGTGATACCTAAGGCTAAGGCTCTCCGTTTCTTGAACCACTGTGATATTATAGCTGGGGTTGGGGCCGTAATGACTCCACACGATAGCTGGGAGCGGCATTTCAATTACTGGACATATCATCGCTCGATCGAAGACCCACCCCGGTCAAAAACCCGTGGCAGATTAAGAAATGCCAGTAGGCGGTACATTGACCTAGCAAAAGAGTACCCAGAACCAGTGTCCCGCTGAAGGAGATCGACATCAAATGGTAGTGCCCCTTGTCGAATAAGCGACCGACGATCATGCTTGGTATGAATAATAGTGCATACTATATCCTCTCTCGCGTTAATACATTCGGTGCGTAAGCAGAGAACGACGTACCTGAATGGAGCCAATCCATGCACTAAATAGGCGGGAGATCAATCAGCTTGATTTGAAAATAAATCTCCGAGACAGAAACCCTCAAAAGCTTACATTTTTGTCGGCGACGAGTGCTTGAAGAAGGTAGTTTCATAATAGGCTTGAAAGACCTAGATAGAAGGAGGTATAACTCTTGACTGGGATTCCGAACGCAGATAACACAACATACACCCCAAGTGCTAGTAAAACCAAACCTATGAAGGACTAGTCGTTAGAATTATTAGTGAACCCATCATATAGGTAGTAAAAGGGAAATTATTTCCATAGTCCACGAATGAGAGACCGTAGTGCCATAACAGTTCAGGGGCTAAGAGGACGTACGCAGTAAACACGCAACAGAAAATCTGAGAATAGCATGATCAGAAATTCAGCTACTTGATAATCGCAGTCTTACTCCAACAACAACAAGCCACGCTCTGAGCCCGCCGTCGGGGAATACGTCCTCCTCTCCCGCTTTTGGCAAGCCGGTGTTCCCCTTCGAGGAGGGTTCACTCTCGATCTTCGCTTGCTGAGCAATGAGATCGTGGCCTTTCTCCAGGATGTTCTCATTTGGAGAAAAACGGTGTTTATCATCGGCTAGACGATCATTGGTATACGAGGGATCGCAAAGAGTCGAGATGGAGTAGAGGGTTTTGGCAGATCGATGTGGGTCGACTCTTGGTCTCTGTCTTGCTGGGAGCATCATCAGGGAAGAGGAATAAGATCAGGGAGGTATTTGTGAGAGGCATAGCTAGAGGTAATACGGTACTTCTTATACCCGAGGAGCGCGAGCCAACGTGAATCAACATACCAAAAAAAAAATTCTGCCTTTTCACGCCTTTTCAGAGACTTTTGTCATAATCCCGAAGAAAGCCGCTATGTGCGTTTTCGGCACGCAAAATAGCCGACGTCAACGGGTTGTCAACGACGGTAGTGGCAACGCTCGCACTTAATCGCCACTGGCATCGAGTTTCAGGTCCTCAAGGTGTTCAATGATAGTGGTGAGCTCCTTTCTCTCAAGGCCTAACATCCACTGAAAATTACAGGGACTTTCGGAAAAAGGTAAAAGGTCCTGTAAGTCCATAATTTTTTTACCGAGTTACCGATTCCCTGCCCCGACGTCCATACTCCCCGTGGAAATCAATTTAAGATCTTTACTCAGTGTTACTGCAATACACCATGTGAAATCGCTGTGTAAACGAGGCCGAGTGGTGCTTCGGGTGAGAAATTTGTTAAGGTCGAATCCAACGAAATCGACAGAAACGACTTCTTGACCCGGCTGCCGCTCCTCGACCGAAGACGGTGGAGGGGCTGCGCTCGAGCTGAGTAGCAATGATCTTGTGGTAAACAGCAAGGAAGAGAAAATCCCTAAAGCAGGATCAAAGTTTTTAGAAGAAGAATTTCGAAGGATTTGTCGAAATCCAGGCCCTGAAGTATGCTCTCGAGAGTATAAACTGACGTGAACGGGAAAGCTGGGCGACTATCACAAGAGTTGTTAACCAACTAAAGCTAGAGGACGTACCATTACAAACATACGATTCAGTAATGAGAGAAGAGCTATTCAAGCTGAAATAGGGGACTCCCGACAATCACTGTGATCAAAACACTGTGGCGTTCACTTGAGGAAGTTGCAAGTGGATAGAATAGCCACGTTCACTCAAGGTCAACTGTTTTTACCAGCATTCTATTTCATTGTATTTCCACGAGCACCAACGGGGACTTCGCCAGGCTATGTGTAAAAGCTACGCCCACATTTCGTTATCGGATATCGAATGCCAACTGTAATGTGTATTCCTCGATCAACAGTCAGTTGTGAAACGCCAGTGTTGTTAGTGTATGTTTCGTAACTTGGAATGTCAAGGGAAGTCGGAATCCAAATGGGCGCGGCCTTGACACGCATGCTGTTATAGCGAGACCTAAAGAACCAGAACAACTTCTAATTTCAATTGGACGGGGGGGAAAGGATAGGTTCCACGAGCTCGCCCTACACTTCTTTTGAGCACCAGACATTTACAAGCCCCATTATCAAGTCAGGCCGCCTCTCGTCTCTCCGCAGTTGTTTCTGTAGTCTCCAGAGGGCCTCGTAGTTCACGCAAACCGAGGAAGCACGTTCATACCTTCGATTTCATTGCATTGATTTTCAACAATTCTCAAACGAGGCCACAGAACGGCACGATATACTCTGTCTTGGAGAAATGTGGAGATGCAATTTACCGTCATGTGGTCAGTTGCGGTATCGACGGTGGAAGCAGAATTTGAAGAGCTCCAGTGTGCTGTGAGTCTTCTGTACGCGGTATCAGAACTCAGGAAGCTGGAGGGGGGCCCGATTTTCTCGTGTTATGTGGTGGTTCTCATTTATTATTACGATTTACATATATACTCAACCTGTTGGATTTCCGGGTGTGAGTGATTAGATGATGAGGAGTAAGGTAGGTTTGCAATTTCACTGAATGGTAAGATTGGCTTGAATTAGAGCAAACCGATGAGGAAGCCCAGTGTCTACCTACATCTTTATATACCCTACAATGTATCTAGAATGTTCTACAGTAAGTGAGAATGCTGAGTAAAAAGCTTGGAGCTTGAGTCACTACAGAAAGTTCTGGAATACTGGTGAGGGTACTCGCACAGGTTTGCTGCTTCCACAGCCCAAATCTCAATACAACCAAATTCTTATACACCTCATCTCTGTTCCTACCATCCTTGGCTGCATATCCTCACCATCCCAGATCCTTCTTCTCTGGTGGCCATCGGCAAACCTCGACTGGATATCAGAGGCTTTAAGTTCACTTCAGATACTACCCATCCAGGTTCTTCGGGTCCTTACCCTATCGTTAACAGACGTGCTCCGCGTTCATGCGACAGTTGAAATAACTGTGGGAATAGATTATGTGCATGTACCCACTCCAGATCCTTTTGTTGATGTTAATCCTAACCCATGGACGTATTATCATCCAACAAGCTCTGACCCATTCGGACGATCGCGTCCCGAAAATCCTTCGTACGCTGTTACACTTTTCTACTTTATACAGACAAATTGAGGCGTGCTCGTTTGCAGAGACGGAGTTGGAAAGTGCTGAAACAATTGATGAGACATTGTTTATTAGAGCTGCGGAGTTGACAGTGGAAAGGCTTGGGAGGGAGTTTGAGGATGTGCCTTGGCTACAGGTGTATTGGGATATGAGGGGGTATGTTCCGAGAGCGCCTGAGTTCAAGGAAGTGATCTTGGCAGAATATGAAACGGTGAACGTCTTTAATTCTTGGATTTGCGGGAGGCGTTGGGGTCATAGAACTAGAGCTGATTGTAGCGCCGAGCCAGCAATGTCAAATCGGGGTTGAGTATAATATATGAATGGTGAAGTTAAGACTCGAAATGGAGCCGTTAATCAGGGGTGCTCACTGGCTCATTAATGCTCCTCAGGGTCAACGACTCTTCATTCTCCCCATTGTCAAGCATTATGATACCGCTATTTCTCGTCGACTCAGGCAACCGGGGGTGTCCTACGGATGCCGCCTTTCGATGGATGCATTCCAACTTGTTCTATTTTTGCCCTGGCCGAATGATTCCCAGATCTCATTGTCCGTCGACCGCAGTCATGGGTGACGAGAGTCCTAGCATGGCTCAAAATGGCTGATAAAAATGTGTAATTATAATTTACCAAAGAGTCGTTCCTCCGTCGCCGTATTACAGTCATATCAGCTATAGGCTTTCGAGTTATTAGCTGGGGCGTAAAGCTCGGGGGCTCATGTGAAGTCTTTGCCCAGGCTCCATTGTTACTCTTGTAAGTTGAAAAGAACCCCAAAAGTAACTATATTTTCTGGTTTCTCATTGCAGGAGGTTCCGGACGGTGTACTGTTCTAGGAATAGCCACCGAGAACGTCAAAGAGTCACGTCCAAAAAAATTGGCCGAGTTAGGATTCCCAGGACCCAGTTGGGAACGGTCTTTCGCGGTTGGCGGTCACGTTTTGTCGCGTCGTCCTTTGTTTCCTTCTTTTACCATCAATAACCGCCGACTCCTATAAATCTCTTCTCCATTCAATTCCTCAAAATGAAGGCTCCGGAACGCGATGTCACTTCTCTCAGAGACGGTTGCTTTGCGCTCCAGTCAGCCAACGACTCCCCCTCAGTCCAGTCAGCTTCTCAATGGCCTTTCTCAATATTCTATTGCTGACACTCCAGTCGTACGTCCAAACCATGACTACAGACATGAAGCAAAGAAACTCGATCACCTCAAAACCTGCAGACGAATAGGCTCATCCATGGATGGCAAATGGTCTGGTCCCGTCGCACCATAGGACTTTCTTGACATATTTCTCGGTGTTGATCCTGGAGGGAAGCCA
>MU127808.1:493674-550025 GCA_014904975.1 Marasmius fiardii PR-910
AGGACTTTCTTGACATATTTCTCGGTGTTGATCCTGGAGGGAAGCCACTCGATGTTCCTCATTTGGTGAAGAAAGCCGTCACTAAATCACAGGACTTGGACGAACCTTCTTATACCATTCGTACTGAGACAGAAGCCTACAAGCCACTGGTGAGTTGTTATCGTTGTGACAGAGCAAGTTACTTTCTAACCCAAACAGATCGAAGCCTTGAAATCGCACTGTCCGGCCTTGAAGCTCGAGAACACCGGCTCTCACTCAGAGACCATAACGTGGGACGGTCACTCTCTCACTATCAAACCCGACATCATAGCGTACCACTCGTCGAATCAACCTAAAAAGAAGACAGATCTCAGCCGAGCCGAGTTTCTCTTCGAACTCAAAACCAACGACTCTGACCCCTTCTCCAACATCGATACCGGGAGACCCAACACAATAACATCCACCCGTTCCCTTGATCAGATCTCGACCTACGCCGGGATGATCTTCTCAACCCAGTTCCGAACCCATTGCTTCGGCGTCGTCATATTTGGCGAGTACGTTAGGCTGGTTCGTTGGGATAGAGGCGGCGGCACATTCAGCGACAAGTTTCATCTTTGGAAAGATTCTCTTCTTACAGACTTTCTTTGGCGATACAACTGGTCTGATAGGGAGACACGTGGCCACGATCTATGTGTTTGTCTTCTCCATGAGGATGATGATGAGGAAAAGCGACGGGCGACACGGGCGAGGTGGATTCTGGATATGGGACCGAATGATAAGGTGTACTCGTTCAAGGTGAACGACAGGAAGGAAAATGGCACTTTCCTTGGTGGGAAGGTAGCTGTGCGAGTGTCACCGAATCCTACTGGACGCTCTACTCGTGGCTTCTATGTCACCACTTTGGAGGCCACCGACTTATTAGGACCCCTCGACCGTTCCAGTCACGTTCACTATTTGAAGGATACCTGGCGGATTTCTCTTGATTCATTAACACCCGAGGGGGAGATCTACCAGAAGCTCCACCATCATAATGTACTTCACATCCCAACTATCCTTGCAGCAGGCGATGCTTCAGGAGACTGGCAGAAAACGGTTACAGGAACAATTGTTCCGAAGCGGTATGGAAGGCCAATACGCCGCCACCATCACTATTTCCTCGTCATGAAAGAAGTCGGGCTTCCGTTGATCAAGTTCACGCTTCATAGACAGCTAGTAGGCGCTTTACGAGATGCATTGAAAGGTAATTCGACTCCGGATCACCGTCTTTAATCTGTACTGATATGGTTACAGCACACCAAATAGCTTACGTCCATGCCCGCGTCCTCCATCGCGATATTAGTGTTGGTAACGTTCTCATGTTTGGACGAGGAGGAGGGCTTCTCATCGATTGGGAATTCAGCAAAGTTGTCAACCCTGATATCCCCTCTACGCCGCGTCAGGATGAGCGAACGGTAAGTTGTCGTTCTCTGTTCGGTTTAAGATGCTTGCTGAAAGTAACAATCCAGGGAACATGGCAATTCATCTCTGCCCGTATCCTGGGGGCGGCGGGTAAAGCGATCTCTCACACAGTTACGGACGACCTTGAGTCCTTCTACCATGTTTTGTGCTGGGTCACCGTGCAATACGTCAACCACCAGCTGTCTGATGCTGACATAGTCGAACTCCTGAACAGGGTATATGACTACGCAACATCTAAAAATGGGAAGGATGCCGGAGGAAAAGGCAAAAAGAATGCCATGGTTACGATGGAGTTTACGAAAGATGTGGAAATCAAATGCTCTGTATTGCGTTTCTTGGTGAAGACGATCGAAAGTGTTTTTAGTGCTTGGTACCAGTTCCTCGACAATCATCCACTGAATTGGAGCCCTCTCGATGTTGTCTCTTATCTTGAAAAGAGCCCTATTCCGAAGGAAGTCGTGGCGAACTTCCGAAAGGAAAGCCTGCCAGTAGCAGACGTGCTAGCTTTGAACGATGAAGATCTTCTTCGCAAACTCTCGGTCACAGAATCCCACCACCGCAAAATCATCCTTAACGACATCCAGACTCTGATCCATCAGATCGAAACTAGCAGCTCTGCAAGGGTGACGAAATTAGACACCCATGATTGGATGATAGATGTGTTCGACGTCACTGCGACATCACTCGATACTCAGCCAGACGATGAGCAACGGCGGGTAGATAACCGGGATCCAAAGAGTGCGGTGAAGGAGGCTCGTTCCGCTGAAGCACGGGAGAACAAGAAGAGGACGCGTGACGAGTACAAGAGGACAGAATCCTCACCAAATGCGTCCATTGAAGATGAAGAGGATGAAGACAACTCCGGTGCCCCCTCCAGAAAGAAACCACGAAATCTCGCCAGTCGTTCTACCAGTAGAATATGCCAAGAACAGTCGAATCCTCAACATCGTCCTTCCTCGCTTTCAAAGCGGCAATCAGATGTGGAGGACGATCGCGAGGACGGGCGTCCCAGGAAGCGTATAAAATCTGGAAATGAACACCAACTTTGGGACCTTCCTTTCTTTGCTCCCCCGTCTTCGAATCATTCGAATGGAGGACATCTTGGTAGGCATCTGAGAGCAAGGTCGGAGAATGGAAGTATCTCGCTACACTGAGAATCTTCAATCTATCCACCACGTATCTTCTCCATTCTATATCCTTTATATCCGTCGCATACCTCTTTTTGCTCTGCTTGCGTTTATTTTTCCCGATGCATATTTCTGCTTGCTATGTTTGTAAATCTACTAATCATCGCGTGTAGTCGTAACATATCTTACTACACAAGACTCACCATGGACACTTTTATATGGAAAGCTATAGACGCTTCTTGCTTTTCACTCTTTGAAACCTCGTCTGACCGAGCAAAAAATACGAATGCAAAGCAGGGAAGGCTGAGGTTTGAACCATGAGCAAGGCTCTCGTGAACAAATCTGCCTTGTCCTCCAACAACGCTCACTGGGTCCAGCCAACGGGTCGCAGGGGCCGAGCGTCCTTTCAAAAATGAAAATACCTGTCTTCGGAACGGATTTGCTACGATTGAGGTTGTAAAAGTCTTTATCAATATTACCAGTCCCAAATGTGTCAAGCTACGGTGGCGCCGGATTAAAAATCCGATCAGTTCCATATCAGTAGTGAAAGTACCTGTTCTCTTCCTTCCAAAACAGCACAAAGTCAGCTTCATACTTGCTGGATACATTGAAAATACTATTCCCTTCAGATGTCTCACTGGAACCTTAGAGTGAAAAATGCTTTTTGTGAAGATATTGAGCTTCTTTCATTATCTGGGTTGAAAAACATCGGACTTTTGAGCCGGTGCCACTGTATTTCATCGAATTCCGTCCTGTTTCAAAGTCCACACTTTCTAGTACGTTGCTAAATCAGAGGAAGCCATTACGTGACAATCCAAGCAACGACGAATTCGCGGTTGCAAGTTTCAACTTTGGAAGTACAGAATCTCGAAAAAGGAGGAGGTATCGATTTTGGCTATAGAGGCAAGAGCAGACGGTGAAGCTTCAAAATAGCGACTTTTGGTGACTTACATATTAAACTAACTCTCCCCTCCCTCCCCTTGAACGATTTATCAGCTTCAGTACTTGGACTCAGACTCTCTTCAACCCAAAGAGTGGTCGTCCACTCGCCCCAGCTGAATGCGAAGACGGAGAAGCGCAGAGTTACCATCGTAAGGCCATTTTAAGGGGATGGTTGTCGAATTTCCGGGTTTACAACTTGAGCAGAGCGAGGCCAGGGTGAGTGTCATGATCAAGGTAATGGGAAATAAGAGTCAAAATACTAAGGAGTTCTCATTTTCGTCACCGTATCAAATCCCTCGTCAAGCTGTATATTGACAGGTCCGAGTTCCAACTTCGGTTTTGTGTATTTGCTTACTGATAATCCACTTAGCACCGAGAAATTCAGACCAGCAAAACATGGAGAGGATAAGTCAAAAGATGCGTGTGTACGTACACAAGGTAGTATCCTCCCCCCCACAAAAAAAGCGATGAAAAACGACCGTAACATGATTCTCCACTCCGTTCTCTAGATTATCCCCGGGCCCAAGGACCAATGCTTCGAGTGTCATTGAGAGTATGCTCTTAAGCATATCTAAAACTAGTATCCACAGCCGCCTAGTTTTGAATTCTGTAGTTGACGTTACCGTGAAAGAAA
The DNA here is from genome assembly GCA_014904975.1 of Marasmius fiardii PR-910. Lineage (NCBI taxonomy): Eukaryota > Fungi > Basidiomycota > Agaricomycetes > Agaricales > Marasmiaceae > Marasmius > Marasmius fiardii. Next base: position 497,815 of record MU127808.1, read on the forward strand.
AGTTGGTGGTAGGTTCTTCAACTTGGAATTGGCATTCGCGCGTTTTGGGAATTGTTCAGTACCTGTTGGTTTCTGTAAAACTGAGTAAAGAACGAATAAAACAAAAGGATATGTACGTCTCGCGCTTCCTGCGACTCTGGCAAAAAACTCCTAGCGGAAGCTATGGTGAAGGTGGGGGGAGGCATGAAATTGAATTCAATGATCAGCTCTGTATCTCTCAAGAGGTTGACTGGCTCTCAGCTGCTTGATCCGTAATGGAATGGAGGGAAACTGCGCAGTTGAGGAACAGGCTTCCATCTAGTACGCAAGGCGATGTACATGCAAGTTCTCATCGTCATCAAATGATACCTGTCCACTGTGTACAGACATTCTCGACGCAACTTTCGGGAAGCGAATGGAAACCAGCACTGACTCGTTCGTATCGCGAACGGTTGTTCGAAACTGCTACTCCGAATCCAATCATTGGGGAACTAGGAGCCTAAATCATCATCTTTTTATTACTGTATGTTCTACCATCTAGTTACCCATACGTGTGTCCAATTTGTGTCAGGGCCGGCAGGGATATGATTCAATAGAATTTAGATACCTAACATGATCTTGACCTTCCCTCGAAGTGTCGGAGCGCACGAGTTAGTAGCTCAAATTATCCCAGAGAAAGCGATCAGTCTCGACCGACGGACTGCAACGTTGTATGAAATTGTCATTCGGTCGGAAACACAAAAAGATAATCAACTACAGGGTGACGGTCGTACAGAGACGTAAATGCGCATAGGGAATCGAGATGACGAGATTTCAATTATTGGGCGGATACTGGGAAGAAAGATCTTTAAGCAAGTCTTATATCAAAAAAAAAATAAAATCTGAACAACACACACCTTGTTCAATCTACTGTTTCAAAGCGACTGGGCTTTGGATCTGTGACATCAAATACTGCAAACCAACAGTGTCTCGCAAACTCTGCGGCTGTAGGATCAAACCCCCGAGCAACTTGCCAGTCGTGGATGAGTTTTTATGTCTTTTTGGGCCATGAATTACTCGACCCGAATCTCACCCAAAGTATGGTGGGTAGGCCAAGTTGTTTGGAATCGGTAATTTGTCATCTTTGTTGAAGTACCATTTATGGAGAGACTTGTATGGTCCACTCTTCTGTTCAGAGGGAGAAAAGGGGAGGGGAAGGAGATAATAAACACCTGGATCCTCTAGATTGTGGTTTTGGCCTTTACATGTAGGATCAGGCTTTCCAAATGATCCTTCTACATAGAGTTTTGGTATGACGAGCCCTGTGATAACTAAGTTTCATTATGCTTCTGAAACTTTCAAAAACAATACACACTAAAACTGGACAAATCTTCCTCTAAATTTATTCCATCTATGCTGTCTCGCGTGAGGGTTCAGACGATGATGGGGTTTGGGTGCAAACAAACTGTATTTGGTCGCCCAAGCTCTCTCGCACTGGACCCGAGTGTGGGCCAATGCTCAAGCCGGCACGGGCGAAGTACGTAGTACAAGTATATACCGTGACAAACAGAAAAGAAAGAAAAGAAAAGTGGGAAAGTGGCAGGGTGGGATGAAAAGAAAAACCTCAAAAGAGGCTATCGAGCAGATATGAGATGCGAGAAAAGCTAAGGACACGAAGAAAGGAAGACCGTGAATACGGCCGTATAAATACTAAAAGAGTGTGGCATAAGGCCACCGAGAAGAACAATGAAAAAGAGAGACATGTCCGAATCGAGGCGGGTAAAGCAGAGGTGGATGTGGCATGACTGCTAAATGTGGCTCGTGGCATAGACCTCGGTCAAAGGAGTTTGACCGATTCTTGTTTGTGGAAGGCACGAAAAGCCTGTGAAAGCCAAGCAGCTCTAGTGTAGAAATGATCACTTTAAAGAAGGAATTTGTTGTCAAATTTGAGTCTTTGAAAAAATTGGATGTTGGTATCTGTCTCTTTTCCTGGCTTACTTTATTCTCCAACAAGTCTCAGTCATTGAACATCTTGTTAATCGCTCCCTCGGGTGTTCCATCTTCCAGTATTGTCCGTCCAGCCCTTTGGAGGCCATGCAGAATTTGAACTTGAAATAACACCTGGTTCCTTCTTCCCCAGGGTAAGTTCTTTCTTTTTAAAAAACTGATTCCGCCGAGTTCCAAGTTCTGCAACAGGTGAACCATATCTTCATCAAAAAATGCTCCAGGGGTAATTGAGAGAGGTAGCATAGGGGAATGTCTTCCTGCAGAAATTCGGTTCTGGATGGAATTGCCCCAAGGCGATGATGATGCATGTTACAAATTCAAATGGTTCTTTTTAGGTGCATTTCTGCGTTCCCATGAGCCGCTTACCCTGTGGTTCAGCCTGCAGCCTCTCCAGCAATTTAATTGCCTTTTAGCATTTTGACAATTTCATTCCAATTTCTGGTGTAAGTATTGATCACAACCAGAAATTGCAATTGCATTTGGTATTTTTTTTAAATTCATAAGCCATATACAAATAATGCAAATCAACACAGGACATTTGATACTTGGCCCCAAGATTAGCACTTGCAGTCAATGACTAATTTTATGGTGGTCAGATGTCATGGCTAGTAGTCCAATATAATGGTGACTGATTAGGGTAAAATGTTGGCTCCTAAATAAATACCCCATTATCTCAAGTCCCTCTGTATGGATTTCCATCTCATTCTCCACTGAAGCTCTCTCACTGTTATTCTAGCACTTCTCAATGACTAGGACCTTGGTAAATAGTGTGCATTGGAATGTCACCGACTCTGGTTAGCCATGGCTAGTAAAGAGTGATATCAGGTTTCAAATGTCAGGAATTGGAACTATAGGCAGATCGACTCTGTTCCCAGGAATTGTAAAGACTCAGACAGGGAGGGCAGATTAGTCAGTGGAATGATATTGCAGAGAAGTAGAGGCATTTACTTGGCCAACTACTAGGATTAGATTGGTATTGGTTACAAGTATACCAAGGTAGAAGATAGTCATAATACCCAATACATACCTTTTTACATTTTAGCAAGAGTTACCAAGGGTATGTGATGTCACACAAAGTCAGGACTTCACTAAACTCCCGACCAGAAAGTTCTGTGGTACCTTATAGCTTTTGCTCATATTTGCCTCATTCTATCAAATGCAACAGATGAATAACTCAAAAACCAATAAATAAGAGAAGCAAAATAGTATCGAAGTAGGGAAACAAAATAATTGAAGCTCATTGAGCATAGTACATAATCTAGAGTATTTTATCTGCATCTTACTCTTCAATAGCTTTTAGGTTTCCTCCTTCCTCTAAGCCACCGACAATGTGCTGAGATTGTGTGTGGAGGTCAATAGTGGCATGCCTTGTGGCAATAGATCTCTGTTGACTAGCCTGGACTTCAGCAACACGAAATGTTGACAATTCCTGCTGAACACTGTCCACAGATTTCCCATATACTACCCGAGCAATAACCATTGTAGGAGCAAGTCCCTGAAAGAATAGATCAGATTATATAAATAGTGGCTGGAATAGTACTTACAGAGATTAGGGTTGAAATATCCTGAAAGTCAAATGGTGCAACACCATTATTATTAGTACTCCATATGATATTATCCAGTATTACTGCAGTCAACAGAGAACCTGCATACAGCAATGCTGATTCAATACTGTTTGACTTTCCAGATTAGTATGAGGATTGTGGACAGGTCAGGCACATGAACATACATAATAGCCATAATATCATTGAACCTTGAGTGTGTTGACCTTGCTCCCAGCTTTCTTGCTTCAAAAGTTATCCACCAAATTCTCCCTGCTTCATTAACAAAAAAACAACTTATTTTTTTGTGAATCCAGAAAGTAATTGGACATACCAGTCAGAGATGTCAATAAAATCTGAAAAATAACAATACCAATTAATGCTCCCGTATCAACTAAATTTGAGTTCTGTAGAAGATATGCATTGGAATGTGTTGAAGAGCTGCCTTCTCCAATTGCACCAGCAACATTAGATCCAAAATCAATCCCTGCTTGTAAAAATCAATATAATAGATAGTGAAGAGGACTGGGATAAATGTGGTACAACCATTTAAAATGAATGCAACAGAGATCAGTGGATAGAGGATAAACTTGTTGGAATTGAAGATAATATAACAGCGATGAATCTGTAAATTTTCAATGTGACTGTCTTGATACTAAACAAGAAACACACAAGCATTGTGTCAGCTATTGAACTGCAATGAAAATCAATAGTCAGCTGCCAAAGTCCCCAACAATGAGCACTATATAGTTACTTCATTAGGGTAGAGATGATGTCTGTGGTGAAACTGGTATCATGTAGAGAATTAGCCATGAGTGTATACAAGGGGTTAAAACAGTCTTTATATACCTCCAAGCAGTTTTTCTATCATCCCCATAGAGATATTGGAGATAAGAAGTATCATCTTTTGCTGTTGCAGCATTGAAAGCAAGAAGGGTTTGTTGGCAAATTCCCCAAGTTTCAACAGCAGTGTACAGAGTTGCCAGTGTAAAAAGAGCTATAGTGCATCCCTTGTATAACTTGTGTGCAGAGCTATTATGGCGAAAGAGTACATGGATTGATAATCCAAATACAATGCAGTAGATACCTGTGGTTGAAAGAGCTATGAATATGAGAAACAAGGTTAAAGGTGAATATACACACCATATACAAAAAACAATGGCTATGGGAAACTTTATTTAAGACACCCTATTTTGATATTCAGATGAAGAAAGATCACAGACGGAGAGTGTAGAAATTGGTGCAGTGATTATATTCATAGCACTCAGAAAGGGTGCTGGGATATTCTTGGGGCTTCCTGTAGAGGACATTCCTAAGATAGAGTGTTTGAAATGGGATTGTGATCGAGCAGAATAGAGGAAGTTGAGTAATGTTGTATAACCTAGTTAGCTGCTTATAAGGTCCAAAGAGGCTCTCATGATGTAAGCAAACAAAACTGTTTTCCATTCAGTAGTAATATGTTTGAAACTAGATATGTATTCTCATGATCAATTATCGACCATCTATCTCATTATTACCTCCAAGTTAGCTGAAATTGCCTCTTCTCAAGCTGTTAGCTCAGCTCAGTTATATCCGCATATAGATATGCTACATTGTTCATCTAGATCTGGAAGATATCAATGTCATCATGAATGACATAACATTAATCCCAATGAGAGAACAATCATGATCTGTTCCATATGATTAGATATCCACAAGTCATAATCTGCTGGTTCCCAGCAGTTGGCACCCTTGAAGCTTTCATCCTGATGTTAGTGAATAGTTTCAGTTGAGGTAGACCTCAAGCTTCTGACACATACTACTGAATATATAGATGATGGCTGGCATTTTATGCTTGTGCACCTAGTTGATCACCATCACTTTGAGTATCAATGATGTCTTCATCTTGCCCATTAATTGAATATAGATCTGCCTCATGTCTCCTTGAGTTATACATTATATGGGACACACAAAAACCACAGGGAAACGAATCCAATCCATCAATGCATTCTATCAAGATCTGGCTGTGGTGCACTGCGGTCAGATCCTAGGAGAGTCTGATTGATGTGGTGTTATTACCTGGGCCTGTGTAAAAAACCATGTTTTACAGATACCAGATGTTCAGCTCCCTTCGAGATCTCAACATTGTTTGGGGTAAAGACTGGCAATATCATCATCTAACTACTCACATTTTGCATATCTAATCCCTATTTGAAAACCTTGTACTCAAATCTTAGAGAAAGTTGTTGAGTTATAACAGTCCTGAATGGAGCTGTCAGTGTTGCACCTGTTTTAAAGATACACCCAATTTTAGTATCAGAATATCTGCATTATCAGGGGATTGAGTGCTACAGTAGAGATCTGCACTACTGGCAAAAGGTCACTACTGAACAATGGAAGAAACTGTAGGATGTCCTCTGAAGCCAGTGGTACCAATGTTATTAAGCTACCGCTGGAGTACTGTATGCTCATATCAAGGATATAGAAAATAATGGAAGGTAAGACTGGGTGGTGTTGACAGCAACAGAGAAAACTGAGCCAGAAAACGGGTTCTAAAGCATACATGAGGCTGCAGAAGTAGTCTAGTAGTAAGGTGGTGTTGAAAATGGTGGTCAAAGGACAGAAATAGATTATCCAGTAGGATAGAGGCAAAGTTTGGCACAGACTGATGTCAAGAATAGTAGTTATGCCTGCAGATGGCTGCCTACACTGTTCCCCTTTAGTTCAGAAGGTCATAACAGACTTCTGAAAGTGGAAATGGCAGCTGTATGAGAGTTCCATTAGAGTGGACTCAAGCTAAGGTGTACAACAATAAGAGTATACAAAATGTATCATACCCAAGGCAAAATGATGCCAAAAGGTGAGACAGCACATGCTACTGAGACAGATAAAAACTGTAGAAGACTAGGAAGCTGAGAGGTGCACTAGCAATGATGCTACTAAAATTTAGAAATATCAAATCCACTTTTTAAACAAAACAGCAGAGATTAACATACAAACTCAGAGTGTTAAGTCCACTCAGATGAAGCATTCTTATCTGTTCTGAACTGTCTGTCTGTCTGTTGTCTGAAGCTTCTGAAGTTGCTGCAGTAGTGCTTTCACCTTCATCTGTATGCATCTACCCCTTCTGAGCAGCTTTAACATTCCATTTTCCATTGCCTCCCTACAAGGGATTACAGTAATATGTGGTCATCAGTCCATCATGTGAATAACTGGGACTAGAGAGGAGTGAGATGAAGGTAAAGGAAAAGTAATTGGGAGAGTAGTTCATGACATGTTTTCCTCTACTTTTCTTCTTTTCACTGGATTGCCATTCCCCTTGAATTAGTAACTATCTAAGTCTGCCTAGTTAGAGGGTTTTGTGACAACCCAAATTTTTGCAAATATCCCATTTCAGTATTTTGTTATTTTGATATATAACCCTCTATGAAAGGGTGCATTTACAGCCAAACCATTAATTCTAGACGTGTTTTTGCTTTTTCTCATAACACCAACTTTGTTTACAATAAACAGCTGGCATTCCCATATTCTGAGGTGTCAGAACTGCATGATTTCACATGAGACTTGCTGGGAGAGTGGCTTTCCAAATCAGGTCATTTTCAGTAAATAAAGTCGGTGTAATGAAAAAAATCCAAAACGTGTCTAGAATCAATGGTTTAGCTGTAATTTGTTTTGTTGTTGTTGTTTTTTGGTTGCTATGGGTGGTGGGCTGAGGTGATGAATCACCATCATCAGGTCAGGTGAGGAGATAATATACAATCTCTTGGTTTTGAAGATACAGGATCGTTCTCTGCAGTACCACTCCCCAACAGGAGTGTACATTGAGACCCAGATGCATGCAGGGTATGGTTTAACATTTAGAATCTTTGAGTTTCGCACAAGAATTTTGTACCATCGACTCCTTACTCCTACATCACCGAGAGCCTTACCAGATGCAATGATTTCTAACTGGTAAAGACTACTGCACGGGAGTGTATGGAAGCGACGTAACGGATAACGGTCACCCCGTCTCGTCGCTACACTTCCGTTATATAACGAATAACGGATGGTCTGTCGCTAAGGGGAGCTTTATGAAGTTATTCTCGAAAATAACTGTAAAAGATCATAAAAATCTCACCAAGGATTGTAGTGAGGTTCTAATTTCATCAACTGGTGAGGGGCCCAATAATGGATGACTTAACATTATTGCACCGAAATGTTGACCGTCGCTACAAAACTTGACCGTAACAGGTAAAGGCTATGACGGCGTAACGGTCAGTGGGCCCGTCGCCTCCATTCACTCCCGTACAGTAATACATTCAAATGGTCATCAAATTATCTGCTTCCTTCCCCCAAGAATTCAGCCGAAGTAAATTTCGTTGTTTACACTCATACACAAAAAGACGAGAGAGAGGATCATTGATCTTGTATTTGACTACGTCGCACTGGACAACTCACTGCGTGCCTGATCCCGAAAAATCTGCCTGCCCTCGTCCCCTCGCCCATCGACCCAGGACAGGACGAACTGCAGGTGGATGAAAACGGAAATTTCACTTCATGTAAGCACACGGCGGCGAGGAGCGGGAGGTCTTGCGTTGTAGCTCCGCGTTAACCCTGACTCTTTCGCATCGATAATTCCAAGGGGCGAAATTCACAGGCACTAGACTAGAAACGATCACCGGCATCAAACTTAACTCCAGTACGAAGCCTTCCACCCAAACATGAGACAACCTTTCGTTCAATCTGAGTCGCCACGGCAATCTTTCCTCCCCGATACGGAACGCTGAGAACCCGTCAGCATCTAATCTCATCACCTTGTTCACATCCGCTATCCCCATCTTCCCAATATATCGAACCTTTCGGCAACTTTGACGTGGCAATCTCAGGCGCTCTCCAGCGTCTCTATTATGATCGTTCGTCCACGGTGAGCCTGAGTATGGTAGGGTGGTTTTAGGGCCCAAGGTTCAGCTTCAGGGTTCGAGCTCAAATCCTGACATTCACAGTTACCAATTGCTTCCCTTCATCCGGTTAGCCCCATCCAATATCTCGGCCGCTCCAGCTGGTTTCTACCTTTGTCGTTTAGCCGCTTTCTGTGGCTACTTTCCAAGTCAACGAAGGATTGAAGGCCATTAGTCTACTCGAATATACATGGCTCGGCTTAGTGCACCGTGGAACGCTCCTGAGAAAACGGACGGGCGTACAATGTTTTCACTTTTCCATGGTTCCATCCATAATTTGCCAACACGACTCTGCTCTCAGTGGCCAGCCTCGATCCGTTGCACTTCAAACGTGATGATCATCTTTTGCACCTCGAGCACCATCAATGAAACCTGCCATCCGGGAAGATTCGAAAGAGAAGCTGAGTCTCACTATACAAAATTGAATGTCATTACAACAATCCAGAGCTTCATCCTTCTAAGCCTTGATGTGATCACGCCTTCAGTGGTTCAATAGCTACAGATGGATTGAACATGATGAATTTTGTGATGATCTGACAGTTATTATAGTTATCATCGAGAGCCAGGACTGAGTGTGAACTTCTACTATGTGATTGTATCAGGAAAGCTGGATCCGGTTACGAAGGTATTGTTGCGGCTACCGGACTTCGAAAAATTCGCGATTTGTCTGCTAGCTCAACCTACAATGATTGGCCCTTTGAGGTCTGCCGTATGAATCGGAACCCTCCGGTAATACTAATAGAGTTTTCTTCAATCTCAAGCCTGTGGATTCTTGGCGGATAGATTGTATTTATGACGATTGTGGACCGTGTAATATTTCAATCGAATATGAAGTACTGGGGCTCAACCAGCTTAGCTGGGTGTTGTGCGTAAAGTTGAAATACTCCGAAATTCGGAACCATAATGACTGTATTATCCATGCGAGATTTGTGGGCGGCTCCTTGCCGTTCGCGGGGACGTTCGGCTTTTCATAATTTACCTGCCAATGGCGGTTGCGATGAATAAACAGCTGATGAACTGGTTCAACCAAGGTTCATTTCATTCGACCGTCTGTAGTCGAGAAGGGCCAATATTGCTCTGCTGATATCATCAGAGAGAGTCTATCACAACGACCCTTTTTCTCGGTACTAACAATCTTATCAGCGAGTTCAACGATGATCCGTAGGGTGGCTTGGAAATCTCCATACTTACTCGGTGGCCAGTAGTGCAGTTTAACCAGAGGCACGCAGTACAGTCCGGAGAGAATCAAGTGCTCACGTCCTCAAATGGAAATTCAACAGGAGGAATATCGAAATTTAAGGTTCTGTTATCGCAGGGATTCGAGAAGCGGATCGCCCTCCGCTCCTCATGAATTCCGGAAACATGTAATTGGAAGCTGGTTTTCATTACAGCATTCAGTGTGGAGCTTAGTCGGACTATTCTCAAGGATGACAACTTCATCCATGCGGCCCTCGCCCCACAGGTGCATGTCACTTGTGGACTTGTTGCATCCCGCGCGTACGTACAGCGGCATCAGATGCGTACTTGGTGGCCAGCGCCCAAGCTTTGCTGGCAGCTAGAAGTATACTCACCTGTTCTTGCAGCACGTTCCTGTGCATAATATTAGAGAAACACCAGCAAGATACTTAACCATCATGGGTCAGAATTCGCATCTAGGAAGAAAAGCTCGGGTAATGGAGGAAAGTCTTGCGGGAAGCTGCATTAAACAACATGTACAAGACCATGACTAGAAATCGCCTTCTAATTCGCGGGATATTGGCGGGAAGGGCCTCAACGTCAACCTTAGGATCGGATTACCTGTGACTTGTCACCGACTAGGAAGATCCATTCATATGACTCATTTTGCTCATTATGGTACGGCCTTTTTGTTTTATGATAACACGATCTCGCCTTTCATCGAGTAATAATCGCAAGTCCTACCACTGGGGAACATGCGTGGGTGGAGAACTTAGCGGCCATCTGATTATCAGGGGGCGGCGATGATTGGTTGATTGCGCATCGTTTTGAATTCAGCTTGAGCCATGCCAGCGGGATCGTGATTGCTGCCACAGCTTAGGCGATTGATTCAGGCCGGACTGTCGGTTAAAAATTCTTTGTCTTCGAATTGAGGTTGGTACTGTTAGAATCAACATAGCTTCAAGTTCTAGACCCACATTCGCAGAACTCAAGTCAATCTCAGGATTCTGTGGGTGAGCTTTTTCCAGTGCACAATTATCTCACATTCTTTTCTCTGCGTTCACGAGAATGGAGAAACGGAACCTCTTTCCCCGATGCTAAACTTCAAGCTGCAGAGGCGACTATCTGACGTAGGGCTTTCTCTCACTACGTCCGATAGTTATTCCTATATGGTACCTCAAGGGGTACGATAAATGGAAGGTGACATTGCCGTGATGGTGAGAAGTGACCCACTCTGGAAGTCCTACAAGGTTTACGCCACATTTCCTTCTTGGGGCTGAGCGTTGACGGACGATTGATAGTTAAATTTCCCAAATTGGATATTTTCCCTGCTTCTCATAAATTTTTAATGATATGCGCTCAATTATTCATGGTTGCGAGACTCTGTCATCTGTCTTATTTTCAGCGGTTCGAAGCCGATGAATTCAACACCGGTGGCCAAATGCAATCCCGACACCTCCGGTGCATGATGGACTAAAACATGCCGAAGTATTCGAAAGCAGTGCCCTGAACGGCATGAAAGAGTCAGATTCGCGAAAGTGTGGGTCTATCTGTAATTGTAAGACTCGAGTATACAGAAGTCTCGAAGTTTGAATTCAGCACGTACGACTCACATATGGTTACCTCCGGTATTTGCTCGTTCCCGGTATATAAGCAGACGAAATGTACGTACAGCGAATACGATTGGCCCTGCTTCCCCATTCACTCGGGGCCGGTATCTAGATTAGGACCTCCTTGTTACTTATCAATACCGTAGAGGTTTCGGCCCGTCGTCGTCATCGATGGGATATTCAAGTGCGTAGGAGAAGCCTTTCGGAGCGTTGGTGAAGCCCTATGTTACTCTCTAGTAAGTATATCAATCAACCGTGAAGATTGGGTAAACCGAATATACCGCCTAAAGCGCACTTGGCATCCCACCCTCCCGGGCGCCGCTACCTAGGCCTAGTGATCATGAGAAAATCTGGATCATAGTCCCCGCTCGTGTTGCTGGCAGCAAGCAGTACTTACTACATTCCCCAAAGATGGAAACTCCCAGTCTATTACTGATTTGAGCTAAGATCGCGGCTCGTATCTGTGACTTATGACTCCCTTCATCCAAATTTGTCAAGTATCAACGTTGATGGATAGAGAAAGCTATGAATCTTTGAAGCCTGAGACCGTACATACCATTTGTATCTGCTCTCCATCGCAAGTTTATTGATGGGTGATAGGTCGAAAAGGAGAATGATTTGATATCAAAATAATCGGAATTTCAGAATGTTGTGGTATGATCTTCTCAGTGGACTCCAAGAAAAACCGGGCCATATACCGACTCCACACCAAAAGAGCAAGGCTCACACATTTTGTTGAAAGAGAAGCACATATATTTACATATCCACTAACGTCTAATAGTTTACACGAACAAAAAAACCGAAACATGAACCGGCCAATGAATAACAGCATAACAAATCCATAATAGTACAGCTAAGAATGGCTCCGTGAGGGGAAAAGGTTGTTATACAGGGGCTAGCATAGGACAGTTCAACAAGAAGCAAAGCAAAATGTCCTTCATGGTACACTGATAGGGGGAAACACTCAAAGCAAGAAAACAACTGTACGGGAAAAGAGGTAAATTTGTCGAGGGATGATTTGACACTCCAAAAAATGTGAGAAGGCAATGGGTACTAAAAGGCTACTGTTAGACGGACAGAGGTGGCTCGGGACGGAGCTCGGGATGGAGCTCAATTCCTCTCGTCATCTTTTTCATTTTTGAGGGCCGGAAGCTTGGGGGAAAGGTGGGGGCTGCTCTTCGTGCTTCTAGAATGATTACTGAGGTGTGGATTTGCATTGTCATTCCCGTTAGAATAACTAGGATCTTTCCTGCCAAAAGTGGCACCATTCTCAGCCGCCCACGCTTTTATGTTCGGAAGTCGTGGTGATTCCGATGACCTAACGCCGTACTTCACCTTTTCGTGAGTGTTCGACGAGATGGGAGGTAGCTGAGGACCCAACGTCATTCCAGGAGAGTCGGTCATTGACCGTGGCGAGGACAAGTTGTGAGTCGGTGGTGGTAAACCGTGAGTGGATGTCAGGGGCGATGTGGAATGTCGTGGAGGGAGGTGAGGGCTAGTAGTGAGATTTTGAAGATGAGGAGAATGCTGAGATTGAGGTGGGATGCTTTGGGGGGAACGAGACCGCAAAGTTGCTGATGCGAGTGGGCCACGCTTGTGAGGGAATTGATCGGGACGGGGCCGCGAATGAGTTCGTTCGAAAAGACCGCACTTGTTACAGAGCTTTAGAGAGAGAGAGAAAAGTGTTATTGCGACTACGCGATTTGAAATTGATCCGAGACTTACCACTTTTCCGGGACTGAGATTGCTTCGTCTCCAGGTACTGGTGTCGGTGGTGCAGCAATTAAAGCATCTCCTTCGCACTCGATCGGAGAGTTTAGTTGCAGCATCCTCTGTGTACACTATTTGAGTTGGAAGGTGGCCCGGCATTGGATACCCCGCAGGAGGATACGAGTTAGACGATCCATGAGTGTACGGGTCACGGTGTGCAGGGGGAGGCGGGTGGTGATATGAGCCCCGTGTATACGACTGGTTATGATGTGCTGCGAGTGGCATCTGAGGCGGAGAATAAACTTCTGAGGGGTACATGGGTGAATTCGCAGGATGTGGGTAATAGTGGTGTTGTGCTGGTGGCGGAGGATATGGGTGTGGATGGTAAGATCCGTTTCTGGTATAAGACCCAGAGGTTGAACGAGGTCTGGATACATCTGAGACGGGTGTTGTAGGGGAACTAAGTGTAGCGATAGGTGGCGGACTAGGTCGGCGAAATTGGGGAGAGATATGAGAGTATTTATGAGGAATATGATGTTGCTCTATCAGGGTCGAAGCCATTGCAGAAAGAGTTTATCCTCTAGGTTTACTGTGCAAAAGGTAAGGATGTTCTAGCGAAGGGTCAAAATTGATGGCTAGAGGTGAAGTCACTGACACACGAACCTCTTGATAACGTTTGTTGAAAATCCTGATCTCAAGACTTTGCCGCCAGAAACAGACTTGAGTATTGCAGTTGTGGCAGTATAGAGAGATGAAGAGTGAGAAGTAGGTAGACACAGGCAAAGCTTATAGACCTGCTTGTTCGTGGCGGGGTTGATGGTGAAGGGTGATGGAGTGGTGATCTGATGATGAACCCCCACTATAAGTACTGGTATGGCATTTTTCAACAAAAAAAATTAATATAATGGGTACATAGCAGCGAACTGAACCAGTTCAGTTCCGGTTGTCAGTCTTACATGCATATTCTTAGCTTATCAAGGTGACCCTTCATGTTCCTAGCCACGGATGATTCGGAGAATCCAAATTGGTCGTAGTTCTCGTAATTCACACACCATGCTGTAGAATGCTGTTGGTATGACGGGACACTATCCAACACTGATCATGGAAGACTGTTGAAGCACTGCTTCAGGTCTAAATTGCTTTGCCGAAGTTCAGGTCTCGAGTATGGCAGGGAACTGCATCGTCTAAATGCTTGACATTGTACTTCAGCTCTTGGTCTCGCTGAGTGAGGAGCAATTGGCATCCTCTCGAGGTTTGTCCCGGCGCAGCATGTTCACCAGATCAGACGTTATTTTCAGTCCGACAACTAATAGGACTCCCCTCCACTGTTCTGGTTCACAAAAACCCAGGACTGGGCAACCGCTACTATCCTCGCAATCATTCCCTTTGACATTCCCGTCATCGCCGAGTAATTTCGGGATTCGGTGTTTTGAAAAGGTCTACGGCATCCCAAAGAAGAAAGGAATAATACTTCCCCCATATACTTTGGCGCTCTGGTCCTCCTTGAGTAACGTTACGAAAAGCTGGGGCTTGCCGCAGGGGCCTCGTGAGTTTGGACATGATTTATTCCGAGCGCAAGGGTCTGGTAGAGCTGAACAGCCTGTCCCCGATTGAATATGCGGCTTATGCGGCATTACCCTAACAATGACCGGAATCAAATCCGGAATGATATTACTGGTGTTAATCCTCGCGGGACGATAACGTTGAGGATATAGCTGAACTCTTAGAAAAGAGGCGTAAATACTCACTCCGTGGTCCTCAATATTTCCGAATCGCTTGTCTAGCTTAAGTTGGGCGTCTGCCTAGATCATGACCAGTCGGGACCCTCGACAGCGAGCTCAAAGTCTTCCGACGGACAAAAAAGAAAAAATTCCAGCGTCACGGTGCGTCGCTCCCCCGGACCAAAGCTACCGTTCGACGCGATGAACCGCTGCAAATTTATAGATCCACTCCCGCCACCGATGCGGATCTGACCATGTCCTAGTACCTGGGTGAACTGAATTAGTTGAAGCAGGAAACCCTTCTCGTTGAATAACACATCTGTGCTTGATGAATGGTGTATATAGCGGGGAAAAAACTTATGTTCATCACCTCCAGTTCAGCGACCAGCAGCTGAACAGTATTGGGGTCCAGCAGCTTGAAAATCGAAAGTCATAGAAACGTTCCCAAGTTGTGTACGAGAACTCATGTGTCTTCTCATTGTCTAAAATCAGGTCATCCCGACATGAGGAAGATCACGATGAGCTGTGGCCCTTTAACGCCCACGAATGCGTTTTGAATAAGTGAAAAGCAGAAGCCTGCTTCCATCTCTGATCTTCTGCTGATGCTTCATCAGTGGCACAGGTTGGGTATTTTAGTGCCAAGAGCTATGTGTTCGGTGGTCAAAGCTTCCATACCAAGCCCTGTCCCAGATGTGTTTCACAACAAAATAATCAAATCATCAATCAGGGACGATGCAGAGAGGAGACCTTGTCTCTAAAACAGGATGAAAGGCTACCTTGAACCGTATTATTTTCCACAGGGTAGGACACGAATCCCGAGGTTTCAAATGTTGCCACCGGCGACTACTTACTTGACCAAACTGCTAACCGAATATTGACAAAAAGCTAACCCCAAATGCTTTTCCCTTTTTTTTCATTTCCCCGTCCCCGCCGTCAATAGACCATTCCCACACGGCCTTGCACGTACAACTTGAGCTTTACAGCACTTCTTCATTCGCTATTTATTCAGGACTCAGCGCCTCGCCCAATATGCAAGCGTGATCATGATTAGATTGGATCATCAACCGCCTCGAATCATTCGCTTCTAGATCAATTTCCATCAGATCCTCTCCATGCTTTTTTGTTTTTCAAACCGGTTCGTCATTTGCAGGGCGTTGATTGAGGTGATAGTGCGTTAGAAGCTTGCAGAGCTCCGTATTCCTAAAAGAAATTGAGAGAAAGCTGGCTCCTGGTTTCCGGCTTGTCTATCCGTCGTCAAATCCATCCGTTAGTTGATAGTTCACCATCTGTTATGTGGTATTCGTCCTTTGAGAGTCCAATCTTGTACGACTGCACCGGGACCAAATAGTATACACATCGCCACCGGTAATTCTCGACCACCTAGGTAGTTTGCGCCGCCGTTCTCCACAACTTTTCGTCAAGCAGCGTAAGGTCGATTGTAACGTGGATATACTTTGAATAGCTTGGAGCACGTCCCGTACCGAAAGCTCGAGTCTCGGCAACGCCACGCCTCATGAGCCATAGTTGTGCGAGCCCGTAAATGAGGCCGTTAACGGGTGATGGTTTGAAATAGAAAGTCTATTTTCGGTCAGTAAGTTATAGTTGTTCGTGGGTGATTTTGGAAGTGGGTCGCGCAGACAATAAGCTTGAATGACCATATTTCATGCGGGGCACCTAAAAACTAAATCGCAACCCGCTAAATGTGGCATGGAAGAGAAACAAGGCAGTCTCGATATGGTGTTTTGGTGAGTAGAAAAACCGAAACTTCTCGTCAAGGCATGACAGACGGTTCCTCTGCAATTTCGGGGAATCTGTCATTGATCAGTTGAGGCATAGCGGAGGCCGCAGAGGAATGAGTCGCGGAGGAGGATCTCATTGAGTAAAACTAGGAGATTTGGGGCGGAAGGAGCGTTATTCTGAGCAGATACGGAAACAACTAGACGTGAAAGCAGTATTCTGAGTAAACTCAGATGCGGCTAGGTGCGGGAGGTATGATTATTCCTAGTAACCTCAGAACCGATGAGCGGGGAGGACGATTGACACGCTCTTGAAGTAGGATATGTGCGCGCATCTTAGCAGCGTATCAGCTATTGGCTCATTCCGAGCCGCGTGGCTCTTCGGAGAGTCAACGTTGAAACTGACAACGAGAAAACGCGTGGAAGATATTTGGAAAGTAGGCCGAGATCGCGAGAGATGGAGAAAAGATCCAGAAAGCTATAGGCCGTCGACGTGGGGTATTTCTCGTTTTGCCGAGGATGCAGGCCCGGATGATCTATACAATTGCGTACATAAATTTCTATCCCTAAAAAGATCAAGGGATCTAAACGTACCCTTCTCTAAATGCTCCGGGGTAGCAGATCCTTGTTGGTAGTCATTCAGATCTGGGTCCTACTACCTTCCAAGATACTGAAGTCTTGCGTATGTAGAGCCCAGCCTCAGTATCAGTTACCTTACACTCCATCTCAATGGGCTTGCATAAGAAGATGGAATTCGGAAAAGGCACCGCGACATATCCGGCAAGAGGAAGAGCTTCGACTCTTTGAGTACTCGAGTATTCACCCTTGCAGTCAATCTGAGTAAAAGACAAACGAGAATACCCGAATACGGTAGCTTTCTGAACCCTGGCGAGCAGTGCGGCGTGGAGTCGGTACCTGTTGACCGTGGTACGAGGAGCAACGCGGAGGCACAGCCACGATAACGCTGGCTCTCGACCACCACCATCTCCACCTGAAATTTGCAATGTTGCTCCAGTGACAATTCTCCTCAAATCACCTCCAATCTTTTCGCCTGAAACCGTAAAGGATCTCTTATCTCAGGAAATAATGGCCGGTCGAACTGTTAAGTTTCTCCTTCGCAAGAGGCACTCGAAGTGGGCAACTATAGAAAACGACTTCAGATTGTCAGGAGTTTGGGCGCAGAATATCTCCCCCGAGTAGTGTGTTGAACATTGAAGTCACTGGTGTGTATGTTCTCGAATCTACTATAGCCGTTGTCAGTGACTTTCTTCCCCTTTGGCTGTAGGTCGGCCTGACGCTGAGAGCATTCCAGAAATTTGCGGAAGATAGGCGAACTTGGAAGATACCTCACACCCACCTTTGGGTCTATGACTACTCATAGCGGGGTGTTTACGCCGAGCTTCAGTGCTCTACCTGCAGTTCAGCTGTCATCCTGACTATCGCTACAAGGCTTTCCAGCTCGAGGACTCGAGGACGATGATGGGCTCCTTTTGCTCGGGTGCTGTTCATGCACCGTTGTACATGGATTCTCATACCTTTGTTCTGTTGGTGTTGGGTAGATTGGGCGTAGGTAAGGCCAAACTGTTCTTTATCGCTCTTCATCCAAAAATCTCCTCCTCAGCCTCCACGTGTCAGCATCCAACGCTTTTACGACCTAGTCGCTACTGTGCGCTACTACCGGATTCTGGGGACCACTATCGCAAAAGCCGGCTCTTCGTCTCCATCCAACATGCTAACTCCCAAACCTCAACCGATCTCAAGTTTTGCTCGCCAGGGTAGTTTAGGGTGGATACGATGATTTGGGATTTTGAGAGTAATCTAAGGCGAATCGAATCCAAGGGTACGTGTTCGCTTTTGACTTCCCTGTGCCCTCTGCTCATCACTGCACATCATTTAGACCTAGTTTTGATGTTTCGATGACTCGCATACGTGATAAGGACCATGTGTCCTCCAGGCTGATAACGCGCAAAACCTGAGCAACTTCAACCTCTCAGAAGCTATCGCGTTCAATCCGTGGTTTCTCGTCCAATGTCTCAAAGCTCCGGTTAATGGCAATCGGTACATTCGGCACCGTCGAACGTAACACTCGAGACGCAAGTGAGCTCTGTTGAACACTCGACGCTCAAGTTCAGCCACATCGGCCCCTCCGTGGACAATGGTCGCTGGTGCGATTGAACCTTCGGAATCCGGTTGCGAAGAACGAGGTGGAAGGCGGTTGTTTATCCTTGTTGTGCGTGCTCGGTTGGTGCTTACGTGCATGGGATGAGTGGATATCCTGGTATGTTACTATCTCTGATCCATGTCCTTCATATTTGCCCATCTATGAATGTCAGGATCCCGACGTCGAACCCCAGTCAGATCTCCGAAAGACGTAGCTATTGGCCGCTTCTTACACATCCGCGTTCAAGACACAATATTCGAAGAACGGTTGCATGTACTTACGTCGCGCCATAGCTATCCAAGCCTCCTCCCTTCCCAGTTACTTAACTGCCAATCCGCTCGCCAACGTAACACTACGTACTGCGGCGGGTAGCGGGAGTGTCATCCTCTACCCTGCCAGGATACATTCACTACTGCATCAGTTCTTCCCCCCCTCTCTACTCAATAGTCCACCTAGGAGCTAACAGCTTGTGGCTCTGGCCCCTCCTTTGGCTTAGGCGCGCGCAGTTTGCCACCCAAACCGAATCAACGACATCGGGATGGCTATGTTTCATCCCGTTCTCGGAATGATGACCCTCCCCGCAGAGTGCTCCCTGTTTGCCCATATATACGTATGTGGTCCACCAATTGTCAAATGTCAAGCACTATCTGGATCTACGGTCCGTGTTACTCATCACCGCTGAATGAGCGGGAACAAACATGCCTTTTTTCAGGTCTCAAAACGCTTCCGGATCTGAGGTCACCGCAAACCTTTTTGTTAGAGTTGTACTCTAACGTCATTTTACCTCTATCCAGTATCTGGTCGCGTTTATCACATTCAGGGCCCTCTTTGATTCGTACATGGACGGAAAACGGAAGGCCTCTGCGGTTTCCCTTGTATCCTTCACATACCCTTTTCAGTCTGCGAAAGTTCCGTATTTCTGCTAATGGCATTACACTTTACCCTTTGGCTCTGTCCTCCTCTTCCTTGTCTGGATCTCACGTTCATGCACATACTTTGTTTGGTTTTTTGGGAATTTGATGTGGTGACGTTGACTTGCCTTGAGATGGTTAGGATTGAAGAACAATGGGAGATTGACCCAGCTTTCCGGAGAAAAGGCGAGGATAATGACGACGCCGGCGGATCTGTATCAGGTTTCTGGTGCGTGCTGGATGAGTACATCAATTTTCCCAGCTATCACTGATTCAGAATTTCTGCTTGTAGTCCATCATTCGACACCGGTAGCTGTTGATTTGTTCATGAACATGAAATATGAGGATGTTGAACGGAAACGAAGACATTCGTTTTGGGAAGGGTTTTATCGGGAGTAGACGACGTGGTAGTTGTTCTCTTACAATCCTGCTTTCACCCTCAAATAGCTGGTCGGCCAATTGAACGTGCACGATTCAGCGGGATGCCTCACGTAACATTTTAGGTTTCCGCTCGATTCGTTCTTTCCCGGTATCTATGCTTCCCATGGTTGTAATATGTCTGTTGTATATACGTTCAGTATCTTGAATTAGTCGTTGGGCTTTAGACTCTCAAAGCTTGCCGGGTCACTCGTCCAGATTGTCTGTCCGGGACTCCGGGTTACTTGTTTTTCGAAACTTTTCTTTATTACTCGAGAAACGCCTGGAGCAAAGGTCCGCTGGAGATATTCTTTGAACCATCCTTCAATAGACATGGACTTTGCTTGATTTGCCTTTGGGACCTCTTCTGTCCGAGCCTTCAAATTTCTTCAAAGCTGCTTGTCTCGGCGATCAGTATCAACGGCTTGCTCGCTCATATCGGTGATCAATGTTCACCACTTCCTTATCATCAGTGATTCCGTGCTAAATCGCACGTTAGATGGCACAGTCGCCACCGTAAATCCGGTTTTTGGTGTTTTTAAATACACGACGCTCTCAGGCTAAGTAAAACTAAGTTTCTCAGAAAAACAATTTTCTACAATTTCGAGACTGGGACTTGTCAGTTATCCCTTCACGCAGTTGTGAACTGGCAATAACCGGACGTGTACTCTCCTCTGATATGTACCATCGCCCGCCGGAAGTTTCCCATAATCCGCGTATTGCACTCTAGTAAAGCTGGAAAAGACCCATTTATATCCCTCGTCTGGCCAGTCCAAGCTCTTAAGTTGATTATTCCCAGCATGGTCTGTTGATGATGTAGTAGAAGTTTCTCATCGAACTGTCAGTATCCTCCCTCACCATCGCTGGCAAAGGTCCATCCAGTCGAACCTACTTCGAGATCACGTTTCGCCTATTGCGATTACCAGTTCTCGGATATTCAGTAGAATTAAACATGAGTCACCACAGCGGTGTGGATTGTTCGTTGTAATGTTCCTGCTGGTTTTAACGATTATGACCCATAGGTGAAGGCTGTTTACCCTTTCTGTTGGCTGCTGATGTACCAGCACTTGGCAAGCAAGGATAGACTATCTGAAGTTGGAGTATTTGTCCTCAACAGGGAAGAGCTCTGTGTATTCAGGATCCAGTGAATTGTGAAACACCAATAAATTCCTGAAGACTATGCGAAATGAAGAGTAGATTAGGATTTGTAGCAGTCCGAAATCTTTGTCTACACCTCTCTTCCTTCCCCCGCTTCTAAGTGGACCAGTGATGTTTCTCTCTCTATTATATGAGCAGTAGTATTTTGTAAATTTATGTGAAGGTCTGTAGTAGTCTGTACTCCAGCAGATGTCCTTTCTTGGGCATTGGCAAATTGGAGGGTGGATGTCATTTGTTGGATACTGTCGATGGACTTTCCACATGCAACTCTAACCATGATCAACGTAGGAGCAAGTCCCTAAAAAACCTCAGCTAGTTCCTGGAAAAGGTATGAATTTGAAACTAACTGATAAAAGAGTAGAAATAGTTGTGGCATCAGAGGGAAGATTGCTATCTGGAGGTGGATCCAGCTTGACTACCAAGATCATTGCTAGCAGCAAAGAACCTGCATATAATAGACCAGATTCAATGCTTTGTCACCCACCCCCGTAGTTTGGTTAGAATATAGTTTTATGAAATGCATTAGTGCACATACATAATAGCAGCAATTGTTCTGTAATTGGTTTGAGTACTTTCCCCCAAGAACCTTTTCATTTGATAGCCAATCCACCAAATCCGACCCCCTTTTGAAGAGAATAGGAACTAGTCAGATAGCCTCTGAGAGATAGAATCAAACCTACCTGTCATCAATGTCAATAAAAGCTGAAAAGCAACTAAAACTAATCCTACTCTGTTGGAAATTACTCTAGCAGTGATGAACAGAGAGAAATTGGAATCTTTTGAAGCATTGTTAGACCCAACCATCACTGCAGCTATACATCCAAAATTAAGTCCTGCCGAAGTTTTGAGTAATGTTGATATGGAGAACTAAAAATAAAAGTCACCATTCAAGATGAATGCTGTAAGAGCAAGTAGATATAGTACGGATTTGTTGGAATTCCAGATAATATAGCACCGATGAATCTGGCTCGACATCAGTATTAAATCTATTTCATTAATATTGTACAGAGGAACATACCAGCATCAAATCAGCAATTGAACTATCAAGTCGTTTTCAGTTATGAGTGTCCTTCAAGAATTGATGTACACATACTTCATTAATGGTGATACTATATCTTGAATTGTTCTAGAATAAGTGTCAAACATAGATTCATAAATAGAGCCAACACATAGCCAAATTCAATTCTTTACTTACAATAACACTGTCTTTTCAGTATCTTCTGTAAGGTAGGTGATAAGAGGCGGATAATTTTTTGTTGTTGCAGCAGTAAATGCAATAGAAGCTTGTCTTGAGAGTCTCCTTGTATTTATAGCAACAAAGATAGTTGCAAGTGCAAATAGAGCTATGGTGCAAGCCAAATGTAACTTGCAGGTCGATTGGGAATTTTTTTGGTGAAGGAGAACATGAACTGATACTCCAAAGGTTACAGTATAGACTCCTGATCCAGCTGCTAAGTAGGTTCTTGAAGATAATCAACAAGTAAATCTTCAAACCATAGACAAAAAAAAGTGTCTGTAGGGCATAAGCTTCATGTGAGACCGTATTCTTACAAAATGTTTAGATGTTATCACATACTGATAGCACAGAAATTGGCAATATGATGACTTGCTTAGTGGAGAGGGAAAGTGCTAAAGCCTCTTTAGCATTAGTGTCAGAAGCCATTTTGACAGAGAGTCGTAGGGGAAGATGAGGCTTCAATGAACTGTATACTACCTGCACAGACTTATATACACTTCCAGGATCACTGCTTTCAACAATCCCAAGCTCTTGTTGGATCAATCATTTGTGCTAGATACATCAACAGAACCTTGATTTTTGGGAAAAATTATATTGTTGTTGCTCCACTAACAGGAGCGCAACGATTTGATGTGGAGTCATTGACATCAGATTACATTTCAACTAACTTCTCTTCCATAAAGAAAGGCCTCTTCCATTGAGTTTGACTTCAGTTCAAGCCCATACCAGTTTCCAATGGTTTGCTCAGTCAACCTATTGTGCCTGAGTCAGATGGGGAAGTCTCACACCGGGAATATGAAAGAATACAACGAGCTTATTTGTATACTAAAAGTACCTAAATCAGACAATAAATAGAGCTGATAGCTAGCAAGTCCACATGATTAGAAATTTCGATTGAAATCTTCCCAGTGCTTTCACACAGACAACAGCAGCCATCAGCAGATTGATTTGGTAATCTGTGTGCTTGAAACCTATGTCGAAATCTGGTATTTCAACTGTTCCGACCCACCCAAAATTGGACTCGTTATTGGAAACTGATAAAATGATTGCATAGCAATTGTCCAAAATAATGCAGATTTTCACAAAATCATAGGTAGTGGAGGCCGAAATTTATGATGTTTAATAGTGTCAAAAACTAAAATGACCCCTGACAGTGGAAATACTCCTCCCAATGAGTGTCAAAGTCCCCCAAAACAAGACAGCAAGTTTCCATGAGATGTAATTTCCCCCAAATCAGAAACTACATTTCCCTAGAGTTGCATAAATTCTCCCAATATTGAAGGCTCAATTCTCCAGTACAGGAATTGTTATAAGCCTCAAACACTGAGGTTTTCAACTGAACTGAGTCTGTGATTTGGGGTGTCAAAAAACAAACTTTGCCCGAATAGTGAAGATGCTTCCTCAAATGAGGATTGATCCAAAATAGGCAGTGGTAGTTGCCCTGAGAACTAGTAAATCTTCCATAGTTCACAAAATAGAACTCCCCTGAATCACAGACTAGATTTCCCCTGAATAACAGACTCAGTTCAGTTGGATACAAGAAGCCTCAGGGTTGAAGGCTTATAACAATTCCTGTACTGGAGAATTGAGCCTTTGATCTTGGGAGAATCTAGTCTGACTCCAGGGAAATGTAATTTCTGATTTGGGGAAATTACTGTTGGACTTCCAGGTGTGAATGATTAGATGTTGAGAATTAAAGTAGGTTTGCAATTTCACTGAATGGTAAGATTGGCTTGAATTAGAGCAAACCAGTGACAAAGCCCAGTGTCTATCTACATGTTTATATACTCTACAATGTATCTAGAATATTCTACAGTAAGTGAGAATGCTGAGTAAAAAGCTTGAAGCTTGAGTCACTACAGAAAGTTCTGGAATACTGGTGAAGATACTCGCACAGGCTTGCTGCTTCCACAGCCCAAATCTCAACAATTACATCTCATAGAAACTTGTTGTCTTGTTTCGGGCGACTCTGACACTCATTGGGGGGAGTATTTCACTGTTGGGGGTCATTTTAGTTTTTGAAACTATTAAACACGGTAATAACCTGGCTAGTATCTTCCAAAGACTCTAAAGCACTCAAACTCAAAGCTGGACCAAGTATAGTGGGGTGAACATATCACATTCCCCCAGCTTTGCCTATAAGTTTCGGGAACCATAGTGGGGGCTCCAACAAAACCACTATCATGTCCGAGTATAAATGATGATGGGCAGAAGACATAGACAGAGGGTTTCACAACAGCCTTCAATCTTCAAGACTCTGTCTCTGAGTTATCCTGGCTCAAATTCATGGATGCTGCTTTCCAAACACCTTCTGGTACATAATCATAACTTATTGTCTTACCCCTCTGACTGTAGTAATAGCTTTGTCAACATAACAGGTGCAATTCTTGACAACTTTCCTGTCAGGTTGCTGATGGTGTTACATCATCAAGATCACTGGGACTCAACTTTTTGTGCTAGAACAATTGGATCATGTGTATTTGAATCATTGGACACTTACTGTTCCTGAGAATACCATACCTCACCTAGATGACGGAACAAATACATTCTGAACTATCAAGTCTATATTTTACACCTCACTTAGTGGTTTGCTGGCTTTCCCAGACCCTCTAGATATCATGCTTTGGGTATTTAAATACTTAGGTTGTTTTGTGATTCTTTTCACAAAAAATGGTTCTTCTTTTTGCAGAGCTTCAATATATCCCACAGAGACTTCTGATATAAGCTATTATGGGAGGTGGAGAAGCCAGGTAAACTATCATTAATCTCATTTTGCACTGATAGAAGAAGGCCACTACTGAGGGACATGTTACAGCCCTGGACCAATAACTAAAATTGCTCTATTATGCTTGTCAGCTCATTTTTGAAACTACTATCAGCAAATATCCAATTTCAATTCCTCGCTCGAGTTTTGTATTTCCGAGCGGTAGTTTCAGCTCGTTTGATACTAGTGATACCCCAAGTTACGATACCCACTGAACATTGGGTCCCACATCCAGTAGGGCTGTTGTGTCTTGGACACATTAAAATTTCCATACCATACCAAAACCATACCCATATTTGGCACCCAAATAGGTTTCACCGCCAGCCGTGCATCAAGGCCTGTGCACGCCTGCACCATATGAGATATATGGGGATTGATTGTAGTTTTATTCTGCCTTAAGGGCTGAAATCGTACCCCAGAAGTTTGCCGTTTGTCCCCTCCGAATTTGAACTGGCCCGTTTCCTGCGTTATTGACGTGAAACTTGGTCGAAAACCATCGACAACACTTTTGGCAGTCGCCACGGAGTAGTAAAAGTCTCATTAATATACAATCTATGCACAGTTTAACATTTCTTTTTCTTACCCACGACAGTTTTTTTTGGCACCAAGGAGGCCTGCTTACCTTGAACACTGAGAAAGCTCCCGTTCCGCGAGTCGCCAATGTACCCAATATCTATGCACCCATCATACGGGACGCTCGCTGTAGTCCTTTGTTTTCTTGTTCTTGGCGTTTGAGGCCACATCGCCGCGCTTGTGAGGTATCCTATCAACCAATCAGCCGAAGTACGCAGACTCGGACAAATATGGAATAGATCCCTAAGTACTCATAGCCTCAGCCAAAAAATGCGCAGGCCAAGAGAGCTTTTTCTTGAGATGCTAACCGATGGGTGGCATGTACTACTATGAGGTTTCCATACCACGAGCCATGAATTTGTCACCCATACAACCAGAAACTGAACTGACAAGGATGGAAATGTCCAAAGTTTCGGGCCAGAGTGTGCATAGATAGAAAATCCAGGAGGTGTTTTCACTAAGTACTCAGCCAGATATCATACTTTGGGTGGTTGAATACTTAGGTTTTTTACACTCAGAGCTGTGCTAGTTCAATAGTTTAGCAGTGCCACGAACTACCAAGTGACGATCACTGCGAGTTTCCCTTCTCCTCCTCCCAAAACAACACACCTGTTCCCAGCTCTCATGCCGTCACACTCTGGGAAATCTTCGGGAAGTTGCTCAGGGCCAAGTCGTCTCTTCAATGGTCGAAAATCTTTGGGTGGCAGACCATGGTCCAGAAAACGAGATAAAGGATATGTCAGTACATCCCCACACTTTGTCCACCAAACGATATCAGAATCCTCCGAAACTGCGACTTTTCCTTTGTCCGTTCCTACAGTTTTAAGTCGGCAAGACTCAAGATTATCTTCACCCAGAGCTCCCCCGTATTCCACATATTGCAGCCTTTTCCCGTCCGTGGCGTCTAAAGCTAGAATCCTAGCATAAACCCACCCAAAATCTGCCTCTGGCCAGTCTATACCTTTGTGTCCCTCTGCGAAAATGACATGTCTGTCTGGGATGTAGTACATCTGCCCAATAGGGCCTTCAATGAACGAAGAGGTCCATAGGATCTCCAGAGAAGGTACCTGGTGGAGGTGAAGGAGACTTTGGTGACTTCCAGGTGCATGTGAAAATTCACATGGTTCTTGCATACAAAACACGGTGACCGCAACCCCAGAATGTTCCATTCGGATGTAAAAAGCCCGAGGGAATGAGATGGGTATTTCTATGGTCTCAGTAGGGGGGATGTCGCAATCATCGTTGTCTTGAAGACTTTCCGCGTCCCAGGAATGTAATTTTAGAGGTTCCTTCCTCCGTGACGACAATTTCGCCCGTTTTTCTGTGGTGAGCGAGAAAAAACCGATGTTCTTTCTCAAAAGAGGGGAGACAGATGGATATTGGACAACGTTTGGTGGATGTAAATGGGTTACATATTCGAGAATCCAGTAATCTCTTTCGTGCTCGTCTTGCTCTGGGAATGACTCATATGCGGTAAGAAAGACACGACCGTCGTCGTAAATAGGCTCCCCACCGTATGAGAGTGGCCCTATCGTGCGGAATTTGCCGATGAGCTCACCAGTTTGGATGTTGAACGCGTAGACACCAGCTATGTGATGGATGATGATGACAGGATTGCGTGACAGGTCGAATACGACGCCAGGTTGATCCCAAAGCATTCTCTTGTCATCAAAAAAACCAGGATAAGGGGATTGATAGTAGCTAGGTGGTGAATTGCTGAGGATGAATTAATATGGTATATGATAGTTATTGGCCGAATCCAAGTCGCTGTGGAAGGTGTCATGGGAGAGTCGGAAATCGTCAGCGCCCTTCAACAGGGTTTCTACTGTTGACAGTGGGAATCAGTAGTCAGTCAATAATGGTAAAGTTGAGTTAGGTTCTGAATCTTACGGAGCGGCATGAGCAAATGGAGAGAAACGAGAACGACCGTGAGTATCAAGAGATATGGGTTATATTGCGGTTTGGCACATGATCGATGATCGATTGAGCTTCAAATGATAAATTTTCTTAGTCAAAGTCCGACGCTCCAGTTTTGACCTAATAAAGGAATTTCTCGTAAATATAAATATCATGTTCACTGATACCATTCTGGCACTGAGACTGTGATCACTGTGATCATGATAACAGCGCCCCAAATCTCTTCCCTCGACCTTCATCATCGCGCTGAGAGGCGTTTGCCTGCAATGCTTGTTCAAACCTTTTCTACTACTGTGCACTTTATTCCCCATGAATCATTCAGCACTGCCAAAATTCTATATTTTAAATTTCAGTCGCATGCGCTGGAAGCTATAGCTAGCAGGGTACTTTCCTTTATATCCATGAGAGCCAGCTCCCGTTCACGAGACAATTATAATATATTCGGAAAAACAATTGCGAGTACCTCTCGCCACCCATCACATCAGAACCCGGGTCCCAGTCTTCCACACGAACCTCAAAACATTTCTTCCCTTCCGCTCGCCTAAATTTTGTTGGCAACTTTTCCTCGCATCAGGCTATCGCCTTTCATGCCCTTTACTTGAGCTATAGAGGTGAAGGATGTATGGCGAAAGCTGTAAAACTCGGATGGGTGGATAGTTCTGCTTCGCCGTTTCGCATTCACTATCTCATTTGCATCTTCGCGTTCCGTATTTGAGACCCACGGCCTTAAACCACTACTGCGCTGATGGTATATGAAGCTCAGGCTCGATTGTTTCCCCAGAGAGCTCCCTGCCTCCGACCGGTCTGTAACGCGGCGTACATCGGTTTGAGTCATTTGTGGTACCTGTTGCCCCACTAACAAAGTTGCATTTTGCGTTGGTCGGCGACTGCCAATGCGCTTGACGGAGGTTTGAATTGAGAAAGGAAGGGTGTGGAACTGTCCAGAGGTGCCTTCAGAAGTACACACAATTCGGTTTTCGAGCCCAAAAATTTGGCCAACCCGAAATTAATTTAGGCTTTCTCGACAAGCTGAGTCTGATCCTGTCATTAGTGAAGGTCGTCTGCTATTGATTTTTTGCTCCTTATTGACTAATGACGATGAATGTGTTTGACTGTCCTCAACTAAGACGAAGCTTAACTTGAGTCGCGTGTCGACTTGGGTCGGGGCATACCGGCCCCCGGGGATGTTTGGAAATTCTAGCAGCTCACTCAGATTTTTACGTTAACCTTGTCTTAGTTCAAGCCGCCTGGATGTTTGGACCAAGACAAGGCAAACTCAAACTCCATCGCGGATATGCCGCTCCCTCGAGGCGCTGGAAAAACAGGGGAGCGTTGACATAAAGGATATGGTGCTTCTTGTCCTGCGTGACAAGTTCATACGTACCTGGTCTGAGGTCTCTCTGTGCATACGAACTTGTCACTTGAAGCCTGTACTTACCATTGTCGTCATGCGGACGTTGAAAGTTCCTTTTCTTACGCAACTTTTTTGGGTGACAGCTTCTGCTTTGGAGATGCCGAGTCGGCGTTCTACTTACGAGCTTTGCTCGCGCCGCCTTCGGCAGCGCCAACCGTGAGGATCGGAGCTCAAAAATAGTTCGTTCGTAGATAAAACTGAGCGTCACGGTAGATTAAAAAAATTCGCTTAACTGAAAATCCCACGTTGTCGCATTCTATATAGAATATAGATAAATGTTTCTCATGTATGATGTGCGGCTCTTTTTATCTCCACCTCCTTCATGCAAGCTATACTGAAAGTCGTCCTTTTCATTTGCTCGGCGGTTTGCTTTGGCACCGCTCTCAAACCACCCCGCAGAAAGTCACCAGCCACTGAGGGCAAGAGTTCAGTCCGGAGGAATGCACGAGAATCGGTTGCAGTGTTTCGTCATAGATATGTGTTGCCTCTGCAAACAGTGGGTCTCGCCAGGTCTTCTTTTGACGTGCATCTAAAACGTCGATACTCTAGGCAGCATATTACCTCACGACTGCAAATGAATGCTTCCAAATCTTACTTTCCCTCTACACCACAACCAACTCACCGATAACCTCTCTCAACTCCATGTTCTTTGCCGGCGCATCTCTCTCATGTCTCGGAGGTCTTCTCCGACTTTGGTGTTTCCGAGAACTCGGGGAGAGCTTTACATTTGAGCTTGTACCCGTCGGTCAGTATGCGAAAGACTCCATCGTGAACCACCCCAAACTCGTCACGACCGGACCGTACAACTACGTTCGTCACCCTTCGTATCTCGGGGTCTGGATTTGCTCCTTCGGAAGTGCAATGTGTCTTCTTGTTAGGGGATCATGGATTAGGGAAAGTGGATTTCTCGATACCGTGATTGGGAGAATTGTCATCGGCAGCTGGCTATTCTCAGTCGGCCAGGGGGCTATTTTAGTGACCATGAGAATAAATGATGAAGATGATCTGCTGAGAAAGCAATTTGGGAAACAGTGGGATAGGTGGTCACAAAAGGTGAACTATAAAATGGTTCCTGGTGTATTTTGATAGCCTGAATAAGTATGGAACCTCGTCTACTCGAGTGTCTCGCAATCCGTGGACGATCCCCGACGAGGTGGAGAAGTCTCGTGGCAGCACACATACCTTCGGTGACATCAGTCAGGATAGCAGTGTTTCTCCGTAAGGTACCAAAGAAAAGAAAATGATGACGTGGGGTCAAGATCTTGAGGTAGAAAGGGAGGGAATCGGAATGATGGCGTTGAATGACGGTAGGAATGTCAGCAATTGAGAAGGTCGCATACCACTACTTAACGGAATGGGACCTAAGCCGTCCTTTCGATTCTTGAACACCAACAATTAGCTCAATTTTGAAATTCTTCATATCATGACCCAGGACTTGCAGGCACTCTTGAAAGTTTGTCTCATCCTTGCCTCAACTATTTCATTTGACTTCAGTTTCACCCCTCCTAATGGTCGACCGACCGTTCCGCCAAGGCCGCCGCTGGGAGCTGGTTTCACCCCGGACATGCGCGAATGGATAATCATGTTCCTGACCAGGTACGCGCTGCCTATCGAAATAGTACGTTCTTCCCCCCGCGATTTTAATCGATCTTGATACTGACTGCTGAGACAAAATCGCAGGCGATGTACTGGCTAGTGTCTGCAAACGAAGCTCTTCACATCATATCATTGGCATGACCTTTGCTTTCAGTTCAGCCAGTCTTTCCATTACTTGTTATGAACAAGGATCCGCCCAAAATTTCATCCATCGTTATACTTGGCAGTTCGCTCTCCGTTTCCGGGTGCATCTTGCGCATGTTTTACTATCGCATCCTTGCAAAAGGCTTTAGATTTGAACTCGTAGTCGGGAAAATCTCCAATAATCCCGAGCTTGCTAAATCACCCAAGCTTGCTACAATTGGCCCGTACTCGATTGTCTGCCACCCGTCTTATGCTGGAACGTGCGTCAACTTTATTGGCAGTGCGATGGTTCATTGGTGGATCCTCGAAACTGGAATGAAGTCCTTCGGATACGCCTGGCTGACGGGGGTGGGAGGAGGCATTACGGTGTTGTTAACGCGGATAGGTGATGAGGATGCATTGATGAAGAAACAATTTGGAGGTCAATGGGACACATGGAGCAAGTTGATGAGGTATAGATTGATTCCGGGAGTGAATTAATTATTGACCGGACTCCGGGCGTGGGGTATATACACTTCGAGCAATCAAGCTTCAAAGTTCTGCATGCATCAAAGGATTGAAGGGGCCCGAATTGGCAGCTTCATCCACACAGATAAAACAGCCTGAGAATGTCGAGTAAGTACTACAATCACAGTGTAACGAAAGGTGAGGATCGAATGGATTGTCAGCGTCCCCCTTCGTTGGACATATATAGCCTGAGATCGGCTCTCACCTCCGCCTTCCTTGGCACAAACTAACCTGCAAGTCGTCCTTTTCCTTTAAGTACTCAATATTAGCGATGGGCTTGGACACCACTGAAAAACCGCCCCACGGAAAGTCAGCCACTGGATACAAAGATTAAAACCAGATTAGGTTTTTCTCGACAATCTGCTGAGTCTGATCCTGTAATTAGCTAAGGCTGCTAATGGTTTTGCCCCCTAGAGATGTATTTGGCTGTCTTCAACTGTAGTAAGACGACGCTTAAGAATCGCGCGTCGAAAGTTGGGTTCGGTCCCAAAGGCGACGAAAGTAAAGCTGCAAGACGCGACGTGATTGAGACGAGGGGTAGATAGAGCGTTAGCCTCGGCGATGGAATGGATGAAGGCTACTGGAGAGAGTACTTGACCATCTGAGAGCGTGTATCACAGTCTTCCACATCGTCACAAAGATCCTCACATTCGACGGCAGAAAGGTCACCATACAACGTGTATGCCGGAAGTGTCAAACAACCTTTGACTGGAAATGACAAAGGGTGGCGCGGAAACCGGCACCTTTCGATCGACTGATTTCTCGAAGTGAGTACAAGCTCAAGCTCTTTGCAGGCTGCACGATGCTCCGTAAGTTGACCGAACAGCGTCAGTTTAGCTCGAGCCAACCATCATCTATGAATCTAGTCGAGTCTATAGAATCTCCGCCAGAAGCCGCCGAAGCCTGATACCGCGGTCAAGCGCCGTCCAATCTAGAAGAGTGAGGTATCGAGTCTTCGTTTGGCATACGTAGCCTTGCTAGGTTGGGACATCAGCATAGCACAACCCCAAATCTGATCGTGACCTTGAATTTGTCAACTTAAAGATATCAGTCAGCCGGACTCGTATAAAAGGAGTGTTTCTCGTTTCTCACTCCAGCAGGACACAACCTCTCTTCATCTCTTTAGCATAACAGCCCCAGCAAAGCTCAAAATGCCATCCCTCCACCGCACACTTAACTTCTACTACGAACCTCAAAAATTGACAAGGGACAACGAACGTTATTTTCACGTTCAAGCCACCTACTGGCGACCCCCGTGATATGCCAGTGCAGGAATTGGACTTCCGGGTTCTTCAGATATTAGGCACTTGCCACCACAGTCATTTCTTTTTGTGTACAACTATCGATTGATCAATTGGATTGAATGCTTGCTTTCGTGTTCGTAAAACCAGGTCACGCTTTCTGCTTAACCCCGACCTCAGATGCAACCCTTCATTAATGGCGGAAGCATCTGATAGCGACAACTCCACCTCTGATGTCGTGTCATGAATGATGATGAATCAGAGCGTGAACTTGAAATGGAGTTGTTGGTCTCAGCTTACCTAGCTAAAGTAGGGATATCAATACTCTGGTGTGAGGGGAGGTTTAGCATGCTAGACAATGGGAAATCAGTACATGTTTATTGACAGGTAACAACTGGGATGTAGGCCCTTATGATTACTCAAGACATTTCCTGACAGTGTTTTTGCTAGCTTGGCCCTCCAAAAGATAATATGCACCCAGGTGATCCTGTATTATGTAGTTAATCTATTTCTATTTATTTCATCTGCCTATAGAGTTCCCTGGCCGCCACTCATTGTGTGACTGAGGGTTTTACTTAATTCTCGATGAGTGAGAAATATTCAGGCAAGTTTGTACTAGTCATCAACCGGGACTCGGAGGGCGCAAACCCGCAAAGAAATCGAAAAGAACACGTGGTGGTTTTATCTTATCTTCAAACCACCATCTTCCATCAGACATTCCTTCCGGGGAGAAATTCCCTCCTTGTCGACCTTGGCGGAGGTTGAGCTGTCAAGTCAACGGCGCATACGCCCCTACCAGATCGCTCAAGTGAGGATTGTGAATGAAAAGTACAATCATACGGGATATTAGAACGGAAAACAGACTGAACAACTCTGAGTTCCGCTCGCTTTATGTTTTGATCTTGTTTCAAGTATTCGCGGAGCTCAGATGCGTGTGCTTTATATATCTTCAAGAACATCATGATAGAATATGCAACGCGGGGTTGATACATGCAGCATACCAGCTCAACTTCACGGTAGGAACAAAAATCGGAAGTCCCATGAACTAGGATTCCAACTAAGTGAAGCTACCCCGAAGAATAGATTCTTGTTTCCTTCCGCCGCATGCAATAGGTATCATGGTCTAGAAGAACCGAGCTGCCATCAAAGCCCAGCAAGACTCTCTAGACCTCGATGGTATGTTTCGCCGTCCCTTTCGCGAACGACCATGATCATCGAAACTGGAACCACATACCCCAAGGGGTAATACTTATTTCAGATTCCTTATCCTTCTTAGCAGCTCGCATATGATTTTTGACTACCTCTATCCCCTTTTCTCCACTTCCCCCCCCCCCCCCCCCCCCCCTTCCATCTATCGTGCTGTATCCAATTTTCATAGAACCGAAGGAGGTCTACCAGTACGAATTTTCAGAGAGAAAGGCGTTCCCAATCGAAATCATCCATGCCAGCAGTCCAACCATCTCCTTCATCGAGACCTCTGGTCCTCGTCACAGGCGCAACAGGATACATAGCCGCATGGGTCGCTCGTTATCTCCTCAAGCGCGGCTACAACGTACGTGGAACAGTGCGGTCAACAACAAAGGGCCAACAGCTACTCGAACACTTTCAAAATCTATCTGACGAGTCAAAAAAGATGGGAAAGTTCCATTTCGTCGTTGTTGAAGATATCGGGAAAAAGGGATCATTCGACGAAGTCGTCAAAGACGTAGACGCAATCGAACACATCGCCAGTCCCGTCCGTTTCGACGCGGACGATCCGATAGAGGTTATTGCTCCGGCTGTGAATGGTACGATCGGTTTACTTGAAAGTGTGAAAAAGTATGGGGGAAACGTGAAGAGGGTCATTATCACTTCGTCGCTTGCTGCCACTTCGGCTGCGACGCTCGATAGGCTTCCGATCAGGTTTGATGATGATCCGGGGTGGAATGAGAAAGTGGTGAGAGCTGTTGAGGAGTTGGGGAGGGAGGCTTCGGGGTCTGAAAAGTATAGAGCTAGTAAGACTTTGGCGGAGAAAGGTGAGTGTTTTTTTTTTGTTCATTCGAATAGAGGGACCTCCTTGGACTGAATTTTTTTCCCATACTAGCTGTATGGGATTTTGTATCGCAGAGCCCATCGCTTCAATGGGACGTCGTCACTCTCATCCCTCCATACGTGTTCGGACCAACGACCAACCATGTTTCTTCCCCAGAAAACCTCAGTTTCACTGCAGGTCTATGGTACAAGACTCTCGTGTCTCAAGGTCCGTAATGGTCGTAAATCCGCCCCGACCCATTCGCATTTCTTTTGAGACTGTTAACCTCCTTTCTCTAGACGCCGGAGGTAAATCTGCTGAAGAGCTCGAAGCTATACGTTTCTCCTGGGCGGATGTACGAGATGTCGCGGAATCACACGTGCGAGCACTTGAAAAAGAAGAAGCAGGTGGGAAACGAATCATCGTTTCCAATGACCTATGGAGCTGGCAAGAATGGCGTATGTTTTTAATCCCTTTCTCGACTTTCCATTCTCTTGATTGAACCTTTGGAATTTCGTAGTCGATATAGCAAACTCCCTCTCACCGCCACCCTACACCAAACATCCTTTAGCGCGCGGAAATCCAGATACTAAAAGCTCTGTCGAACCTGCGAGTCTTCTTCAGAAAATCGAGAGAACAAAACGACTACTGGTGATGTCGAACGACGAGGATGCAGATTGGAAATACAAGACGAAAGAGGAGACTACTAGAGATACATTAGCTGACTTTGCGGCGAGGGGCTGGTAGGGACCTGAAAGATGTATATGCGAGTAACCAGACTAGTTCGATATTCTGCGCGTATTGTTATCGAGTAAGCATCCCAGTCTAGGTATTCAGCTTTCAACTTTCTGTCGCTTTTTCCTCGTCCAAACAAACGGACTCCTTGCAACACATCCAGCTCCGATATAGTGTTCAGACCCATCCGGTTAGAGGGTGACGCCAAACGAGGGATGAAGGTATAAGGGAACCGAGCGGCCAAAGGAGTTCTCCAGGGTGCCTAAGCACAATGGCCGAAAGATCCGTTATCGCCAATGGCACGAGGGCTGACTAGACTCAGTGCAGCGCCCTACGCCCAAGCCTCCAGACCACTCCCCTACGTCCCTACCGTATATAGTTGACAGTTATAGTCCATTCGGCGCCGAAAGTGGACGTCCAAAGAATGAATGAATGAGAAGACCTGATGCCCGTTTACTGACACGAATGGTGCTGGGTGTAGAGGAGGATTAAGCTGAGACCGCTACGGATCCGGAAGAGGGAAAGATGGTTGAAATCAAAGGGTGGAATCGACGATGTGACCATAAGTATCGGACAGCATTCAACGTTCCGTAAGTACGACTGAAACCGCGCATGCCACGTCATACGAGGGTTCGAATTGATTAGCGAGGTGGCGGGGTAGTATGCGCAAAAGGACACGGTGGTATAGGGATGGAATAACGAAGAGCAGCCAACGATGGAGAATACCCCTCTTCATGAGCTTCACGGAATCCTGAGGATGCAGGCGACTTCTGAAACCCGACATCACGAAGGCAACATAGGGTAAGAAGCAAGGAAGCTATTGGTTTTGACGACCGCTTCCCCTTCTTCAAGTGGAGGGTAACAGTGACGCGTATCGTATGAGGATTACTTACTTTTGTTGACGAGTCTCGACGAAGGATGGGACATGGAGAAATGGGTGACCACTTAAAATTCCAGGCTTTTGAGGGTTGCGTTTGACGAGATTTGGGACCTGCATTCTGATTTTCGGAACCCAAGAATTAGAACACGAAGGAGTTGCAAGGTTTATGCATAGTAGCGCCACCAGCGACGGAGACCAGTACCCGTAACCTTAACATTCCATACATGCAATCCGCAAGTCCAAAGACGATCCAGAGCCCCAACTTGCTCTTTTTCCCCCTGGATATTGAATACCCCAATTTACCACACCCCACGATAACTAAGCCGGATCAATATCGTTGAAATGAGCGGATAACGACTCTACGGGTTCTTTCGACTGCTGGCGTGAAACGTGTGAGATAGAATCATGCCTCACTGGAGAAACCTGGATCTCACCGTTGGCTGGAAGGCATGAGATGGCAAAGGATAACCTTGTTCATCGTGACTAAGGTTTTCGATGCTTGAGGGTAGCCATAAGAGAACACCTGGTCGGCGGGGGGTACTAGTAGTGTCAGAGTCATTTCGATTTTTCGCTTTCATCCTGCGTGGGGCATCAGGACGATATGATTCGCTGATATAGGGTATTGAGCGTAGAGGTAGGAGCGATCAAATCGGGATACATACCTACAAAGTCCCAACGATTCGGTCCCTACACTCTCGAGAACAGATGCCTGTTCTCTACAATCTGATCCGAAACGCTCCTGGCACAACAGCGCAAACTCTAAATCGAGCAATTGAGAGGCAGCAGTTATAGACTGTCAGAGTACGAAACCGTCCTCAAGCCGAGAGGTATGCGAATTTTCGGCGCAAGATATGGTGGGCGAACTAGATGTACAGTATGAGGCCCCACGAAGACGGCTCTCCCCAAGGTGGTGTTTGCTCAGCGCAGCCCCCTGCATTTATCTTGTATGAATTTACATGTTTTCATACCAGAGTAGGCCATCTAGAGAGAAAACTGAGCGGAAATGAAGGAGAAAAGTGAAATACCCGTACCTGGCAGTTCCTGAATTGTCGCCCCGAAAGTGCTTCATCTCCGGCTCCCTGACGCTACAATGTACTTGTCAACTGCCTCGTAAAGATCAGACGGGACTTGGGAGAGGAATGAGTGACCTGTTTTGGCAAAAAACGCGGTCGAAAGGAGATGATGATGGTTGAGGAGAAAGAGATATCGTGGCTGTGCTCTACTCTCCTCCCTTCTCCTCCGTTCAGCACGATAATTTCCCGCAACCTATTGACCCTTCGACTAACCCTGGCCCACTTGGGAATCCGACACGTGTCAACTAAGGTTCAGACTCGACCGTCCTCCCCCTACCGTACTGGAGGCTCTTATGCTTCTGTGCGGTCTGCGGTCATCATAATGTACAAAGGCCTAAGCTTGTTCTCATTACGTCTTCGACATAGAGTTCCTTTGCAACACTTCCTTCGAAACGGTCTGATGGATTGTATTGGTCCAACCTTCTCAACAGCACCCGCACCGCGACCTAGCCAGTGCTTTGTATTTTTGACGTCTCGATACGGAGGTCAAAGAAACCCTGGTCAATCCATATCGGAACGCCACTACAGATCTTTAAGTGACGTGAGATTCAATAATACAAGGCTTAAAGGAAAATAGGAGTAATGGTATACATATGGGCGAGGGAGCGTTGGGTCTCTCTGGGATCACATCGGAAATTGGCTGTGAACATCTATCACCGCCCGCGATCGTCCATTTTCCCTCACTGTTCCCTGGGAAGTTGTCTTCTAGACTGACAGCGGCGTCCCAGGGGTGAGTTACCTTAGTTACTACCCGAAAGACAAAGCGTCGAGAACCCATCATGACACGGCATTTTTGTTGTTTCTTCGAAGAGAAATTCGCATCGCCGCCACAAGCTTTGACAATAACAAAAGCAAGAAAGGAGCAATGATGATTTGTGTAATAGATACAGTGATGTACTCGTAACAACAGGACGAAAGCAAGAACATATCGAGGTTTTGTAGAGCAGGGAAAGAACTTTTCAAAAAAATTGCAGTAATGACAAAGAACCAGAAAGAAAGCAACCAACGAGAACGCAATCGAAAAAATTTCAATTTGTAACTCACTCGCTGGACGCAGACGCAGGCGCAGCGATTCGTGAGGGTCTTTCTGTTGCAGACGGTGGAGGTGTTCCCGCACTTTCCTCCTTGGGTATCTCGGAAGCAACTGAAACCGGCTCTCCAGCTTCGACGTCGGACGTCGTTGATTCCTCTGCCTCCAATTGCAAGCCTCCATCCCCTTTTCCCTCAACCGAGGTCGAGACCTCTGGTTGAAGATCTTCTTCCACGCCCTTCCCACTTGTTTTCTCCTGGTCTTCTTTCTTTGGGGTTGATTGTAAGTTAGGTCGTTTCCTCGCAGGAGGTCTCTCCACACGTAAGGTTGGTCTCTCAGACACCTCCCCAGTTTCCCGTTCTTCATTGCTCGAAAATGAGATCTCGGACAGATCCTCGTGTTTTCGTTTTGGAGGACTAGGACCGCTGGAGACCGCACTTGAAACGATAGCGTTAAAGATTCCGTCCATTGCGGTCTTGTTCGATGCAAACGCTTTCGTGCTGGCCAGGAGTGTATCCATATTGATTCCTGATACGGAGGAGACGGAGGCTTCGTCAGGATCAAGAAATTCGAAATCAGGGTCCTCAAGAACTTGGGCGTAGGATAAGATAGCTCTTAGCACTCCTAAGTTGCCAACACTGGTTGATAAGCCGGGGAGGGAGTGAAGGGCTTCTTTACATTTAACCGGAGAGATCTGGAGGACGATTCAATAAAAGAGTACGGAACTATTAGTACTGTAGAGATAAACGAACTGAAAGTACTCACCACGTCGCCAAAGATTCTCTCAGGATGCATCGAATCCGCAAGATCCTTTAATCTCTGAGCCACTTCATCTTTGGGTGTCTCAGGTAGAACTCGTAAAAAGACCCAGAACCGGTCCCGGTTAGATGTCCTGACTACGAAAATAAGTGTGGCTTCGGGTTCAGTTGGAGCGTGGATGCAAAATGGCATTGATTGTGAATCCTTCATCCACGAGATGGTCTCCTCTGCCGAGTCGGACGAACGAACAAATTTGCGGGAGGGATCTGATGACAGCTGGAAAACGGTGTCCTTCTTTCCCGCCGCCTTACATGTTACAATAAACCCATGCACACCCTCCAACCCTGTCAGAGGAGTGAAGACTTCGCTCAATATCCGACCGTCATGACGGTTTTGATTAAAGCTGGAAGCTAAAGCCGTAACTGTGTATCCAAGAATGTGATGAAGAGAAAGATCCGAGGTAAAGATTTTCTCTTTGAAATACAGAAGATTAACGAGGGAGTGAGACTGTTTCGTGTGCCAGAGAGCTGCTGCGGTTAAGAGGAGAGGTTCGTCGACCACGATACAGTCGCAATTGGTGTCGACGAATCGACCGAAAGAATTGTTAACGAGCGCGACGTCTTCTCCAGGATAGTAGACGCCTTTTTCAGACTGGACTAATAGGGATATGAGCCTCTCGTGAATGCATGATGCCAGGCGACGGTTCGACTCTGTACGGAAAGGTAGTAAACAACCCCGTCACTCAAATCAAGAGAAAAGATCTATATACCTAAAATTTTGAAGTTAAATGAACCAAATGGAAGGCCCCGATGATTCGAATCAAACCTCCCTTTATCTTCTTCTTCAAAGTCTTGTGGGCGGTATCCGTCCGTCAGAGAGTCGACGTACGCAGTGAGGTACATATGGGGTATTTTGAAACCATATTCCAATAACAGGGATATAAACGCAGCCGTGGCGCGGTGCCTTGATAAAATTGTTTAGAAAATCGTTCGAAACGAAAAAAAGTATGTACCTTCCTCGAGCCCATTTCCATATCCTATCACAAAGTCGTTGTCCGGCGGGAGATGAATACAAGGCAGAAGGAAGAAATGCCTTAATGTATTCTCTCTGTCTTTCTGGATCATCAAACGCGCCAGTGTCTGAAGACCAAGTCCAATCCGACCAATCTTCTCCAACAAAATACTCCCGAGGAATTTCCGTCCCAGCTACGACAAAGGTGAACTCTGGGCGGTGACCGAGATGATGTTTCCATACGTTCAATACAGCCTTCAGTGCAGGATACGAATTCCCGCAATCATCTCTGAATGAGTACTGCAGTCGCCGGACCGCCGAATTCGCCTCATCTAGCAGGACAAAGACCGGGCTAATATCTTGTATCGAGAATATCTCTTCTATTGTGTCAGAGATTGCAGCGTCAAAATCTTCAGGTTGTGTAAAAGAGTCGACCAAGTCGTTTATCAAAGCTCGAAACGGGATTACAGAATCATCGGACCATAATTGCAGCTGGACTTTGAGCCAAATGGTCTTGTACTCGTCTTTGTACCCATGAGCTACGGCTGAGTCTAGGAATATTTTGAAGATGAGAAGACGGGCCAGAAGGACGGCGCTGAAATACGTGTGGGCGAGCGAAAGGTTGTCATGTAAATCTACCGATATGTCACCTTCGGATGGGAGGAAGCTGAACTGTTTCTTTCCAAAGAGACCACCAGTATTTATGATGCTTGATAAGTCTCGATCTCCAAGGCGTGTCGTGTCTACTGCAGAGGTAAAGTAGAAGCCCCAGTGAAATCCAAGGCCCTCGTAAAGAATCCTAGTTTTTCCTGTTCCAGAGGCATTGAGTAGAAACCTAAGAGACGAACGATTAGAAACCCAATTCCCGGTTGAGGGCGATTGAGACGCACGTATTTCTTCCCCCAAAGATACTCTTCATTCGAGATTTCAGTATCTCATCGTCCATGAAGGATCCTACTCGATGAAGGGCCATCGGGGGGTTTGGACAGTCCGGCACATTAGGTATTCCAAGTGTTCTAATGTGTTCCCTCATTTCATCGTCAATCCTCCAATCTGTCATCCAAACCTGACTGGTATGGGAGTCGTTCAATAAATTTTCCAGTAACAGTGAGGTCTTTTCTGTCTTCAGAAGTGTCTCCACTCGTAGAGGGTCGAATTTGGATTTCCAGCCAGTCGACATGGAGGTAGAGCGGAAAGGGATGTGCGCGGGGACTGTTTACGGGTATTTGGCACTGGGATCAAATCGGGGTCTGCCGTCCTTGTACTCGTTTTCATTTGTTGTTATTGTTCTTTTGTTTGACAGCCGCTGAGAACGGTTACTATACGATAATCGGACGACTCCTACCGACTCAAAGTCTCCAACTCGAAGGTGAAATGCATAAATACTGGTCGTTGATCGCATAACATTTGCATTCATAAGTAAAGCCCACATTTTTCGGTCTTCATATTACAGTCTCCCTTTCAACTTTTCAGACCCATTGACATTCTCATTTTCCACTTTCATGAACCATCTATCTCAGTCTCCCTCATGTCCCGGAGACATCATCTTCACGCCGATTCAAAAAACAGTAGACGACTTTTGGTCA
This sequence comes from Marasmius fiardii PR-910, assembly GCA_014904975.1. Taxonomy (NCBI): domain Eukaryota; kingdom Fungi; phylum Basidiomycota; class Agaricomycetes; order Agaricales; family Marasmiaceae; genus Marasmius; species Marasmius fiardii. Next base: position 539,315 of record MU127808.1, read on the forward strand.
GATTCGACCGTAGCTGGGCTCAGGGGAGTTGTTCAAGGAGATCTGAAGCTTCCGCCCTGGAAATGTAGTCCTTCTGTCCGTAAAAACATGCATCGGGACGTCTTGGACTTTGTAGAGAAGTTGAAGATTCCTGCGTTCAGACAGGAACACGATGTTCCCAATTTGCTTCTAGAGGGCCTGGAGGACTCCTTCGAAGACGATCAGTTCCGTACTACACGATCTCGAGGAATCTTCAAACGAGGAAGAGACATGTACGTTCTCTCGTTTAGTTTAATTGTTTCCGCTCAACTGAAGCAAGTATAGATTGCTCGTCAATACATCGGGTTCTGGGAAATCTAGATCAATACTAGAGTCTCTATCCAAACAGTGGGGGCTATATTTTCTCTGTCAACAAGATCCCAACCGCAATCGAAGCATCGGATCTGCTGACCTTCACGAGGCATTTGTAGCGTTGAAGGCATCTCCTGACCTCGAGCCGAATCTTCCCCCAAACTCCATATTAACTCAGTCAGAAATGCGACGTCTGGCACGCAACGAAGAAATTGCTCACCTAGTATTCCTTCCGGTCTTCGTTGCACGTTTAGTCGTCTTATGCCGCTTCCTGAAGCTTGTGAAGGAAGTGAAGGGTCCCGATCTAATGTTGGAAGACCCTCAGACGTATACTAGGCGTTGGTTGGATTTACAACTTCACCCTTGGATGATCGGGGAAGCCGACGGAACTGCCTGCAAAGATATTTTCGCAGATTTAGCTTCCAAAATCAGATGCGTAGACCAACTTTCACGAGCTGAGCTTATCTCGATGCTCAAGGCTGTGAGCGAGGAACTTCAATCTCTTCTTCAAACACTCGGTCTCGAAGATCATCTGTTCCTCGTCATTGATGAAGCTCAGGAAGGGGTTAAGATCCTTCCCAACGCCTTTTCATCTGCGCTCGATGAGACAAGTCGACGTCCAGCCATACGACAGCTTGTATATTCCTGGGGACCTTTTCTGTACGAGACGTTGAACTCGTGTTTGACCCTGACTTTTGTTATAACTGGGACGGGTATGCATGTCGATCTCATGAAGGAAGCGCTTTCTTCTACCACAATGAAGTCCAACCCCTTTGCGACGTACAAAGGTGTTGGCTCGTTTGTGAAGAGAGAAGATCAAGAAAAGTATATCAGGAAGTTTGTTCCTCAGTGTATTCTTGACACGGAGGTTGGTCGGGTGTTTTTGGACAGGATGTGGTTCTGGTTGGAAGGACGGTAAGACCTCACCGCGATTACTGATTAGTGACTGATTGATTCCGGACTTGGGAATTACAGGTATCGTTTCACGGCGGGATTCTTGACACTTCTGCTCGAGAATGGTTACTGTCAGCCAAACACATTGTTGAACCTATACATCCAAGACTTCGCAAAGTTCAAGCCATCCGATTGTCCGGATTCCATATTCGCCCTTGAAAAACTACAGACAAGCGACCCCACGTGGCCTCTTCGCCCCCTTGCATCCCCAAACCCCTCATGTTCTAATAGTCCTTTGCAATGGGACCGGTTGAAAGGGAGTACGTGTTTATTCCGCTCTGGCATATTGAAGGTCAAGTCTGACGTATATCGCAGGTTACAATGCCACCACGACCATTGCCGGCTTAGCATACAGGTACTTATTGAGGTCCGACACGAAACACGTCTTGGGGAGCGATCAAATTCGAATGGTCGAGTACGGATTCGCACGATTGACCGAAATCGAAGAGGACACTGGTTTCGTCGAGCCCCAACCAATAGTCGACGAGAGGCTTGTTCTATGCGCGTCCGCGGTGTGGTTGAACAATGACCCGAGAATGTTGGATGACATTCCAGACAGTAAACCAGCTTGGGAGGATTCGATGAACGTCGACGTTAGCCAGCGTACATCAATGGCCGAGAGCAAACGACGTCGCAACTTTCCCTCACTGTACTGCTGGATTAGCGGGAAGTTGGACTCGGATGAAGGTGGCTACCGATTCGAGGACTATCTACTCATATATTTCCTTTTGGCTTTCGCAAGTAGTCCAAAACTGGAGGAACCACGCTATACCTTGGGGGAAATTCTCGATTTCTATAATGCGACGGATGACAAGGTTGCCGACTTGATGAACAGGAAGGCCAGGCTTGTTTCAGTGTATTATCCTGATTCCTACGAGGGTCAAGGGATCAAACCGTTTACCTATGGGTCCGTTGAGGTCACTCCACTCTCTAACATCGAAAGAATGGCGGGGGCTTTTGGGGTCGGCGCTCGGAGAGGAAAAAAGGGTATAGAAGATACTAAGAAGTGGCTGAGTAGGAAAATCCGCCAACCGCTTTGTTTTCCACACACCGGATTTGCTGTGCGTCCTGGAGCTTTTTGGAGCTGATGACAATGATCGAAGTTATATTTGGGTGGCGATTCAATGTAAGAAGAATAGCCGCGACGAGTTACCTGATAAAGTTCTCGCAGACGCTATCCGAAGTGTAACACCCCACGCATATTATTTTGATAAGGTAGGGCTTGTCTATGACCTCAGAGTTTCGTTCACTGATAGTTTATATTCGTTCCCAGGCCAATGTTAATCGCAATCTGCAACGCAACCCCATCCGAAAGCTAGAACAGAGGGCGGAATACAATAAGCAAAAGAGTTTGAATACGGAGACTTCAGATTTGCTGGACTCCCTTCACTCACGCGAGACTGAGTGCGCAGGAGAACACAGTCTTCTGCGTGTCATTGCTTCATGGCCTGCCCAAGCTGAACTTCAACGACTCCTGTCGACGCAGAGACCCCTCTCAGGAGATCCAGACCAGTGTGACGGTCACCCGATTGCGACTCTCAACCCCCAGAAACTCACAAAATTGACACACAGACTCTCTCCGACAGATATCCTACAACGGATTCGATCGGAGAGTATGTGGAGTAGGAGTGTTCAGTCGAGCTCGAAAAATCGGGACCCCGCCATGGCGAACATGGAAGATAATGAGACTGGGGATATACTTTGGAAGGAGCTAGCGCGAAAGAGACCGTATAGCTCCGATACCACTACGGGGACGTCGCTTTCCGGCAAAAGGATGAAGTTTGAGGAGGGGACTGACGACGAGACTTAAGGCTGAGGGTTGGCTATCAGGTTGCTCGTTTTCCCTTGTTCTGCTATAATTATGCCGTGCACTTTCGCTTCCCGCTTTAATGGCTTTTACGTAGTTAACCTGACATCCTCACTTGCGTACGCGTAATCATATCAAGAGGGCAATATTTTTTTGCACCCAGGGTCGGTGGCAGAGGGGCGACACGAATTCAGCGCATATTAACTAATGCGGTGACACAGATCATACTTGCAGGAGGAGTGTGAGCAGCTCCGATTGGAAAGGCTGTCGTATTGAATCGGATTCACACCATATCTCGTGAAACAGTGCTTAGAACTTGAAGTCTGAACAGCAAAAAAGAACACGATGGTCGGGCCTCACCAGGCCACCTCCCAAAGCGTGGCTGCCAGCGCTCTCTGACTCTTGAGCTGACCTGAGACCCGTGAAACCCATGGGTGAACTCTCCAGTCCTTGCAAACCCAGTCACTAAACCATAAAAATCGAAGTGTGACTCTAAAGCCACAAAAATAAGCTCAATCGTTCTACAAAAAAAGTGTGCTTTACTCACCTGTATGCCTTAAAAGCTCCTTTAGGACTTAGAGGACCAATCGGATGATTGAGCTTTCTATCAGACATTGTTTATCACAGAACCCGAGTCATAGGCAGAACAAATTTTCAAGTTTTTATCGGCAATTGGATTGAGAACAACTTGAAAAACAAATAGGCCGCTGGTGACTCTGGATATAAAGCTACTTTGAGAGTCGCTACTGTCATAAGCTTAAGCTTTCATGCACGAGACAATGTCCATCTTTAGGGTGTCGACTTCGTCAGGTTGGGAGATGTGTGATAAGAAGGGATACTGATGAGTACTCTCGGGTTTGTGGGGAGCCTAAGTAGTTGTCCAAGTGAAGTGAGGAGCTCGTATGAAGGAGTATTGATAGGGAATGAAGGGACTACTGAAGTACAAATGATGAAGGGACCTATATAAGTAGTAGATACTCCTAACTACCATTTGCAGCATATTCCAAGCAGTTACAAGTCTTGATCCTTCCTCATGACATCAAAGATCTGTGGCGTGAAGCACAGGTAAGCCCAACCGTGTCACCATACTATGCAGTACAAAAAGTGTACAAAACTGAATGATCCTTGTGGCATCTAAAGGAGCAAAGCAGGAGGACAGGGACTGAATCAGAATTGAGTTTTTGTATTTTTTGTGGCTCTACCATTTATACCTATATCATATCTGCAGTGACAATCAACTTCAGCTACTCATTGATTCACAGGGCGGTGAATTAGGCCCAGAAGCTAATACCGGATTGGGTAAGCAGGGATGAGTTGTTTAAGTAGAAGTCCTCCAACTAGATAAATTGAACCATATCGAATCTACATGTAATAAGATTGGTATGCTAGTGCTATGTATTTTACTGTTGGTGGCATAGACTGAAGAGGTTTTTGGCTGAAATCCAACAATAGGCTTCCTGGCCTGGTTCACAGCTGACATCATAGTCAGTGTCAACAGTAGAAGATGAAAATAGCCATAGAGTGTTGTCTGAAATCAAAACTGAGATTCTCAATCCAGGAGACAATCTATGTTGTACAGCTGGGCGATCCGAGTCTATTTTTTTCAATGTTTTTTTTGCTCATAGATTTGGCTTTATTCTATTAAAATTTACTTACAAGATAAAGTGCCTTCAATTAACAGTTACTTAAGCACTCAGGAAGATTTCAATAGATAGATTGGTAAAGAGTTGTGGACAGGGATAAGGTTTTGAACCCCCTGCAATTCCCGCCCAAATAGCTACAAGGGAAATCTGGCCAAGGCTTATAATTCCTATGGCAGCTGAGATGGACCTCTGTCTGCTAATATCTTTGTCAGAATTGTGTTCATCTCATGCTATAGTCTGAGCAATTATCTTCCAGGCTTTTCTTTTGGCTCAAGGATTAAGGCAGGCTTCTCTTTTTCTCCCAATTGCTACCATTCATCACAATACCCTTATTTCTCACTTTGCTAGTGTTACCTGTAAGATGGACACACTTACGCTGACTTGAGCTAAATTTGTTACTCAAAATCAGTATCCTGTTCCATTCTCCTTCTTGGGTAAGGGGGCATCTCCAGTTTGGTATATTTCAAATTACTTACCTCCTTTATGACTTGATTTATACTATTTACCTTTGATCATTACCTATGCACTGTCATCACAGTTCTTGCTATTTCACAGATGCTTAGTCCTAGTCATGGCATTGGCCAATATTAAGGTCATCCCTGCCCCAAGCACATTTCATTCTGCCACTTGTGTATTGTGCATTGAAGCTCAATGCTCCCCAGTTTATTGTTCAAGGTGACTTTGTCCTAATAACCCAGGCAATTCTAGGTCGGGGAAATATGTTTGGACCAGTTGATTACATTTACTCAATATACCTTCCAGTCCAAGTGCTATGTCAGTCACAGCATTGCTTCAAGTTGAAAGGTCAAAACTTAGATATGTAAATCTGATCTCATATATGTGGTTTCATCAGTGTATCCTTGAAACTCGTCTGGAGTCCAGTTGGTGGTAGTTATATTACTTCTCCTTTTGGCCAGTGTCTATGTCATGAAGATTTGTAGAGTATGAAAAATGAGCTAACCTGTGAATCGATGCCATGGCAATGTGAGTTATTTGTTCAGAAAATCAGAGTAAATTTTACTTAGATGAGCTTGACTTACCATCGAAAACCAGCTCCTCTAAATACAACTTCAACTTTGAGTAAATTTCAGGATTCACCTGCTTTGGATCAGAGAATAGTGCCATGGCTGGGATGCTGCCCCAAGACTATCTATTATAGTGGATGCCTCCAACCATATAATCCCTGATGACTTCTGGGATGTTCTCTTTATCAATAAACTGAATAAGGAATCCTTCAAATCAGCTTCCTATTCTGTCCAACAAAGCCTCATGGCCTTCCTTGAGATCCTCCAGCTCAAAATCAGTGTGGGGTGTTGATACAGAATAAACCTGCCTATTTCAGACAACAGCTTATTGCATAAGTTGATGAGCAACAATATTCAAAGTCAGCGGAATATTTACAAGTCCAGCAAAACCACCCCCCTGAAGGATAACAAGAGTTGTGTAAGTGGAGATCCATTATTAGCAAAAAAAGATTTGTATATAGTTGAGTGTGTATGTATAATTTGTGAACATTTTCTCAAACATAATATGAGTGTTATCCAGAAGCTAGCTGGTTGTTTCTTATATGTGAGCTACATTATAACATAATACTTCAATTAGACATAATTGCCTATCTTTGTAGTCAAAGCTTTCAAAGCCATCCATCTATTCAAGAAGGTCTACAGAGTGGAATTTCAGTGGCAATAATGATTTCATTAGTTGGAAAATATCCTGTTCCTGTTCTATTATTTACCAGCCTCAAGAGGGATTGAGTTTTCACCATCTAGTTCATACTCTCCTCCAGGTTTTGTGGAGGCCTTGTTAGTTGAGCGAGTGGATGGGTGCCGCAAGCAGAAACGATACACGGAATATAAGAGATTTTATTTTCTCCTACTAGAAGCGACTCCCGAGAACGGTTGCCTGTTTCTGGGTATTTGTAACGGCCGGCTCATTATGTACTATTATTTACCCGGAACATGCCGAAGTACTATAAAGTCGCACTCGTTGTATACTCGCTAGTTAGCCTTTTCTTCACCTGTATCAGTAACATACCTTGGTTATAATACCTTGTCGTGTTCATTCGGGTGATCTGAGGCTCTACAACCTATTATACTTTTTTGAACATCCAGTTTTCCAGGGTATTAACTTTGTTTTAACGTTGTTCTTATCCTCATTCAATGGCCTCCTCACGACGACGAGAAGAGACCACCACAGCTGGGACTAATTCTCCTAGTCATGAAGACTTTCAGTCATTATCACCCATTGGGGAGGAATCCCCGGGAGATTTCAGCAACAGTGAGCTCAACACTGGTACTACTAACATTGTACTTTCTGAGAGAGCTCAAGGGAAATTATCCCAAACAAATCCCTCTTCGCCTCGAGAGACCCCCAAAACACCACCTGGAATGCGGCCAACGCAAATTGACGCTCCGGCAATTCCATCAGCAGTGACGCAAGCTCGTGCTCCACATGGTGCCCGTGTTTCTAGAACGGACGCCGTTGGAACTGTGCCAAGCAGTTCAGGGTCCCATCTCGGCACCCTACGCAATAACGTTGATTGGCACCGCAATGTTGATCAAACCACGTCCACCATTGTGGACCGTACAAGCCGCACGCCTGTAGCTGGAGATTCATCTCCACCAACCGAGTGGTCTCCCACTCGTCAACAACCTAATACAGCTTCGCTTATTTCCACTACAATAGGCCAGTTGATTGAGGAAATGAGAAGATCTATTGAGGCAGACTACGAGAACATTGGCTCTCAATTTGCCTCTGAACTTAAAAAGATTCAGAACATGCATCAGCAACGCTTTGAGTCTATAGCATCACAAATGAGAGATAATAAAGACTTACCTGATGAGTCTCACTTCTCAACTGAAAGTAATAACAGTGGGGATCACGAAAAACCCATGTTATTCAGTCAAGTTGGTAAAGCTGAATCGGAGTCACCAATTCCAGCGCAAATACCATTTGAATCATCACCCCCGATGATGGCTTCATCTTCGGGAAACTACCCGGTGCAGATGTCGGAACAAACATCTGCATCATCAACTCAGCGCCCTCGGTCCCCGCTTGCAGCAACGGTAACCGAAGTCGTTGATAAGGATAACATAAGGACCGGTCGGCCACCTGCGCAGACGGCTCCCGTACCTCATCCCTTCACTCGCATTAGAGATGACCCTATCTGGAGAGATCGCGTCAATTCTCAGCGCATTCGTAATCAACAGCGCCGGGAAAATAATTATTCCTCAATTCCGGACCAAGGAATTGGATTTGATGAGGATAACCTACCTGTTGACAAGGCTACCACGCCTCGAGAAGTCTGGGATCGTGAATACCGTGCAATAATTGAGCACAATAAACGCCATCCCAACACTAGAATACCATTACCGAATGTAAACAATGAGTTTGATTCCGGTAATAATTATAATAACAACAATTCACCTACTATGAATACTGGGAATGCTGCTGGAGGTAATCCCGGCAACCCTGGTGGCGATAGTAGCGATAGCGACAATGGAGGCCGTCCACCTCCAAATAACAACAGCGGAAAGCGCCGTAAAACTCCCTGGGATGACGACTCGTCAACTGAGGGGTTTGACAGCGAGTATTCCACTGACTCACTTGCCTCTGAGCCGTCCTACAACGGTTCTGATTGGCGACGTCAAAAATCAAAAGCTGAGCGCCGCCGTAAGAAAGAACGAGCTGCACGCAAGCGTGAGAACGAAAAACTTGAGGATTTTGCACGGCGTCGCTGGATTAAACGGATACACCACCGTTACCGCTTACAAATCCGTGAGCAGGTCGGTGATGTAGTCCCCAGCGTTGACGGACTCAAGTCCATAAAAATAACCGAACCTAGCCCGTATGATGGCAAACCAGATATTGAGAGTTTCGATAACTGGTTGGTAGCTGTTTTACGGTGGTTAGTTATCAATAAAATGAGTGGCCCCGACCTTGATCACATTCGCGTTCAAATAACTGGAATGTTATTGAGCGGGAAAGCTCTTACATATTTTAATGATGAAATTTCTAGTCCTCACCGTCTGAGAACTACATGGACTTTCGAGGATGCCATCATTGGATTATTTGATCACTGTGTTCAAACTTCGACACTGCATGAAGCGGCAGACAAGTTTGACAGTGTGTTTTATAACTCCCATGAAGGTGTCCGTGAATATGTGAATACCTTGAACCGATGGGCTCAACGTATGTTGAATCTACCAGACAAATTCACCTTCAAAAGAAGATTTGTTGATGGCCTACCTCAACACATCATCGATGAAATGATGGATCGAGGTGCCACACCTGACTTCTCAGATGTAAGCACAATGATCCGTGCAATTCAACGATATGAGGATGACGTTGTACTTAAGAAATATTATTCTAAGCGCAACCAACATCCTCAATCTCACCGAACAACTAGTAACCAGCCTAACCGTGAACAACGGAAAGGTTACAACCCCAATAACGCAACTCAGCGTTCACGACCTCTGAATCAGACTGACCAAGCCCGTAACATTGGTGGTCGTAGATACAAACTAGTTCGGCGCTCTCACTCTCGAGAGAACGACCGACCTCAAACTTCAAATCATAAACCTGGTTCGGGTTTTAGATTTAATCAACAACCGAGAGTAAATAACTCTCAGTCAAAACCTTCTAACGGGAATGTTACCCGTAAAGATGCTGAAACTAAAAAGCTATGCTTCGGGTGTGGACGTCCAGGTCATTTTGCGAATGATCCTTCCTGCCCAAATTACGGACAGCCTCATCTGTTCGCTGTAAATGATATTCCCGAGGGTGAGAATGCGACTGAAAGTCCAAGTTCATCCCAGGAAGATCAAACTAACAATGAACCCACTGAGTCCCTCAGTTCCGAGGGAGAAATTATCCTCGAGGAATATGAGGACTATGGTGGGTACATCAATGGCGATGATTCAGACTATGAGGATTGGCTAGGAAGCATATCTGAGCAGGGTAGGAAACTCACCAAACTCGATGACTTCTACAACCCCTTAGAGAATTGTGGCCCATCCGTAATTATTGAAGATGAGGTTGATGCCAGTCAATTTCCCACGTTGGACTTGACCAATCATCCCTACAAGACCACTGATATGATGTGTGTCGTCAATGAAAATCATGACAGTGACATTCAAAAGGTTGAAGTGCGATTAAGGCGTTCAACACGTACTCTTGATCGTCCCAACCGTGGTGGGGCTTCCGAGCGTAGACCATTAGTTGCTTTAGTCAACATAGCAGGCCACAAAGCGCTCACGTTGTTTGACTCGGGCTGCACTCTTGAGTGTCTTAGTCCGGGATTCACTCGTGTAGCTAATATAAAAGTGCATCAGTTAGCTGAACAACACTCTTTACAGCTCGGGACTGTTGGAAGCCGAGCTAAATTCAATTACGGTACTGTTGTCAGTACTGACTATGCAAATCAGAGTGCCAATACATACTTCGATATCGTGAATATTGATCACTATGACGCGATTGTAGGCACGTACTTCATGAGAAAGCATGGTATCCAGCTCGACTTTGAGCAGGACCAGATTCTCATTCGGGGTAATCCTGCTCCTACTCTTTCAGTGGGGGAGGACTCAGCCGAATTAAAAAGACGGTCAGCTATGCGTCATGAAATGAGGGCTAATGACTTCAGACGTAAAGACAACTGACTACATCATGATAAACCGCGTACTTCAGAAAGCACCAATTCAGCTTCTAAGTTACGCCGTGTACAAATTGAAGATGAGATTGACACTGAGGATATCAGACTGACTCTTCTTTGCACAAATCGAAGTCTACCATTCAATTTTCCCGTGATTCTTGAGGAAGTTGACACAAATGACCCTTCGGGGGCTCCAAAAATCGAAAAAATAAATGCAGAACAAGTGGACCGCATTGTTGAATTAGTCCAGGAATTCCATCACTCAAACAAACAGCGTCATGATTCATCAAAAGTTGAGAACTCAACCTTGAGTAATCTTGATACTCA
>MU127809.1:0-10192 GCA_014904975.1 Marasmius fiardii PR-910
TAGAGTGTCGACCTACGCGGGACCCGGGCCTAGAGTGTCCGGGGGTTCTGGATAAACTGGGGGTAACTGGAAGTGGAGACGGTGGTAACGGTGGGAGTACTGGAATGAAGCGGTCGAATTCGAGAACGGTACCGTCGTTGTCGAGTAAATTGACCGGTTCAGATATCGAGTTCGCAAGTGCGTTCGGGCACTGGTTCTGATCGCAACTAGCCCACTCTCTGTCGGTGGTTAAGTGTACGTGTTCGTTATCGGTAACGTCGTATGCATGTGGTAGTGCGGAGCAGTCGGTTTTCTCCTGTTCGGATCCTTCTTCAGAGTCAGGTCTGGATGCGCTGAATGTCGGAGACGTGGTGGAACGGTACAGCCTGCAGAGACAGCCTTATCGGAAGGGTGCCTGTGCAGTAGAGGATCTTGACCTAATGTGGTGAAGCGCTGGTAGCAAACACACAGAGACTGGAGCAGAGGCTCGACAGTCAACAACTAGTCCCAATGACAAAGATAATCAATATAACCCAGTAACCTACAGAGTACAAATACGCACCTAGTCCCAATGACAAAGAGGTCAAGATGGGGGACTAGGTGACGACGTCGTCCTATATATACTACCTGGCATGTGACCTATGATGTCGTGACCTGGTATCATGTGGAAACTAATAGAACATGGCGGAAAGTAACGGAAAGCAGTGGAATAAAGATGAAATCAAGAGATGAAACGGGAGTGATATCGTGTATCGTAGTAATAGGAAAAGAGACCATAGAAAAATAGAGAGAGTAGTACACACTTTGTGACACCCTAAAGGACTGGCGCTACTTCTTAGAGGGTCTCCACGACGAGTTCAAAATCATCTCTGACCATAGTAACTTGGAATACTGGTGAACTGCACAGGACCTTATACGACGACAAGCCCGCTGGTCCCTCTACTTATCTCGGTTTAACTTCTGGCTGGTTCATCGTGCAGGGAAAAGTAATACTCAAGCTGATGCATTGTCGTGGATGTCACATCACTGGATCCAGGATCATGAGGACAACTGGCAACAGATCGTACTTTCACCAGACCGGTTTCACAGGATAGCTGCTTTCACCCTGGTCAATCCATTGGAGGGGCGGATTCGTCGAGCATCAGAGAGAGAAGCAGAAGTACTGGAAGGATTAAAGAAGCTGAAGGAGGGAGGTCTGAAGAGACTAGCAAACGGACTACCAGAATGGGAGGAGGATAACAGTTTGGTGTACTATCACGGCAAAGTCTATGTATCCCCAGACAAGGAGTTGCGACGAGACATGCTCCGACAATGTCACGATTCCCGATCGGCAGGGCACCCAGGAGTTCATGCAACTTACGACTTAGTGACGTCCTACTTCTGGTGGCCGACAATACGGTCATTTACGGAGAAGTATGTGGAAGGCTGTGACACCTGCACACGGAAGAAGCTACAGTGGCATCCATGGGCAGTGACTCACCCACTCGATGTACCAACAGGGATTTGGGAAGAGGTAGGAGTAGACCTGATCACTCAACTGCCGAAGTCAGACAGATATGATGCCATTTTGGTTTGCATGGACCTATTCAGCAAACAGATTCACGCTATTCCCTGCATGACCAGCATCACCACGGAAGAGGTAGCAGACCTCTACTACCAGGAGATTTTCCGACTTCATGGGTTGCCATTACGCTTTGTGTCAGATCGTAGTCCTCAGTTTGCAGCGATGGTTATGAGGAAACTCCTCAAGCAGCTGGGTATCAAGAGCAATTTGACATCTGGATACCACCTCCAAGCAAATGGACAGACAGAGCAGGCCAACCAAGAGGTGGAGAAGTATCTTCGGCTATATGTGGGAAGGACGCAGAAGGACTGGGCAAAGCACCTTCCAATGGCAGAGTTCGTTATTAACTCCAAAACCCATTCTGCACATGATCTCTCCCCATTCGAAGCAGTATATGGATACCAGCCCCTTTTCAACATCCCAGTGGGACAACGAGCAGGACAGAAGGACATAGACGAGTGAATTGAGGTGTTGAAGGAATTGCGGAAGGACACCCAAGCAGCCCTGGAGACAGTAAAGAAGGAGCAGAAGGCGGCGTATGAGAGGGGGAAGAAGGAAGCTTATGTGTTCAAGGTTGGATAATACGTATGGTTGGATGCCAAAGATATCGACCTGAAGACACCAAGTCACAAACTTTCGGATCAACAGCTAGGACCATTTGAGGTATTGGAACGTATAGGAGATCTGGACTATCGCTTGAAGCTCCCCTGGGGGCGACACCAAATCCATCCAGTCTTTCACGTCGACAAACTCTCTCCCTGGCAAGGCAATGATATCAACGGTGAACGACCATCACAACCTGGACCAATAGAATTAGAGGAGGATGGAGCTGTAGAGGAGTACGACGTGGAGAAAATTCTCAACAGCAGGATTCACTGAGGGAAGTTACAGTATGAGGTAAAGTGGGAAGGCTGGGATGAAGGACATATTTCCTGGGAGCCAGCAGAAAATGTGGCAAACGCTCGGGAACTGGTGGAGGAGTTCCATGCTGAACACCCAGATGCGGTAGGGGAGTCAGACATACCAGTGCCGAAGAAGAAAAAGAAAAAGTCAAAATGATAACCATTGAGGACGATGGTCTTAGAAGGGGGGTAATGTCACAAAGTGTGTATTAATTCTTATTTTCCTATGATCTCTTTTCCTTTCTTTACGATACATGACATTATCCATGTTTCATCTCTTGGGTTTATCTTCATTCCATTGCTTTCCATTACCTTCTGCTATGTTCTATCAGTTTCCACATAACTAGGTCACGACATCATAGGTCACATGCCATGCAGTATATATAGGACGACTTGTCACCTAGTCCCCCATCTTGACCTCTTTGTCATTGGGACTAGGTGCATATTTGTACTCTGTAGGATACTGGGTTGTATTGATTATCTTTGTCATTGGGACTAGTTGTTGACTGTCGAGCCTCTGCTCCAGTCTCCGTGTGTTTGCTACTGGCGCTTCACCACAACGCCCACTCAATGACCTAACATGCAAGGATGTCCGGTTTGAGTGGGGAACACAGCAACAGGCAGCATTTGAAGAACTACGGATGGCATTCATCTCAGCACCTATTCTCGCCCTATGGAATCCAGATAAACTGACTCGGATAGAGGTAGACGCCTCTGGTTATGCTACAGGGGGAGCCCTTATGCAACAGCAGGAGGACGGTATATGGCACCCAGTGGCTTATCGCTCAGCTTCGATGCAACCGGCAGAGAGGAACTATCAGATTTATGACAGGGAAATGTTGGCAATCATAGAGGCCCTGAAGGACTGGTGCTATTTCTTAGAGGGTCTCCATGATGAGTTCGAAATCGTCTCTGACCACAGTAACTTGGAATACTGGTGAACTGCACAAGACCTTACACGATGTCAGGCTTGCTGGTCCCTCTATTTATCTCGATTCAACTTCCGGCTGGTTCACTGTGCAGGGAAAAGTAACACTCAGGCTGACGCACTATCACGGATGTCACATCACCGTGTCCAAGATCACGAGGACAATCGGCAACAGATCGTACTTTCACCCGAATGGTTTCACAGAATAGCTGCTCTCACCCTGGTCAATCCATTGGAGGGGCGGATTCGTCGAGCGTCAGAGAGAGAAGCAGAAGTACTGGAAGGACTGAGAAAGCTGAAGGAGGGAGGCCTGAAGAGGTTAGCAAATGGATTACCAGAATGGGAGGAGGATAATGGTTTGGTGTACCACCACAGGAGAGTTTACGTACCCCCAGACAAGGAGTTGCGACGAGACGTGCTTTGGCAGTGTCACGATTCCCCATCGGCAGGACACCCAGGACTCCATGCGACTTATGACTTGGTGACATCTTACTTCTGGTGGCCAATGATACAGTCATTTACTGAGAAGTATGTGGAAGGCTGTGACACCTGTGCATGGAAGAAACTACAGCAGCACCCACGGGCAGTAACTCATCCACTGGACGTACCAACGGGGATTTGGGAGGAGGTAGGAGTAGATTTGATCACTCAGTTGCCAAAGTCAGATAGGTATGATGCCATTTTGGTCTGCACAGACTTATTCAGCAAGCAGATTCATGTGATCCCCTGCATGACCAGCATTACTGCAGAAGAGGTAGCGGACCTCTACTATCGAGAGATCTTCTGACTCCATGGGCTACCATTACGCTTTGTGTCTGATCAGGGTCCCCAGTTTGCAGCGATGGTTATGAGGAAGCTTCTCAAGCAACTGGGTATCAAGAGCAATTTGACGTCTGGATATCACCCACAAGCAAATGAACAGACAGAGCGGGCCAACCAGGAGGTGGAGAAGTACCTTTGGCTATACGTAGGAAGGAGGCAGACAGATTGGGCAAAACACCTTCCAATGGCAGAGTTCGTTATCAACTCCAAGACCCACTCTGCACATGACCTCTCTCCATTCGAGGCAGTATATGGATATCAGCCCCTATTCAACATCCCAGTGGGACAGCGTGCAGGACAGAAGAACGTAGACAAGTGAATTGAAGTGCTGAAGGAATTACGGAAGGACACCCAAGCAGCCTTGGAGATGGTGAAGAAGGAGCAGAAGGCAGTATACGAGAGGGGGAAGAAGGAAGCTTATGTGTTCAAGGTTGGAGAATATGTATGGTTGGACACCAAAGATATCGACCTGAAGACACCAAGTCACAAGCTTTCAGATTGACAGCTTGGGCTGTTCGAGGTATTGGAACGCATAGAAGATTTGGATTATCGCTTGAAACTCCCTTGGGGATGATATTGAATCCATCCAGTCTTCCATGTTGACAAACTTTCTCCCTGGCGGGGCAACAATATCAATGGAGAACGACCATCGCAACCAGGACCAATAGAGTTGGAGGAAGACGGAGCGGTAGGAGAATACAACGTGGAGAAAATACTGAACAGTAGAATTTACAGAGGGAAGTTACAATATGAGGTAAAGTGGGAAGGCTGGGACGAAGGACATATCTCCTGGGAGCCAGCAGAAAATGTGGCAAATGCTCGGGAACTGGTGGAGGAGTTCCATGCAGAACACCCAGATGTGGTCGGAGAGTTAGACGTACCAGTGCCAAAGAAGAAAAAGAAAAAGTCGAAGTGATAACCATCGAGGACGATAGTCTTAGAAGGGGGGTAATGTCACAAAGTGTGTACTACTCTCTCTATTTTTCTATGGTCTCTTTTCCTTTTACTATGATACACGACATCATTCCTGTTTCATCCCTTGATTCCATCTTTATTCCACTGCATTCCGTTACTTTCCGTGATGTTCTATCAGTTTCCATATGGCACCAGGTCACGACATCATAGGTCACATGTCAGGTAGTATATATAGAACGACTTGTCACCTAGTCCCCCATCTTGACCTCTTTGTCATTGGGACTAGGTGCATATTTGTACTCTGTAGGATACTGGGCAGTATTGATCATCTTTGTCATTGGGACTAGTTGTTGACTGTCGAGCCTCAGCTCCAGTCTTTGTGTGTTCACTACTGGCGCTTCACCACAATAGGATCCAGAGATGAAACAGGAATGATGTCATGTATTATAGTAAAAGGAAAAGAGACTGTAGGGAGGTAAAAGGAAAATAGTATGCACTTTGTGACATTACCCCTCTTCTGAGACCATCGTCCTCAATGGTTATTGCTTCGACTTTTTCTTTTTCTTCTTTGGCACTGGTATATCTGACTCTCCCACAGTGTCTGAGTGCTCTGCATGGAACTCCTCTACTAGTTCCTCAGCATTTGCCACGTTTGCTGCTGGCTCCCAGGAGATATATCCTTCATCCCAGCCTTCCCACTTTACCTCATATTGTAACTTCCCTCTGTAAATTCTACTGTTCAGTATTTTCTCCACGTTGTATTCTCCTACCGCTCCGTCTTCCTCCAACTCTATTGGTCCTGGTTGCGATGGTCGTTCTCCATTGATCTTGTTGCCTCACCAGGGAGAACGCTTGTCAATGTGGAAGACTGGATGGATTCGATGTCGTCTCCAAGGAGGCTTTAAGTGATAGTCCAAATCTCCTATACATTCCAATACCTTGAACAGCCCCAGCTGTCAATCTGAGAGCTTGCGACTTGGTGTCTTCAGGTTGACACCTTTGGTGTCCAACCACACATACTCTCCAACTTTGAACACATAAGCCATCTTCTTTCCCCTCTCATATGCTGCCTTCTGTTCTTTCTTGACTGCCTCCAATGCTGCTTGAGTGTCCTTCTGCAATTCCTTCAACACTTCAATCCGCTTGTCTATGTTCTTCTGTCCTGCATGCTGTCCTACCGAGATGTTGAATAGGGGTTGGTATCCATATACTGCCTTGAATAGAGAAAGATTGTGTGCAGAGTGGATCTTGGAGTTGATAACAAACTCTGCCATTGGAAGGTGTTTTGCCCAATCTGTCTGCCTCCTCTCCATATATAGCCAAAGATACTTTTCCACCTCTTGGTTGGCTCGCTCCGTCTGTCTGTTGGCTTGTGGGTGATATCTGGATGTCAAGTTGCTCTTGATACCCAGTTGCTTGAGGAGCTTCCTCATAACCATCGCTGCAAACTGGGGACTGCAATCTGACACAAAGCGTTATCGCGCCTCCTATGCGGATTACACTGTTTAAGCAATTTTACAGAACTTCTGCAGATGTTCTAGCTGCAGAAGTAAGGAAATTGAGTACTAGAGAGAGGCTTGATCTGCTAGTAAAAGACTAGGCGCAACCAGACTCTGCTATATTCGTGATAAAGAATATACTATGAACAAGAGGGAGCCAGGGCATACTTCTGAAAACGGTAGGAAGCCTGTGCATCTGCAGAAGTGGCGAGAACGTTTGTTCCCCACACCGGCCAGCGCTGAGGTCGATCAAGAGCAAGATGGAAGGAGGAATAGGACAATGAGCAAGTAGGAAGTCGACTACTCGACAACAAGACAATGAACAGGAAGATCCGAAGCGACTTCCGAAGTTCCAGAGACTACCGCAGGATTGCTGCCGAGCGCATCAGGTAGCTGATAAACAGCATGCTGGTTGCATGGTGCTGTACCTGAGCATGATAAGAGTTATCCAGAGAATTCCGAGGCATTAGAAGTATGACTAGCCTACTTCGGCAACAGAAGTTTTCCATGCCAAAACTATATACTGTGGCTAAAGAAGTATAACGAGAACCATAGAGTCTCTTCTGCTACAACAGAATGAGTACTAGCAGGAGGAGTATAGGAGAGCAGCCAGGAGTACGAAGTGACTCCGAGGTTAAAAGATAACAAGAGGGTTCAGGGTTGGATGGGCCGCATGGCACACAACTGATAACCTGGGAATTGGAAATTGATGCTCAGACGGGTCGGCAAACTCATCCGTGAGGATGCAACGATTCTGCGAAGACACAAGAGCTACAATATCCCTTACTGAGCTGCAGATACTACTGTGGAAGTAGGGAAAAGAGTACAAGGCAGATAAAAGTATTCTGCTGAAGTATGACTATCGACCGGCTGAAGTAGTAGAAACACTTCTAAGGTGGTAGCAGAGACTAGTGTGGACCCCTGATCTAGAGCAGGGATGCAGAGAGACACCACATGGTGCACAAGACAAATTAGTAAAAGCGAGTTTTCCGAAGAAGCACGCAATACTTGCGCAACATGACTCAAAACTGAGATATGCAATCAGATATATCCTAGTTGGAGTATTCACCTGCGGAGAATAATACACAAATTCTCTCCCAATAGCCCAGGAAAGGCAATCTTTCCTTATACTGCCTAGATATAGTACCAATAGTAAAATTACTGTATGGGTAGATAATATTTTATAGCAGTAGTGTATATAAGGCCAGAGGTTTTCATGAAGAATCCAAAAGGAAAAACCCACCAATTCTGCCACTGCACCATTAGAGGCTGGTCAGCGGAAGGGCTAACTTCATAGAGAGAAACAAGACCTAATAAAGAGACCTGTGCTTTGCATTGGTGTTGAGAATCTCACTGCTTGAACTGTTGAGTCGTTCTGAAGATCCGCTGGGGTCGCGACTTTCTAGTTTTCTGTTCTGCTGAGACTGAGTCCGCTGGGGCCAGTTACTGTCTGTTCTGCTGAGGCTGAGTCCGCTGGGGCCAGTCACTGTCTGTTGAGCTTCTGAGGATAGTACATTCACGTTCGCTGGAACGGTTTTACTTCTGAAGTAGTTCGTTGTGGGTTTCTTAGCATTTAGGACGTATCTGGCGTCTCTATTCTGTTATCTCCCTCATATCCAATACAATAAAAACCTTATAAAAAGACTCAAATTCGTCAGAGCCTCTGGCAGGATTTGAACATAAGAGATACGAGACTTTAGCTTCAGAACCTAGCGCTTTTCGTGCAGTTTAAGCTACGGACGGAACCTTCGATCAACGTCGAACCAGTCCTCACAAAACTAAACGCATAAGTCCACTTCTGAGGTTGTTGTTTGTGGTGTTTGTTGGGTTTTGGGTTGGTCTTCAGATTGGCCCTTGATCTAGCTTCGCTATATCTGCTCCCTCGGATTCCCACCGCACTTAGCAGTTTTAGCGTAATGGTAGCCCATGAAGTTGGAAGATCTCTTGATAGTAGAGGTCTGCTACCTCTTCCACAGTGATGCTGGTCATGCAGAGAATAGCATGAATCTGCTTGCTGAATAAGTCTGTGCAAACCAAGATGGCATCCATCTGACTTTGGCAACTGAGTGATCAGATCTACTCCTACCTCCTCCCAAATCCTTGGTTGGTACATCTAGTGGATGAGTCACTGCTCGTAGATGCCACTGTAGTTTCTTCCATGCACAGATGTCACAGCCCTCTATATACTTCTCAGTAAATGACTGTATCATTGGCCACCAGAAGTGAGACATCACCAAGTCATAAGTTGCATGGGGTCCTGGGTGTCCTACCAATGGGGAGTCATGACACTGCTAAAGCATGTCTCATCACAACTCCTTGTATGGAGGTACATAGACTCTGCTGTAATAGTACACCAAACTGTTATCCTCCTCTTATTCTGGTAGTCCATTTGCTAATCTCTTCAGGCCTCCCTCCTTCAGCTTCTTCAATTCTTCTAGTACTTCCACTTCTCTCTCAACAAATCCATCCCTCCAGTGGATTGACTAGGGTGAAAGTGGCTATCTTGTGAAAACGGTCAGGCAAAAGCACAATCTGTTGCTGATTGTCCTCATGATCTTGGATATGGTGATGTGACATCTGCGATAGTGTGTCAGCCTGAGTGTTACTTTTCCCTGCACAGTGAACCAGCCAGAAGTTGAACCTGGATAAGTAGAGGGACCAGTGAGCTTGGTGTCATGTGAGGTCCTGTGCAGTTCGCCAGTATTCCAAGTTACTATGATCAGAGATGATTTTGAACTCATCATGGAGGCCCTCTAGGAAATAGTGCCAGTCCTTCAGGGCCTCTATGATTGCCAGCATTTCCCTATCATAGATCTGATAATTCCTCTCTGCTGGTTGCATCAAAGCTGAGCGGTATGCCACTGGGTGCCATGTACCGTTAAAACGGCTAAGTGAGGTGGGGATCTGAGGGAGCAGATATAGCAAAGCTAGATCAAGGGCCAATCTGAAGACAAACCCAAAACCCAACAAACACCACAAACAACAACCTCAGAAGTGGACTTATGTGTTTAGTTTTGCGAGGACTGGTTCGATGTTGATCGAAGGTTCCGTCTGTAGCTTAAACTGCATGAAAAGCACTAAGTTCTGAAGCTAAAGTCTCGTATCTCTTATGTTCAAATCCTGCCAGAGGCTCTGACGAATTTGGTCTTTTTATAAGGTTTTTATTGTATTGGATATGAGGGAGATAACAAAATAGAAATGCCAGATATGTCCTAAATGCTAAGAAACCCACAACAAACTACTTCAGAAGTAAAACCGTTTCAGCAAACATGAATATACTATCCTCAGAAGCTCAACAGACAGTGACTGGCCCCAGCAGACTCAGCCTCAGCAGAACAGAAAAGCTACTAAGCTGTAACCCCAGCAGATCTTCAGAATGACTCAGACAGCCTCAACAGACAGAAAACTACTAAACTGTGACCCCAGCAGATCTTCAGAACGACTCAGCAGTTCAGGCAGTGAGATTCTAAACACCAATGCAAAGCACAGGTCTCTTTATTAGGTCTTGTTTCTCTCTATGAAGTTAGCCCTTCCGCTGACCAGCCTCTAATGGTGCAGTGGCAGAATTGGTGGGTTTTTCCTT
>MU127809.1:10602-26110 GCA_014904975.1 Marasmius fiardii PR-910
CCTTAGAAGTGTTTCTACTACTTCAGCCGGTCGATAGTCATACTTCAGCAGAATACTTTTATCTGCCTTGTACTCTTTTCCCTACTTCCACAGTAGTATCTGCAGCTCAGTAAGGGATATTGTAGCTCTTGTGTCTTCTCAGAATTGTTGCATTCTCATGGATGAGTTCACCGACCTGTCTGAGCAGTAATTTCCAATTCCCGGGTTATCAGCTGTGTGCCATGCAGTCCATCCAACCCTGAATGCTCTTGTTATCTTTTAACATCGGAGTCACTTCGTACTCCTGGCAGCTCTCCTATATTCCTACTGCTAGTACTTCTTCTGTTATAGCGGAAGAGACTCTGTGGTTCTCGTTATACTTCTTTAGCCACAGTATATAGTTTTGGCATGGGCAACTTCTGTTGCCGAAGTAGGCTAGTCATACTTCCGATGCCTCGGAATTCTCTGGGTGACTCTTATCATGCTCAGGTACAGCACCACGCAACCAGCATGCTGTTTATCAGCTCTCTGATGTGCCCAGCAGCAATCCTGCGGTAGTCTCTGGAACTTCGGAAGTCGCTTCGGATCTTCCTGTTCATTGTCTCGTCATCGAGTAGTCGACTTCCTACTTGCTCATTTTCCTATTCCTCCCTCCATCTTGCTCTTGATTGACCTCAGCGCTGGTTGGTGTGGGGAACAAATGTTCTCGCCACTTCTGCAGATACACAGGCTTCCTACAGTTTTCAGAAGTATGCCCTGGCTCTCTTTTGTTCATAGTATATTATTTTTCACAAATATAGCAGAGTCCGGTTGTGCCTAGTCTTTTACTAGCAGATCGAGCCTCTCTCTAGTACTCAATTTCCTTACTTCTGCAGCTAGAACATCCACGGAAGTTCAGTAAAATTGCTTAAACAGTGTAATCCACATAGAAGGTGCGATACTGTCCTCCTGCTGCTGCATAAGGGCTCTCCCTGTAGCATAACCTGAAGCATCCACCTCTATCCAAGTCAGTTTATCCAAATTCCATGGGGCGAGAATAGGTGTGGAGACAAATGCTGTCCATAGTTCTTCGAATGCTGCCTGTTGCTGTGTTGCCCAATCAAACTGGACATCCTTATGTGTCAACTTGTTGTTGTGGCTGTTTTAGAGATTTTACCTATTTCTCTACATTTTGGCAGTTTCTGAGTAATAATAACCTATTATTACTATGAGAACCAAGGAATATTAAAGTACTAGAGTGAGGCCCAAGCTGCTAGTAAAGGACTCACCTTCGGAAACATGTTACACATGTTCAGAAGTAAACACTGTATTATGGGATTCCACAGGACTGAGGGTTAGCAACTTCTGAAACATGTAGGAAGCCTTCTGAGCCTACGCTATCACTGGTGACACACAGAGGATAGCTACGGAGGTGTGTAGGACTATACCAAGGATAGTATCGACGAAGAAAAACTACTGCTAAAGAGAGTGGGAAGTTCTGAATGGACTTAACGTGAATAACAATGACTTCTGAACTTAGGAAGATGGCAAAGACCACTTCAGAATCATGAGGGAAGTGGCAGGAGCCACTTCCAGAGGTCACCCGAGATGACTACTGCAGGTGCCTGGCCAGCAGACCTTGGACCCGAGTTTCAGAGTTAGGATCTGACCTTTGGCACCAGTCTACTGGAGCTTAGAAATCAGTCAGGCAATAGATGCCGCTGATTAGAACATGGAGAACACCAATACGGTGGCTGGGACTTGTACCGGAATACTTCATGGTATGAGGAAAGGCTATTTAAGGAGTGTTAAACACAGAGCAAAGGTTCTGAACTAGTATCAAGAGAGGAGAGGATTGCTTACACCGACAGGGATGGGCTAACTTACCTGCCACCCTAACAGAAGCTGATTGACTTCAGAATTATGAGAGTATATCTCAATTGAGGGTGTGGATACCTACAACCTACCTGATCAGTCATCAGGTCTACCATCTACTTCTGAGCACTCAGTTTTGTCTTCTGAAGTAGGAAGAACCATAGTATAATATTAGAGAACAGACTCACAACTGTGGGGACAAATGAGGAACTTCAGACTTTAGTCGGAGGTTCAGAATTGAGGATGGAATTGAACCATCTGCATGGGAGTATATAGGGTCTGGAGCAAAAGAACAACCTGCTTCGGAACTGTATAGAACCCAGGGGACCACCCCGGAAACAGGAATAACAAATGCTGAATGATTGAGAAGGAGGATATTAATTTCTACATCCAACTTCTGGGCAAAACAGCAGAGAATAATGTCAAAACTCTCTCTGTTAATCTTAGTTAGGAACTGATTCGGACTAGATGATCATCGATACAGACGAATATATATATAGATACAGATTCAGGTATAATAATTAAGTAGACAGTATATAAGGGCTGGGGTTTTCGTCAGGAAAGCCCCCAAGTTGCCCACCCAGTCTTGCTGCTGTACCACGAGGGCAGTAGTAAGCAGGGAACTTCTATAGAGAGAGACACAAGAATAGAATGAGACCAGTCTTAACCGACTTGGTAGATTTTGACTGCACCTGACTGTTTACTGAACTGTCTGACTGTCTGCACTGATTTGCTAAGTCTGCTGGGACAAAGCAACTGTCTGCCTGTCTGGAGTGGAAGTCCATTGGGGACCAAGCTCACTGTCTGTCTGTCTGTCTGTTCTGAACTGTTCTGTTGAACTTCTGAAGTCGTGTTTGACTTAGCTGCTGGGCCTGTCAACCTTCTGAAGCTGTTCTTTGTGAGTCTGAAGTACCTGAGTTGTGATTGGCACATCTCTGGTTGCTGCTACTCACACCCAACTACCTACCTATCTATTTTAAAAGTGTTTTCCTCTGCTTCTGAACCCCTTCAGAGTGTAGTATAGAATCTGAAAGTCATTCAAGACCCAGTTCTGCACTTGATATTTTGTTCTTGAGTTAGCTACTGGTGGAACCTTTGATCAACGTTGAACCAGCTCTTGCATAAACATATGCTAGACCTCAAGAGTGATTTGTTTGGTGTTTTTTATAGTTTTAGGATTCTCGCTGTAGTACTATACAGCGCTAGGACTTATATATTACACACTTCACCCTTACCCCCATCTTAGACATTTTATCTGGGGCCCACCATGAGGGGTGGTTCTAGTTAACATCTGAGTGAAGTGATATAAGTCGGAACTAAGACGAACTTGGTTTTTCAATTTTATACCTGTTCTGATATTCCTGTTGTGCATTTTGTCGACTTCTGAACCCTCAGAAGTTGAACCCAAAAGAGTTTCTGTGTCGCGCTTGTCAAAATTGTGTCTAGGAGGACACGAAATTCACAAGACGCTGGTTTTGAGCAGCAGGATATAAATCCACTGCCCAAACCTAGATCTAAAAAGACCCCAACATCGGGAGATAAAACCCTGACTCAGGAATCAGTTAGGAACCTGGAGAGCACAAGACCTCCTCGTTCTTCATTTGATTTTGAACACCCTTTTTGCTTGCCGACCCAAGACATGAGTGAAGAATACCAGGCTCTGCAAAGAGAACGTCTAGAACGTACCTTTGAGCAGCGTTGACTGAGAAGTTTGATCACTGAACTTTATGAAGAAGAGAGAAAGCAGAAATTTCGAAGGAAGAAAGCTCTAAAGCGTCTTCTGAAAACTACTTTCAAACACACACCAATTAGAGTAATTAGATTACCTCCTGTGGTTGACACAATGGTGAATAACAACGGAGGATCTACTGTGGCACACAGTGCAACCCATGAATTCCAAGAAAGTTGGAGAGATCTGATGCCCGAACAGGATGCAGAAGTATCCTCGGACAAAGGAAAACATGTTAGATATCCTCATAGATTTGAAGCCCATTCTTCTGAAGATTGGCAAGGCTTTATGGACGACATGGAGAACGTGTTTCATGTTAAGGGAGTTGTTTCTGGAGAAGCCAAGATTTATCTGGCTCTTCAGAGTATGACCTACGTGTTACGAAGAGATGTCGAAGTTCTGAAGTCAGTCAAAGGACGGAGTTAGGAAAGATTCAAAGAGGAAGTATTTGAACAGTGGGATGTAGACATTAAGTTTGGGAGTCTGAGTAAGCTTAAGAAGATCATGAAAATACATCAAGAGATTGATAACAATACTTCTGACAGCGAATTCAACAAGTACCAAAGGGAGTTTAAAAGTGAGGCTGAAAAGCTTCAGAAACCCCCGGCTTTATTGTCGAACCATTCCCTGGTGGAGATCTATCTGTCCATGTTTTCAGATAGAATGATTGAAAAGATTCTCCATAGCTTGCAGCTGAAGTTGGCTGCTAAGTTAGAAAATGAGGATGTGACTATGAAAGAGCGACAGAGGCAGGATCCATGGCTTCTTGAAGAAGTTATGGAACAGGCAGAAGTCACGGTGAAATTGGGAATTGGAGGAACCTATACATATGGGTTAATGAAAAATTCTCAATCACTGTTCGATCATAGTCGGAGGCCGTCCAGTAGTAGTTCAGAATCTGGGAGTAAGCAAAGGGTACGGTTTGAGGAGCCTCCTAAGGGTTTGGCAGGACTGGTATCCTCTGACGCTTCTGCTTCTGAAGCTGCGAAAATACGGGCAGAAAACCCAAACATCAAATTTGAGGATGAGGAGACCATGCGAGTAAAAAGTACGATAGACAGTCACGATACTCAAATTTGGGGTTTACAAGAGAGCATAGCTCAATATAATTCTCGGCTGGAGCAGACCGAGCAAAAGATGGTGAATAGCTTTGCAGAAGTAAAAGCAATGATTATTCAGTCCAGGATACAACCTACCCAATTGTCAGGGCCGTCGCAAAGCTTTGCACAGTCCGCGGGTCCTAGGCCATCTAATTCTTTGTCTCAGATGGGTTCAGCACCTCCCACTAGGACAGGAGGAATCTGCTATATGTGCAACGGTCAGGGACATATCTTGACCGAGTGTAACTGGCAGAAAGAGTATATAAAAAGGGGCTGGATCAAGATCGATCCCAGGTCAGGCCGATGGGTTCTGAAGGATGGAACTCCTATGCCTTACCAGAAGGAAGGAGATCCTGACCCTTAGTATTCCAAGATTGAAAGAATTGCTTGAGAAGCCAACTGGGATGGACCTTCTGAAGCTGGTGGTAGTGATCCTTTGTCTGCTATGTATCTAACGGCAGAACCTCCTACTAAGTCCTTCTATCAGGGGAATAGTCTGGAGGCATTGAGTGATGATATCTTCCTTGGGGATGAAGATGCTGATCTCCTAGATAATATCATGTGGATGTTTATTAATGCTAAGCATGAAGCTAAAAAGCAATCTAAGGAGTCAAAAAACTAGAAAGACTGAGGAAGGAGCAGTCAAACTCCATTCCAAAATGCTTAACTGCTCTGGAGGTTGCAGTGCGAAGAATAAAAGACATCCTTTGGGATGAGAAAATACAAAGAGAGAAAAACAGAGATATGTATAAGCCCCCACATAGGCATAATGACGGGGTGAGTGTAAAACATAATTCAGGACCTAGTTCTGAACTTGATACCCCTACTTTGGAAGAAGTTGTAACATCATTTGAACCTGCTGTAGAAAAGTCCAGAGTTGATAAGAACGTGACTCTGGAGGATATGCTGCCTGCAGTTGTGAAACGACCTTTTGATTTGGTACCTCCAGTACCTAGACCACCTATCCTGTGGGATGGGGCAATTGCTATCAGTGAAATTGCTGAGACCATGAGAAATGTGTCTCCCAGCACTGATGCCCAAAAGCTGAAGAAGGGACCACACAAACATGGGGTCCGAGTGACTTCTGAAGCACCCAAGTCTGACCAAGAGGAAACTTTTGATATGGATGAGGAAATCACTGACTTGATCATGAACAGTCCAACGACACTCCCGACTGGGAAGCTTCTGCGGGTCTCCCCAAGTGTCAGAAAGATTGTTATGAGGCGGCTCAGAGGAATGAACGGGTGAAAGCCACCTCTGAAGAGCTTCTTGGTTGATATGTGGGCCGAGACCGCTGAAGTAGTGAATTTGGACGGGGAAGGAGTTACTTTCTCTGACTCTGTGATGCACGTGGATGACTTGTCATTCAAAGAAAGTGCGTTTCAGGTTCTAAAGGTAGCTACGGATGGTCTACCTGTGGGGTCCATAGTTCACCGCGACACAGTCGAGGCCTATAAACAAGATTTGTCTCCTGAGGAACAGAGGAAGATAATGATTGTGGCTAGTCCTGCAGATTCACTAAGATCAGTGTATCCAGTGGTGAATAACTCAGGCCAAGAGGTTGAATCAATTCTGGACGGAGGTTCACAAATTCTAGCAATGGACTTAGCTGTGGCTGTAGGTGTGGGTCTTCATTGGGATCCAGACACAGTTATACACATGCAAAGTGCAAATGGAGCACTTAAGAAGACAAGGGGATTGGCCAGAAATGTGCCTTTCACTTTTGGGGACTTAACCATTTACCTACAAGTTCATGTATTGGACAGTGCCCCATACCAGGTACTTTTGGGATGACCATTGGATGTATTAACTGAATCTACTATTCAGAGCTATGCAGATGGTTACCAAGAGCTTACTTTGAGATGCCCTAAGACAATGCATAGGGCCACAGTTGGAACTTACCCTAGAGGGGAAGGAAAGAAGATCAGACTGAGGTGGGGAACCTACCTTAAGGAAGGTCGAGTGTCCTCCTCTGCCAGCCATTTCTGAAGAAACAGAAGGAAAGGAAGCATCTCACGCAGTTAGCACCTCTTTGGAGGAGATGCCAAATTTTCAATAAACCTTGATGAACTGATTCCCAATCAGGGAGAGGTAGCCATAACTTAAGAAATGGATGAAAACAGGCGAGTCCAAATAGATAGGCTCTCATGGCCTGGGAATTGGAAATTTAATTCAAGAGAGTTAGCAGAAGCATATGCCATAGCCTTAGTTCAAGACTTTGGCAGTGCTGAAGCTAGACAAGTTATGGATGTGTACCTTCAGAATCAAATGAAAGACGGACAACCAGTCTATAGTTTGTGGCATGAAGAGCTACTTCCCATGGACTTACCTAGTGAAAAAGGAAGTTTGGCAGTATATAACTTGACAATGGAAGAAGTTCAAAATACTGTGGAAGAAAGGAATAGCACCTTGGAAGCAAAGAAAACCGATGAACAAAAACTATCGGAGCATAAGAGAATTCAGAGGTTCCAAATTAAACAACTTGGAGCTTGGAGAAAGCTTATGGACATCCTAGATTTCATTTCTGAATATAGACAGAATGAATTATTATTAGACTTTGAGGAAAAACTTAGGGCTGACCCAACTAAGACTGGCTTCACTTCTGAACTAGCTGAGATCATCATAGCTCAGTTGGCCAGGAGGAAGAAAAGATGTTCAGTCATCAACCAGCCACCCAATCTGGTTTCTGACTCACTTGAAGAGATCAGAAATTTGAGGAGAGTCTTAAAACCAATATATATAATTACTGCAGAAAATCTCAAGTCTATTTACAGATTCAGTTCTGAATTCCATCAGAAGCTTCAGAAGATGAATTCTGGGGCCAAGCTTTATGAGACCTTAGTGAAAAGATGGTTCAACCACCCTAGTAACAAAGCAGATGTGAGGAACTTGGCACAATTCCTTAAATCCTTTGAGGAAGCTTCAAAAGTTGGGAAACCTCCTGAAGCAGTTGCTGAGGTCCTCATGTGCTATTTGACGACTCAAATGGATGCTGAATCAATCAAATCTGTTTTCGGGAAATACAAACCGGTGGCTCTGAAGGTGAAGCCTGTCAAGGCAACCCTTCCTGAGGAGTTTAGGGTGGAAAGGAAGATCACTGGAGATCCTCTAGAAGGGATGCCAGTGTTAACTGCCTACCCCCCAGAATTTGAACCTGAAGGCAGATACACGCAGGAAAGAAAAGATATCATTGATAAAAACCATTCCGAAGGCTTTTTGTGGCCTAAGGAAAGAAAGTTAATGCATTACATGCTTCAGAAGCAGAATGAAGCCTTTGCTTGGTGTCCGGGAGAAGGAGGGACCTTCAGAACTGACTTCTTCCCACCAGTAAAGTTCCCTGTTTTACCACATATGCCATGGGTGGAAAAGAATATCCCGATACCCCTGGGTATTTTCGAAGATGTATGCAAGATAATAAAAGATAAAATCAATGCAGGAGTATATGAACCATCTAGTTCTTCTTACAGATCCAAGTGGTTCTGTGTTCTGAAGAAGGATGTGAAAAGTCTATGTCTAGTACATAGCTTAGAACCCCCGAATAGGTATACTATTCAGTATTCTGGGATTCCTCCTGTGACTGCTGAAGTTGCTGAAGGATTTGCTGGACGGGCTTGCTTAGGACTTTTGGATATCTTTGTTGGATATGATGAACGTTTAATAGATGAGGCCTCAAGAGATTTGACTATGTTTCAGACCCCATTCGGACTTCATAGATTGGTTAAACTACCTATGGGTTGGACCAATTTGGTTCCTATCTTCCATGACGATGTCACTTACATTCTGAGGGATGACATTCCACATATTACTAGACCATATGTTGATGATGTGTCTATTAAAGGGCCTACTTCACGTTATGAACTACCGGGACAGCCTGGGGAGTATGAAACTATTCCTCAGAATCCAGGAATTTGTAGGTTCATGTGGGAACATTTTCAAAATGTGAATAGGATATGTCAAAGAATGAAGTACTGTGGAGTCACCTTTTCTGGACCTAAGGCCTATGCCTGTGTTGATGAAGGTCTGGTAGTGGGTCACAGAGTGTCTTATGAAGGAGAGAAACCAGTAGAGAAGTTTGTGGATGTCATTTGCTTGTGGGATCCCAAGCTGTTTCAGTCAAAGACTGACATAAAATTGTTCTTAGGAACTGCTGTACAGCTTCGGCACTTCATTAAGAACTATTCTATGATCACTAGACCCTTAAATAAAATAGTGGGATCTAATGTTCCTTTTGAAATGGGTGAAGCTCAAATCAATATGGTTGAAGAATTGAAGGAAGCAATTAGAAATGCTCCTTCATTGAAATCAATTGACGTGTTAAATCCCTATGGACTCATTTTGGCAGTGGATACGTCATGGCAAGCCATAGGCTTTTACTTATATCAAAGGGATCTGGTGGATCCCAAACGGAAATTCTTTGTTGTTTTTGGATCTATTCTGCTGAATGAGCGAGAGGTGTGCTTTTCTCAACCAAAAAGAGAGTTGTATGGACTTAAATTAGCTTTGGAGGCTACAGCCTACAAGACTATTGGGTTCAGAAACTTAATAGTTGAGACGGATGCAAGTTACATAAAGGGTATGTTAGACAACCCGAGTTATGGACCAAACGCTACTATCAATCAGTGGATTGAGGAGGTTCGGAAGTTCCATTTTGAGCTTGTTCACATCAAAGGAACGCTGCATGGACCGGATGGTTTGTCTAGACCCCCTCCTGGAGGTATGGCTACTGAAAGAGGCAAAAGGGATGAGGAGTATCCTGATGACGAAGATGACGGTCAACCTGTCAGATTCAGAATGGGAGAGGATGAAGCCCAAACTCCATATGCTTTTGATAATTTCAAAGACATTATCAACACAAGGGGAAGCTACCTGAACGAGTTAGCAGCCTCTGAAGATGATTTTGAACAAGAATTACAAGACATGTCCAAGAAAACAAGGATTGAGCAGGAGCAGAACCACATCCTTCACGGAAGGCCGAGGAACACCTATGCTTCCTATGCTCAAGTTCTGATGTTACCTCCAGACCTAGACGAGTCTTGGTCAAAAGAAAATCCATATTCTGAAGATCATAGGTCAGCTTATCTGAGGCAATCTGATCAGGACCTGGATAAAATTGAGAAATACTTAAGAGATCCTAGTTCTGAAGCTTTTGCAGACCTTCAGAAGTCCCAAAAGCAACATTTTATAGACAAGTGCAGTTGGTTTTTCCTGTCTAAGGCAGGGCGCTTGTATAAACTGAACCTTGATGAAGCCAGGATTCATGCATTAGTGATTCTGAAGGATAAGAGAGTGTGGATGATCACTGCAGTGCATGATCATTTAGGCCACAAGGGCTTGTATGCTACTAAGGCTCTGTTAGAAAAGAGATTTTGGTGGCCCAGGATGGAAGAGGACATTGATTGGTTTACTCGTTCATGTACAGCGTGTCAGGAACGACAATTAACACTTCTGAAGATGCTGCCAACCTTGACCTACACTCCATCGTTGTTTCAGAAGGTTCATATAGATGTTATGAAGTTGTCACCAGCTAGTAACGGTTGTCAGAATGTCATTCACAGGCATTGTGCACTTAGCAATTGGCCAGGGGCACGGGCGCTAAAGCATGAGACAGCTCAGGCAATCGGAGAATGGGTGTTTGAGGACATCATCACTCGTTGGGGGTGTCCAGAGGAAATCGTCTCAGACAATGCTCCATAGATGAAGTTAGTTCTGAATTGGCTTGAGGAAAAGTATGGAATCAAAGGGATTAGGATCTCTCCGTACAACTCTCAAGCTAATGGGAAAATCAAGCGCACGCACTTTGATATCCGGGAAGCTTTAGTTAAAGCCACTGGGGGTGATCTGAAGAGGTGGTGGTGGTTTTTGAAGCCCGTCCTTGGGCTGACCGGATAACTAACTGGAAAGGCTTAGGATGTTCACCCTACTTTTTAGTTACCGGTGCTGAACCTATTCTACCGCTGGACATCATAGAATCCACTTGGCTTGTGAAAACCCCAGACAGAATCTGGTCACTTGAGGAGCTTATTGGCTTTTGAGCTATGGCTCTTGCGAAACATCGCACTCATGTCGAACAAATGATAGAAAGGGTAGATAGCAACAAGAGGAGAGCACTACGGCAGTTTGAGAAACATCACAGGAATAGAATCCAAATTTCAACTTCACACCTGGAACATTGGTACAAGTTAGAAATATGGCTATAGAAACTAATCTAGATAGGAAGATGTATCCAAGATATACGGGACCTATGGTCGTTATACAAAGGACCAAAGGGGGGTCATACATCCTAGCCCAAATGGATGGTACGGTTCTGAAGGAGAAGGTTGCAGCCTTTCGACTTCTGCCACATGCTGCAAGATACAAGCCTATTGAGTTACCAGAAAATATTCATGAATTAATTGATATTTCTAAAGAGAGGCTGGAAGAGTTGATGGAGGACAAGGATGAGCCCCCAGAACATGGGATTGATTTTGCCTTCTCAACACTTCCAAACCTAAACACAGATCCTGAGGTAGGAAGCTTCGAACATCTGAAAGATGATGAGGTTCCGAACTTCGAGGATGACAAGGATGAGGCTTCAGAAGATGATTTAAGAGGTTCAGAAGGAGGTACTCGCACGATGTGGACTAGAGAGAGTTCCAGACAACACATAAGACCCACTACAGAAGTGGATCTTGTGAATGTGGAATGTGCTAAGTCATGCGGGAATCCTTCAGAAACATTATTAGAGGAGGAGAAACTTTCTTTTGCTTTGGGGGGGATTTTATCTCCCCCATGCTCATCTAAAGTATCAGACAAAGTGGAGTACATTCAATGACTCGAGTCTTTGTTACTAAGGATAGAGACGGCTATTGAAAGGGTTGCCTCCCAAGTAACTGAACCTAGACATATGGAAGCTCCTACCTTCAACACAGAACAGATTGATACCCATGAACTGCAGGAATTAGGAGAGAAACCCTCACTCTGTAATGTTCATGAGGACTTAGATGGAGAGGGGTGCATGGGTTTTGAGGATGATGAGCCTCCAAATCAGGTTGCCAAATGGCACCAACCTTTCCCTCTACCAAACACATATCGTCATCAGTCTATAATGGAGTTAAAGAAGTATGCAGAGAAAATAAGTCTGCTGCTTAAGAAAATAGACAGTGAAATTTGGGACATGGAGAAGGACCTGAAGCAGAATAAAGATCCGCCAGATAAATTATAGTCTATGACTTAATTTGCCAGAGAGTCCGATGTCAAGCCTCAGAAGAAGAAAAGAAAAGCCAGTAAAAAAGAAATATAGTCAAATTTAGTGAGGTCCGAGGGCTTCAGAGCCAGTTTCGAAGGTTCATTTTTAGAGAGGAGGACTTAAAACACCTGCTAAAGATGATTTACAGTGTTCAGAACTACACCAGAAGAGGTGGAGGGATGACATTAGTAACCTTTCAGGATAAGAATACAAAGGGCTATTCTAAGTCTACCTAACATCAAGAAAGGGTACTCTGCATAATCCAGGCAGTCCTCAAAGACGGAGACTTACTCCATGTTGATTAAGGATTCGTTCTGAGGTTGAGCGGTATAATGACAGTAACGCTAAGTACCCAAAATAAACCAAATTTGCCACATCCTGAATATGGGACAAAGATAACATGGCTATATAAGAACTGGTGTGAGCCCCAAGCAGCCAGTTAAAGCAGTACACTGTTATATGAAGCATCTAATATCAACAGACTACTGATAGGCTTCAAATGCTATCATAGTTCGTGGGTATATAAGATGATTACTCTCCAGACTAAAAGCTATGGGATAGTCCGAAACATGTAGGACCTTCTATAAGCTGTCCAAGAGTTAGCATGCCATTATAGAACAAGCTACAAACCTGGGTAGACGTTCTATAAGGTTATATAACTGGAGGAACCATTAAAATTACCATATACAGACCTGCGACCAAGGGGATTCGAACTTGGCAATGGGAACCTTCTGAAATACTGTATATGACTGAACCATCGGCCGATACGATGACCTAGAACTGGTCTGACACAGCTGTGGAAGCAGTTAAACCCGATGCATAATCAGACGAACCTGATTGGCTTCATATGATGACTCACACAAGTGGAGCACATGAGTACCCTCTTGGTTAACTCCGAAAGTGGCACATGGACACTTGTAGATCCATAATCGTGACTCCTTGAAAGTATAGACGTTGTCCCTTGCCTATATAGCAGGTACTAGACTTTCAGGTAGAGCCACAAAGATATATATAACGAACACCAGGGTATATGCCACGAAGAGTTGGTACTGCGAGAGCAGGACACCCTAGGAATTAAAGATACGCCGACAAATTTGATATTCAGGGTCCATGACTCCGGATTATCGATAAGATCAGTCGCTGACTGATATTATCACCACTAGATGGCGTGATTATGAGTCAATGGGACATCTATAACCCACTGATGGACGTGCCACATGCCCACGTCAAGAAATACCTCAAATAATAATATTATATTGTCTGCAACTTCTTTTCTGGTCTCTACTTTCCATATATAGACAATTTCTGCATTTGTATCAGTTTGTATTGGCCATATATTAGTATTTATAAGCATAGATAGATAGACAGTATATAAGCTGCGAGGTTTTCATTCAAGAATCTCCAAGCAATTCGTGGTAGCTCTGTATCACTTTTTGTTTCAGTTTGCAAGAAGCAATCTGTTGTATTTGCTGCAGTTCAGTGCCTAAGTCAATTGTGGTACTTGCTGTAGTATTCTATATCACCTTGTTTCTGGCCTAGCCAAATAGACGAATTAAACCTGATAAAACCTTGAATTAAACCTGAAACCTTTCTGCCCTGACTTGAAGTCAGTGAAGCTGAATCTGAACCTTGCTCTTGAGTCGATCTCAGACCTGGTATATAACGAATCTGAACTGAAACTGGCACTGTTCTGACTGAGTCTGTTACTGTTTAAGGGTCTGTTGCCCTCACTGTTCTGTCTCTGTCTGTTACTGTTGGGTCTGTTGCCCATTACTGCTGTTCTGTCTGCAACTATAAGCTTCCCTGAGTGGTTGTTTGGTCGTTCTGATTCTGTCTGACTGTGCTGTTCTGTTCTGTTCTGTCATATATCGGTTCAAGTCTTCTATAGACATTGTTCTGACTCTGTTTTTGCTGTTTCCGGCCATACCTAAACTTATATAACCTTGCACCTCATTCTAGACTAAGTTCTAAGTCTATTATTTGGTGTATATAGAGTTCAATCAGATTTCTCTGTGCGGAACCTTCAACAATGCCAGAACCCCACTCGCATATAGCGTCTTTTTGAGTTAGTTTGTTCCTATAACTTGCTTGAAACAATGTCATTCATCTGGAGCCCACCACGAGGGTGGTTCTAGAAATCTGATATAGCGCTTGTACGCCCTATATGACCTTAGAAAACAAATCTCAAATTATTCCGAAATCCCTATTTCCCGAATTTGGCCTATATACCAAGTTCAACCCAAAATATCTGTGAAAGTTCGGACAGGCATCGGTCAAAATTCCACTGCGTGTCTCTAGAACTTCCCAGAAAGCAGGACTCAAGAGTTTCGACCTTGATTCCTTAGGCCGATGTAAACTGAAGGCTCAAACACTTGCTACACCTACTATAGGTCAAGCACCCTCAAACACTAGTTCAAATAACCCACCCCCTGAATATATAACCGATTCAGACGAAAGAGAAGTCTCTGAACTACTCTCTCCAGTCCAAAACACCTCCCTGAATCCTGAGTCTGACTTAGAAAGATTTTCTCAGTCAGTTTCAGGGTCATATACACAAAGACTTTCTGAAATATTAGAAGAGGAAACTCCTGAACCAAGTCCCTCTCCTTCTACTTTTGAACAACAACTTATAGAAGATTTATCAGGACCTTCGACTGGGTTTCGAGCTTTTCAGCGAGAACTCTTTCGTAATCCAATCTTATATAAGAAAGTTACACACAAATCCCGAATATATAAAAAGGTTACACCAGCGATGGCAGGTGAAAATCAAACTGGCACACAAGCCAACCAGAATCTGGGCGAAGACGCTCATCATGCAGTTCAGAGACAGTCTTGGATGGATTTAACTCCAGAAGGCAGATCTCAAGTCTCAGCTACGAAATGGTCTAAGGTGCAGAAACCTGAGAAACTTATGGGTGCGCATCCTGATGATTTTGAGCAATGGGAAGAAGAGATGCACTTCACCTTCCAAGAAGGATCTGTAACTGAGGCAGATGCGAGAATATATCTTGCTATGCAGAACATGAGTTACAAAGTATATAAGGCTATGGAAGCCTATGAGTCGCCGAGAGGAGACTCATATGAAGAGTTTATTAGAGACGTTAAACATGAAATTGGTGTTAAAGAAAACACTAGAGGTTCACCATGCAAACTAGATCGAATTGTGGAGAAATATCGGCCACTACAGCTGAACACTCCTGATTCGACGGTTAGGACATATAACCACACATTCGTGCATGAAGCAGAGAAGTTGAGAAACCCTCCTGTGCTTATGTCTAACTTTGCGTTGGTTTGCAAGTATATGAGTGCGTTCGACGAGAAGTTCTATGACCGGATCATTGATAGGCTTGAAAGAAAGCGAAACGAGCACTTAGAGCAAGATGAGGTCGATGATCGTCGAGATGATGACCCATATGACCTTAATGATGTCATTAAGACTGCTCTAGGGATTGTTGCATCTAAGATTGGGCTCTTATATAGCAACATGTTGTCGAATGTCTCGTCTTCTAGAACTCAGCCTGATAAACGTTAAAACATCTAAGATGGGGTAAGGGTGAAGTGTGTGATATATAAGTCCTAGTGCCATAAAGTACTACAGCAAGAATCCTAAAACTATAGAAA
>MU127809.1:40935-172137 GCA_014904975.1 Marasmius fiardii PR-910
ATCTGTTCTAACAAGCATCCAGCTACTCCTCTACTCATTTCTCTCTTCACTCAAACGCTGTTTGGTAAGTAATGACTAGTATCCTACCCTCTTTATAAGAGCACTGTTGCTTTAATAACGATGGGATTTGGTGTGGGGGAGATGGTTCTGGGAGTGGTAACAGGGATAAGTGGGGGTACGGAAGGTCCACAAGGTGCGGGTAGCAATACGGGTGCGGGAGAAGCTTCAGGTGAGATACGTGATGTGGGCCTAGAGTGTCGACCTATGCGGGACCTGGGTCTAGAGTGTCCAGGGGTTCTGGATAAACTGGGAGTAACTGGATGGACTGGAAGTGGGGACGGTGGTAACGGTGGGAGTACTGGAATGAAACAGTTGAATTCGAGGACACTACCGTCGATGTCGATTAAATTGTATGGTTCAGATATTGAGTTTGCAAGTGTGTTCGGGCACTGGTTCTGGTCACAGCTGGCCCACTCTCTGTTGGTGGCTAGGTGTACGTGTTCGTTATCGGTAACGTCGTATGCGTGCGGTAGTGAGGAACAGTCAACTTTCTCCTGTTCAGATTCTTCTTCAGAGTCGGGTCTCGATGCGCTGAATGTCGGAGACGTGGCGGAGCGGTATGGCCTGCAGAGACAGCCTTATCGGAAGGGGGCCCATGCAGTAGAGGATCTTGACCTAATGTGGTGAAGTGCCGGTAGCAAACACACAGAGACTGGAGCAGAGGCTCAACAGTCAACAACTAGTCCCAAGACAAAGACAGTCGATATAAGCCCGGTATTCTACAGAGTACAAATATGCACCTAGTCCCAAGACAAAGAGGTCAAGATGGGGGACTAGGTGACAAGTCATCCTATATATACTACTCGGCATGTGACCTATGATGTCATGACCTGGTGTCATGCAGAAACTAATAGAACATAACGGAAACCAACAGAACATAGTAGAATAAAGATAAAAGGTAAGGTCAAAAGATGAAACAAGAATGATGTATTGTAGTAAAGGGAAAAGAGACTGTAAGGAGATAAAAGTAAAATAGTACGCACTTCGTGACAGCACAGCCCAACACTGCAGGAGCACCTGGGGGAGAACCTAGCAGGAGCCCAGATCACTCAGACGAGGACAATGACCAGCATGGAAGGGGATCCCCTTGATCAGGGAGATGAAATAACTGTAGACGTGGTCGATCCAGTAGTCACTCTGGAGAGGAAAATGAAATCAGTACCACTTCCAGTTCAAGCAAAAAAAACGAAAATTGATGTGGGACTTTTCCCTTCAGATGACAAGCACAGCACCAGAGGAGTCATC
This sequence comes from Marasmius fiardii PR-910, assembly GCA_014904975.1. Lineage (NCBI taxonomy): Eukaryota > Fungi > Basidiomycota > Agaricomycetes > Agaricales > Marasmiaceae > Marasmius > Marasmius fiardii. Next base: position 42,241 of record MU127809.1, read on the forward strand.
GCAGACGTTCATAAGACCCACAAAATGGCGTCAAACTATCGCCTCAACCCAAAGTACAGTAGACGAACACTTACTAACAGATTTGCATGTCCCAAATTTCCTGATTCTGAGTGGACCAAAGTCATTGAAGACCGTGCTTGTGACTTTGACGTCATATACAGTAGCATCAATGAAACCTGAGTTGGACAAAAAAGGGTCAAAAAACTCAGGGAAGGTATTTCCCTCCATCTTGAAGGTGAACCCAAAGTGGGAAAAAAGGTTGCTTCCAGCTTCCACTGGGGTAAAGCCTTTAGTAAATGGAGAGCCACCGTGCTCTTTGCCTTCCCCCATAGAGGACTTGAACTTGACACTTACAGAGACCACATCTCCAGCCTCTTCGAAACCATTGATGAGAGTGCCCATGGACATATCATTTCATACAATAAAGCTGTCTGTCAATTTGTTGGACAACGAAATGATGTGGCATTCTCAGATGTATCCCATTTTGCCCATCCTCAACAGGGCTCATATCGCAGACTATGGTACAGGAGTTGTTGAGGCTGGAAGAAAGGAATCAGGTCATTCTGCCCCACTTCGAGAATCGAAAAGACAGTTTTGTCATAGATGGAACATGGGCAACTGTCCAAACCACTCAGGGAAGTGCAGATACATTCATGGAATTTGCTCCAAGTGCAAAAAACCTGGTCATACAGCCTCTGACTGTCAGTCAGATGTTGGAGCAAGCAGATCAAGAAAGGCTTGAAAACTTAGCTAAACTCTCTCATCATCGTTATGGTTTTGGATGGGACAACTCTATGTCAGGAACTAGCATGACAATTCATTGTACCCTATCAGACCCTCTGTTACCAGCTCCTCCTCCTATTGAACTTGCAAACGAAGCCCTTAACTGTACAATTGCTGACCACCCACATCTTTTCAAAATTGTTACTCCAATTAACGTCGATGCATTCGAGCAACTTCTCATTGACCATCCTAATAAAATGTTGATCCAATCAGTCTGTGAGGGGTTGAGAAATGGTTTTTGGCCTTGGGCCAATACTCACTGGAATGAGAATTACCCACTGACATACAACCATGGATGGATGCCACCACGCTCTTCCCAAGAGTGACAGTTCATCCATATGCAATGAGATGTCAAAATGTCAAAACAGAGGTTTTCCGAGTCATTTGGCCCTGATTCATTACCTGGGATGTATAGCACACCCGTTCATGCTGTACCGAAGCCTCGAACAGACAAATTTCGTCTTGTTGTGAACCATAGCACTGGGAAATTCTCATTAAACTCTATGATTCCTAGAGAGGCAATCGCTGGCACACCTTTAGATACGATTGTTCAGCTTGGTGCTGCTCTTCATCAGTACAGGGCATGCCACGGTAAACATGCCCCTCTACACATGTGGAAAGTCGACATTTCTGAGGCCTATTGTCTTCTTCCGATGCATCCATTGTGGCAATCTAAACAAATTGTTATGACAGGTCTACCAACTGTCAACGAATTGAAAACTAACCATCCTTATGAATTATCACAAAATGTTGACTGCAATAACAATTTTGGGAGTCATGCATTGGCAAAACTCTTTGTGACATTCAACAGTTGTGTTGGTTGGATAGCCAGGAATGTTGAGGGAGTAGATAACTTTCAGATCTATATGGATGACGACTTCAGTTTTCATCCTGACGGCAACTTTAAATACTACGCACCTCACAACGAGTCGTATCCCACCCCTATGACCACCATTCTCAATCTATACAACAGACTTGGTATACCACATTTGAAGTCGAAGGCAGTTCATAGTCTCTGGATGGTAGCTATTGGGTTTTTGGTGGACCCAAATGCAATGACTGCCGAGATGCCTGTTGATTCAAAATCCAACCTCGTCACCGCTATCTGTTCGTGGATCGTCATGCCTCCTTCAGGTGCTCTGCGTCGTCCATTGGTTGATTTTCATCGTCTGGCCAGGTGGTGTAACTGGGCGTTTAACGTCTATCCATTGTTAAAACCAGGCCTATGCCACATATACGAAAAAATGAGAGGGAAAAATGATATGTTGGGCAAGGTTTTCGTCAACTCAGGCATTCGTCGAGAGTTGACATGGTTGGCTGAAAAACTTGAAACCTCGAGTGGAGTCTACTTTTTTAACAAATTTGATTGGTCACTGCAAGACGTGGACACTGCAGTCTACTGTGACTCGTCTCCGTCAGGTATGGGCTGCTGGGCTCCTGAGCATAAGCTAGGTCTCTACTGCCCAATTCTACCCAGTTTGACACAAGTCCCAATTTTCTTCTTCAAGGCGCTCTGTGTGTGCTCGGCCCTTCAATTTTTTGCCAATCAAGCCTACCATTCCTTGTCTCCCTTATGTTCCATGGTTATCTTCACTGATAACCTTAATACCGTGGACATCTTTGACTCCCTCAAAGCTTCACCTGATTACAACCCTATCCTAATTTCAGCCATCAACATTCTCCTGTGAGATGACCTTGATTTGCGCGTCATACATGTATCTGGAAAAGACAACATCATAGCCAATGCCTTATCTCACAAGAAGTTCTCTTTAGTGCGTCAATTTTTCCCAGAAGCAACAATTATACCTTTCAGACCCCCTCAGAATGTGCTGGGGGCTTTGAAAAAATGAACTTTCCCATCTCACTCAGCTCTCGTCAACCCCAACAAGAGCCTTGGCCCATTGAGCATCTCTTACATGAACGTTCAATAGCTATTGGGGCATCTATCGACTCCTCGACTGGAAAGTCATACTCTTCGGCACTAAACTCCTACCTTACCTTCTGCTCCATTCACAACTTTCATGTTGAGCCAACCGTCAACACGTTGAGTTTCTATATTGTCTTCATGTGTAGGAATGAACGCAGCATCAAACCTGATAGCGTCGACTCTTACCTTTCAGGCATTTGCAATCAACTTGAACCTTTTTTCCCAGAAGTCTGCAAGATTCATTCATCGATGTTGGTTGCACAAACGCTCAAAGGCTGCAAACATTTATATGGTTCTCCCACCATTCAAAAACTACCTCTCTCCATACATCAGCTCAAACATATCCTCTCCCTCCTCCCTTCTCGATTGTCTCACAATGACTTACTCTTTTGTACGATGATACTCACAGGGTGGTTTTCATTGATGCGTCTAGCTGAGTTCACTATACCTGACAATAAAGACCTCATCAACCTCAAGAAGGTCTCCTGATGGGCAACAGTTAGATGGTCAGATCAGGTCTTCAGTTTTGACCTCTCCAGCCACAAAGGAGATCCCTACTTTGAGGGAAATTGCATCATTGTCAGGCAACATTCTTGTTTCGACTCAGCCATAGATCCTTACCGTCCATTTGTCACTTACCTTCGCTCTCGGAATCATTTATTTCTGACACATTGGCAGTTGTGGTTACACAGTGATGGCTCTATGCCATCTCGGTCTTGGTTTATGCAAAGATTTCAACAAGTTCTCCCTGACACCTCCTACTCTGGCCACTCCTTATGCTCAGGTTGTGCCACCACCCTCACAGAAATTGGGACTCCCAATCATCTCATACAAGCAATGGGTCATTGGAAGTCTGACAATTTCCAGATGTACATATGGAAAAACCCCACGCTCCTTGCAGCGTTGTTACACCATTAACCTACTTCACTCTCCAGTTTCTTTCTTTTTCTTAATACCCAATAGCCATCTTGAAGTCGGGTCTCTCTGGGCACTTGACCTGGCCCTCACACTGCCACATGCTGGGTTTTTTGTCACCTATTCCCTGCTAAGAACTGAAAGATTGGTCAGGTTAAAGGTACAGTTTCACAAGTACAATCTTAGGTTCATACTCATTCTCCCTTTCCATGTCCTCACTGCCTGAACACAGGCTTTCAGAGGTGTTCCTCACCTGACCACAGGTAACGGTCTTCTTGATCTCTAAAGCCTGAACACAGGCAGTGCTGACGATGCCTGACTACAGGCATCATCTCACCTTCACTTACTCCCAAATGACATTGTCTAAAGGTATGACACTAGCAGTGATCTCATGTATTACTTCATCTCTTGCTACAGCCTCTAGTTAATCTTGTGCTTACTGATATACTCTTCCTTATCCCTCGCTATCTTTTGTACTCTCGTCGTTCTGTCTGCTATCTTTAACTGCCCTCTCCACCTGCATATAGTGATTGTACAACATTGTTCTTTTTCATTTCTTGGGACTTCTCTCACCTACCATTACTGTACATAACACCTCCCACCCCACTCTCTGTATTACCTATTCAGCCATCTTGAAGTCAGGTCTCTCTGGGTGCTTGACCTGGCCCTCATGCCACCGTGTGCTGGGTTTTTTGTCGCCTATTCCCTGCTAAGAACTGAAAGATTGGATAGACAATAATCAGCCATAATAATTACCTTGATTATAATTGGCATAAGTATTATCAAGATTATAGTGACTTACAGCCTTATATCTGCAGTTTAAAAAAATCTGTCTATCTACTAGTCAGTAGATTGAACCAGTTACTTGCTAATCTAATTATCAGTATCTAATTTCAGTGATTAAAGTTTTGTGACCGTAGAGAACTGAACTCTAGACCTCAGCAAAATTGCTTTGGGCAAGTACCTTACCAACTGAGCCATCAGACTATTAATTATTTGGACACAGCTAGCTTTACTTATAGCCTCAGCTTTTGGACTTCCTATTACATGAGTCACATTGGGAGTACTTTGTGGGCTTCCACCCATATGTACACTTGCTCCAACATTGTTCTTCAAAAGATTTTTTTCCTCTCCAACTTACCCTGATTATAATAGAGCATAAGGACCCATAATAATTATAGCTGATTATAATACATGATAATACCTATGGTCCTTTATAAACATGGATAAGAATTATTAGAGATTATAATGGATTATAACTGACCATAATAATTATTATTGATTATAACTAGCATAATTAGCTATAATTTATGGGCTTTTTTCCTGATGTAGGTTAACAAGGAGACAAGACAAGTAATCGTAGACCTGTACTCGCGGTGGCCGGGTCTTATTGCCCTAACACCTTTCCCTCCTTCAACACATGAAACTCTAAACTACTCGGGTCGAAGTGCCAGGCAGTTTGATCGAATCTCTCGTCGTCTCCTCCTCGAAGATGTCTATCTGATTCGCTGGCTGATTTCTGCTTCTGTATATGGGCAAAATCTCTGGATGCGAAGAGTGCGGTGCGTTCACTAAACCCCATAATTTATAGCTTAAGCTCTTCTAAAAATATGCACTTTCTTCAGTAGCGAGCGCCGTATATCACCATTTATCCTCCGAATTGCCCGATAATTGTGTGTATATAACACTCAAAGGCATCTTCTTGTAGTCCCCATTCCAGGCCAGTCATGTCTACCGCTTTCCAGACCCCGCTCGCCCTTATTCACCAAGCGGTCGCTCGTTGGCCATCTTCTCCCGCTTTCAAGATACCTATCGTCGGAGATGGTTCTGGATTTGGAAGCTATACCGTCATCACCTATACCGAATTTGAGGCAGAAGTTCTGTGCTACGCCAAGTACTGGTCGCAAAAATTGTCGAAAGATCAAGTGCCGCCCGGAGAAGTGGTCAGCATCTGGTGAGTCTCGATGAAGAAGTTCATGGTTTAGTAGTCTCACCAGCTTTTCATCCTCGAATAGTTTAGAGGGGTACAGGTACACCGACCTTCTACACATATTCGGCCTCCTGAGAGCGGGATTTGTCGTCCACTGTTTCGGATCTTTCCCTGGCTCAGCGGATGTGCTGGCGAGTTTGCTTCAACAAGTGGGCTCTAGGGCATTTATTTTTGAGCGAGGGTGGTTCGATCCAACTTTTTTGCAAACAAAGGTCTGTAGGCGAAATTTGGGTTTGCTTATCATTCATTTAGCGACGTATTTTCCCCGAAGAATTCAGCTAAACACATCAAATTTTATCCTTCGCTCAACACCCGAAAACTACCAGACCAGGACGAAACATACGGATATGAAGAATACGAAATACCGAACCTACACGACGTTGATCCAGAGCAAACTGTTATCATTTATCATACCAGTGGATCCATATCTGGGACGCCAAAGGTTACACCATACAATCATCGCCAGCTGAACACTTTAATCCTTAAAGCGAGGTTCTTCGTGGTGCCATCCGATTGTGATGGCGGTGGAAACTGTCAAGAAACGTGGTCCTGGTTGTGCGTTACAATTCTCGCTTTTCCCTGACTTCTGCTGACTCTTTACGGAGACGACAGGGGACGTAGTACCTACATCGGTCAATTTACGAGTGAGCTTTATCCGATTCGGTGGATAGAAACAAAGTTGAGCGTTTTCCCCACTCAATCTCAGGAATCATGAATGCCATGCACTACGGCTGCAGCACCATCCAACGTATCCCAAACTCACCGACTGAATTGAGGTCGATGGTCGAGTTTGGCGGGTTGGATCGCGCGTTGATGTTTCCTGCGTTATTGACAAAGCTTTTGCGGCAGTCTCGTGAAGATTCCGGCCTCCTGGCTGTACTCGTCAGTCTTAAAGGAATTCATTTTTCTGGGGGTGCTGTTCCTCAGTTTGAGTTGCAATATGCAAAAAAAGCGGGTATCAATATCAAGGTGAATCTCACTGGCGATATTTTGATTGGAATTAACTTCGAGTCATTGTTTTCCAGATCAGTTTCGCATCGAATGAATGTTCTATGACACTCGTCAGTAAAGAATTTCGGTCCAAAGACGTCGATGACGAGCCGGGGTATTTGCATCCCATTACAACCGTGATTGGAGGCGAGGGTTTGCAATTGTTTGAACATCGATTTTTGCCTTATGAAGGCGGAGAACTGAAGGAACTCGTCGTCCTTCCGACTTCCGCAGACTGCCCACACAAATCGTTCTGTAACCTCGACGACGGGCGCCATTATACGGGGGATCTTTTTGAGGAGGTTCCTTCCGAAATCGACTCGGGACCGAAGCGATATCTGTTCCGTGGAAGGAAAGATGACTGGATTAAGATGGAGAAGGCTGCAAAATGTGATGCTGGGTGAGTGATAATGCTGAACTTTTTTGTGATCTACGTGGAATATCTTTGTTGATATGGATCGGAGGACAGCGCTATAGAGAACGACGTCCGCAAGACATGCGATGATCTAGTACTCGAATGTGTCGTGGTTGGAACTTGTCGACCGTCACCGGCTTTGATTATTGAACCAAAGGACAATACCGTGATCGGTATGGAGACTCGGCAAACGGAACTGAAAGATGAAATTTTCTGTCGAATCACTAGATTGGATTCACATACCAAGAGGCTTGCTCATGAGAGGATTGAGAATCCAGGGAGAATCATTGTGGTTCCTCCACATTCGTTGATCAGAACCGCGACGAAAGGGAATGTGTGTAGGCACGAGACGGAGGAGGCGTTTGAGAAGGAACTTGATCGAGCTTATGGTCTGCTTGACCTTTAGATTGGGATTGATTGTTCAGATATGGATTCTTGCCTTGAAGTAATAAAGCCGTTCAGCGAATTATTTTTTGTTACCACGTCCGAGTCCGGGTACTTCAAGTCGAGGGCGGTGGCCATTTCGGCCCTTTGTGCGGGCTTCTTTTGCCGCTTGCCGGATTTTGGGCAAAGCGACGTCGCCCAACTCTCACTTACTTTTCAACCTCACCAGTTCTCAAAGGTACTCAAAATCAATGGACAGCCGCAATCTTCTCTCATCTATTAAAGATTGTCAATTTTGAAAATCTCAAAAAGTCGGTGTATTACCCCGGCCCATTTTCCGACCTTTTCTACAGCTTGTACAGCATGGAATCCATTCATAGCCACAACGTCATTCCCCGAGCTCTCCATCGTTCAATGCTGCGCCGTTGATGTCGAGTGTCCTGTTTTGAACTATCATCTCCCCCTCACCTGATGCTTCCACCTCCAATACCTTCCAATGCAGCCGAATTCGACCAAGTGCTACAGTTTACTCAAAGAATTGTAGACCACCCACATCAGCGACAAAAGCTCGTAGAGACTAAAGGCGACACTGCCCAGGAATGGCTCGACCTACTCCAGCTAGTAAGTGATTATATTTTAACATTCCAGACTTGGTAATAACCTGATCTTCAACCTTTACCAAAGCTTACTGAATACCCGAACGTCCCAATCAGTTTACGATCTTCGATATCCACGTTGATGATTCGTCTATCCAGAAAATCGGGTCTATACCCACAGTGTCTCACCATCCGAGGCGTAGAGAAGCTAGGCAAATACCCTGTCGGAGGAGGAGCATTTGGGGATGTATGGAAGGGGAAACTTGACCAGCGACTCGTGTGTCTGAAAGTGATTCGGGTATTCCACCAATCCGATGTGGAGCAGACTCTCAAGGTGCGTCGTCGTAAAATAACATCAACTAAAACCACATCTTTATTCGCTTGAAGGATTATATGCAAGAAGGAATTGTCTGGCGTCAGCTCGACCACCCGAATATCTTGCCCTTTATGGGGATCTATTATTTGGACGTGGAACAGAAACAGCTTTGCCTCGTGTCACCTTGGATGGAACGAGGAAATCTTGTCGAATTTCTGAAAAACTCCGAGGGCCCTGTTGACCGCATGGTGTTGGTAAGGATATCCTCTGCTTCGGTCTCATCATCGACTCATTGCAATCCTATAGGCGTATGATGTTGCATGCGGTCTCGCACATTTGCACGAAAAGAATATCGTCCATGGTGATCTCAAAGGGGTAAAAAACAAGTGTTACTCCAGACAATTGAATGCTACTTACTCTCAGTCTTACTTCAGGTCAACATATTGATCACTCCTGACTTACGAGCGTGCATTGCAGATTTCGGTCTATCGCGCGTGTCAGCCACCCAATTGTTGCTGTCGGAAACTATTCGTTCGAAGGGAACAACGCGGTGGCTTTCACCCGAGTTACTGACGCCTGGTCTCAGTTCCGTCCCTTCTAAGCAAAGTGATGTCTATGCGTACGCTTGTGTGTGCTATGAAGTAAGTCTCGCCCTTATTCCACCTGTTTTCTGTTTGCGGTTTTTTGAATTATGAGGGTCAGATTTTCACGAATCGAATTCCATTTTATGAATTAGCAGAGGCGATGATCGTCATCGCAGTCTATATAAACAAACAACGTCCTTCACGCCCCCGGGATTGCCAACAATTGTGCGACTCGATGTGGTATTTAATGGAGGCATGTTGGAACGAAACACCGTCTCTTCGACCTACTATGACGGACATTCTGGCTCGTATTCATCAAGTGAATCCAGATCGTCGATTGGAGCCGGCTACCAATTGGAGAAAGGCCACCCTCACCCAAGTTTGGAATGACGCAGACCACCCCATTCTCATGAAGGGAGAATCACTGTTCCTTGCCCAACACGCACAGTCTTCGATTGCGTTCAAGACTCCGCAAACATCTCGTCTCACCACGACTTCAGAACATGGACACGATGAATTTGACCCGGGAACTGAATCCGCCAACCGGGATGTCCTAGTTAGAGCTGACGAAATAGCGAAGAAGAAGAAAAAGGTGAAGAGGCATAAGTGCAAGGCTTGTGACAAGGTCTTTTATAGGTCCGTTCTTCCTCCGATACGACTCTTCCTTTCTGACTCGCTTCGATTTGTGTACACTATAGGCCCATCAGCTTCAGAAGCCATGTGCCGGTCACTCGTGCTCGCGCAAAATTCGTAACCAAATACAAAAAAATTAGAAAAATGTCGACAAACGTAGAATATCAGTTTCTGCACTAGGGTAGCTCACAGTAGTTGTTTTGGTTGATTGTGGGCTGATTTTCCGAATTCCAGAATCGGTCACTTTATTATAACCTTATACCGTAAACCGCCCGAACCAGCACCGCGATCTCATAGTTTCAAACCAACACCTCAGGCCTCAATCTTCACGTCACTTCCAGTGGTGGGCATTATATGCATCTTGAAACCCAAATGTACTTTATAAGCTTGTAAGTAAAATTGGGCTCCTTGCGTCGCCGTGTGCACAAGAAACATAGCCACAGACGCCAAGCGAGTTTGGGAAACCCAAGCGCAACCACCTGGTACATAAACTCCTCCTTCCGCATACTGTCTCTTTGGCTTCCCTGGGCTCTTAGTATTCCTTTGTCTTGACAATCAATTTCCGTCGATTCAATCTTTTTGTCCTCGTCGTGACTTGAGTTACTTCGATAGGTTTGAACTCTAGCCGGAACGAGATTAAATTTTCGAAGCACCGTACACTTGAGCGTCTCATCGAGGATTCTGGGTCTCCTTCGAGAAGCAAGGCCATGTTGAAACTTTCAGTTTATTCCAAGGTGTGTGCACCAAAAAATATTTTTTTACTCTTATCTGACACGATTGTGGGCCATTTCCTTCTTCCTATTCCCCCATCAAATTGCCATTGAAGAAGTAACAGGAACAGGAGACGTCTGTCAACCGTTTTCAGGCTCCATCGGGAACCGAGAAGAACGGTTTTCTGATTAATTAACTCCTTGAAATCTCTCAGAAAACCTAGTGGGGATCTTCGAGTTTTACGTGCTTTCAGCCGATGCAGACTTGTAAGTTCAAGCAGTCAGCGGTGAACCATTCAACTCAGGCTCGTACTCTACCTGAAGCTCGCGTAATCGCCTGTAGACTAAACCAAAGCTCGCTTCCATCATCAACGAGTAAGGTCTCTTAGGAGGTCGGACCCGCTGTTTTGAAGGAGCCGAGTGTTGAAACTGAAAGTCTCGCTTCGCGCAGATCGATTTCGGTACGAGTTTGGGGTAAATTATTGGTGAAGCTCCATTTGAGTACAATTTGAGAGTACTCAAAACCTAGATTTTCCACATTACTAAATCTTTTTTTTTTTTGGCCACTAGCGTTCTCTATAAAGAAACCGGAATCGCGAACCGCTATCCCTCGGACTCCCTTAGACCTATCATATTGCTTCTGCAAGTGCTCGTCGTCCAACGCGCTCCCAACGCCCCAGTCCACTCATCAGAACGTTGGCCTATCCTCGTGGATCCCAGTCATCATGGCTATCACTTTTCAAACCCCTCTCACTCATCTGCAACAGGCGGTCGCTCGTTGGCCATCTTCTCCTGCTTTCAAAATTCCCATTACGGTCGGCGAGGGTCGTAGCTTTGCAGGCTATAACATCATCACCTATACCGACTTTGACAACGACATCGTACGATACGCAAAATACTGGTCTGCCAAACTGTCCAAAAGTGATATCACTCCTGGGGAGGTTGTTACTCTCTGGTGGGTACTTATGACGGGACGCTAGCGCACGTTTATCAACTTACCATCTTCCGTAGCTTAGAGGGTGACAAATACACCGACTTCCTCCACATATTCGGTCTCCTGAGAGCGGGCTTTGTCGTCCATTGCATGTCTTTCGGATCCTTCTCTGATTCAGCAGATGTCCTTCCGAGTATTTTTGGAAAGGTGGACACCAACGCGCTTATTTTTGAGCAAGGGTGGTTCGATCCAACATCTCTACAGGCACAGGTCCGTCGATATGCTTAGAGTCCGTTTACATTCTACCGAGTGAAGTGTTTTCCAAGGAATCGATTAGGCACATCAAATTCCATCCTTCACTTACCATTCGAGAGCCACCAGGCCTTCACGAAGACGGAACATACGGATATGAAGATCATGAACTTCCACCGATTCCGACTCTGGACGAAATTCAGCCTGAACAGATTGCCATGATTTACCATACCAGCGGAACTGTCTCTGGGATACCAAAGATTGTACCGTACAGTTATCGACGACTCGGTGCCTTGATTATCAAGGCAAAGCTCTACGTAGTTCCCTCCAATACCACTGAGGGGAACGGAAGTTGTCAAGAAACGTGGACCTGGATGTATGCTGTTGTAAAACTGTTTTTCGACTTCTCACGACTCACTGGATCTCTTGCTTTACCGCTGGAATACTGCCAACAGGGACCACAGTGCCGATCTCGCCCAATTTACAAGTGAGTCAAATCTTGAAATGAATTGTATCTTCTAACCAATTTATCAAGGGATCATGAGTAGCCTGCACTACGGCTGCAGCATCATTCAGTGCAAACCAACTTCCGTGACAGAATTGAAAACGATGGTCGAATTCGGTGGTTTGGATCGCGCGATGATGTTTCCAGCGTTGTTGACGAGATTTTTGCGGCAGTCCCGTGAGGATTCTGAAGTCCTCGCACTTCTCGTAGGACTTAAAGGCATTAATTCTTCTGGGGGCTCCGTTTCACCGCGTGACTTGAGATATGCGAAACAAGAGGGGATCAACATCAAGGTGTGTCCTTTCTCGATATTCATAGGCAATAGACCTGAGATGACTTTTTTAGATCTGTTTCGCATCCAATGAAAGTGCAGCGACTTTCGTTGGCAAAGAATTTCAGTCTCTCGATGTCGATGCCGACGATGAGCTCCGGTATTTATATTCCATCACAGAAGTAATGGGAGACGAGGCTTCACGGTTGTTTGCCCATCGATTTGTGCCTTACGAAGGTGGAGAGCTGAAGGAACTCGTTCTCCTTCCGAATTCAGCGGACTGTCCGCACAAGTCGTTTTGTAATCCGGAAGACGGGTGTTATCACACGGGAGATCTGTTCCAAGAGATTCCTGCGGAAACTGACTCGGAGCCAAAACGGTATCTGTTCCGGGGAAGGAAAGATGATTGGATTATGATGATGGACGCTTCAAAATGTGATGCTGGGTGAGTGTTGATCTTTATGAAATATCTTTTGCTGATATGGACCGGACGACAGCGCTATTGAAAACGATGTTCGACAGACATGTGATGATCTGGTACTCGAATGTGTTGTGGTTGGAACTCATCGACCATCGCCGGCTTTGATTGTCGAAGCGAAGGACGATACGGTGGCGATCATGGAAACTCGGAACGCGGAACTTCGGCGTGAAATTTTTCGTAGAATTACCAGTTTGGATTCGCATCGCAAGAGGTTTGAGTTTGAGAGAATCGAAAGCCCGGAGAGGATTATTGTGGTTCCCGCCCGTTCGTTGATCAGGACTGCGAAGAAAGGGATCGTGCGTAGGCAGAAGATGGAGGAGGCCTTTGAGAAGGAGCTTGATCGCGTTTATGGTCGTACTGTTTAGCTTTTGCCAATTTCGGAGTCGATGGGAGATTTGTAACTTAGCCCTTGGGCTTGCCACAGCGAGTAACCTTTTGTAGTCGATTGAAAGAATAATGAGTGATCACTGATTATCATTTACGGCTTACCGTGCGAGTTCCTGTTCCCACACTTGTAAAATCTGGCCAGCCTCTCTGTAATAAGAAACTTTGACGTTCCAGCCATAAACTCTTTTCTCTAGCAACGGCACCTTTGACGATACGCTGTGAATGGTTCATATTGTCTGAGGGGACGGGGTGTAGCGCTGTCAATGTCGTTGCAGCTTTTCCTCAGATGATTCCACCACCAAAGCCAAAGCCTTTGCCGGCCTCATCGGAGTTTCTTTGGGGATCAATCACTCGCGGCCCGGGTGACAGGCCTACACGTTCTTCACCCAGAACCGCCACTTACTCCGTTCAACTCTGCTGGCTCTTGTATGTACCAATGTGCGTTCAACGTGTTTACATACATGACTCATCTCACCAGGAATACAGTAACTGTCACCGCACCCTCCACGCCTTCGAAAATCGTGCCCGTGATATATAACTCGCATCCTCTCATCATGTATCATACCTAGACCCCAATCCGAACAAGCTATCATGGCTATCTCTTTCCAAACCCTTCTCACTCATCTTCAACAGGCGGTCGCCCGTTGGCCATCTGCTCCTGCTTTCAAAATCCCAATCATCGAAGAAGGTCGTAGCTTTGCAGGCTATAACATCATAACCTATATCGACTTTGGTGCCGATATCCTACGATACGCAAAATACTGGTCTGTCAAACTCTCGAAAAGTCATATCGCGCCTGGAGAGGTTGTTAGTCTCTGGTGAGTACTTATAATGGGACTCTAGTGCACGTTTACCGACGTTCCATCTTCCGCAGTTTCAAGCATTACAAATACACCGACCTCCTCCACATATTTGGCCTCTTGAGAGCGGGATTTGTCGTTCATTGTGTCAGATCCGTCCCTGGTTCAGCGGATGTCCTTGCGAGTTTGCTTCAGCAAGTGGATTCTAAAGCATTCATCTTTGATCAAGGATGGTTTGACCCAACTTCCTTGCAAGAAAAGGTCTGTAGATAAAATAAGGTTTTACTTGCATTATGCTCAGGGATGTCATTCCGAAGGAATCAACCAGACATATAAAAGTTTATCCTTCAGTCCACGTTCGAGAACCGCCAGGTCTTCGTGAGGATGGAACATACGGATATGAAGATCATGAAATTCCACCGATTCCAACTCTAGAAGACATTGACCCAGAGCAGACCATTATGATTTACCATACCAGTGGAACCACTTCTGGGGCACCAAAGATTGTGCCGTACAACTATCGACGACTTGGTGCTTTAATTCACAAGGCAAAATTCTTCGTGATACCCTCTTACCCTAATAGCAGCGGAGACCATCGAGAAACGTGGTCCTGGCTGTGAGTTGTTACAAATTTCAATTTTTCATGACTTCCTTGGACTGACTGCATCTTACTTTACCGCTGGAATACTGGCAACAGGGGACACAGTACCTCTTTCGCCCAACTTACACGTGGGTTTATTCTCAGTCGATTCTTGGAACAAAGTTAATCTCCAAACAATTTATGAAGGAATCATCAATTGCATGCATTATGGCTGTAGCATCATTCAGTACGTCCCAAAGTCGGCAACAGAGCTGAGAACAATGATCGAACTTGGCGGTTTGAATCGCGCAATGATGTTCCCAGCGCTGATAACGAAATTCTTGCGGTTGTCTCGCGAGGATTCAGGAGTCCTGGCACTTCTGGTGGGACTTGGAGGCATTTACTCTTCCGGGGGTGCTGTTGCACCGCACGAGTTGCGATACGCGAAACAAGAGGGTATCAACGTCAAGGTATGTCCTTACATTCCGTTGAAGATCGGGCGTCGAAATGAACCTGAAAAAATTTCCTAGGTCTGTTTCGCATCGAACGAAAGTTCGATTACTCTTGTTAGCAGAGAATTCCAGCCTCTCGATGCCGGTGTCGATGACGAACCGGGATACTTGTATCCCATTACGGGGATAATGGAAGACGAGGCTTCGCGGCTGTTTTTCCATCGATTTTTACCTTATGAAGGCGGAGAGCTGAAGGAGCTCGTTCTCCTTCCGAATTCAGCGGACTGCCCACACAAGTCGTTTTGTAACCCCAAAGACGGGTGTTTTTACACGGGAGACCTGTTCGAAGAGGTTCCTACCAGAACTAACTCGGAGCCAAAACGTTATCAGTTCCGGGGAAGGAAAGATGATTGGATTATGATGGAGAAGACTGCGAAATGTGATGCCGGGTGAGTGGTATTATACGCCTGCTTCCTTCCTTTGTTGATATGAGCGATTTGGCAGCGCCATTGAAAACGACGTTCGACAGGCATGCGATGATCTGGTACTCGATTGTGTTGTGGTTGGAACTCGGCGACCGTCGCCTGCATTGATCGTCGAGCCGCTGGACGATACAGTGACCCTTATGGAGGCACGGAAAGTGGACCTCCAGCGGGAAATCTTCCGCAGAATTACCAGTTTGGATTCACATTCCAAGAGATTTGTCCATGAAAGGATTGAGAGTGCGGAGAGGATTCTTGTGGTTCCCGCGCGTTCGTTGATCAGGACAGTGACGAAAGGAAGCATGATGAGGCAGAAGACGGAAGAGGCATTTGAGAAGGAACTTGATCGCGTTTATGGTTTGTGCGCCGTTTAACTTTGGTCGGTTTACGGAGTCAGTGGGAGATGTACCGTATCACAGCGAGTAGACCGGGTCCTCCTGCCCGATCTGTGGCCTCCAAAATCACAATTTCTGAGTCCCAGCTTGTACAGGCGACCGCCGACTGACATTCTCAGCGGCGCCATTTGTTGAAGAGCAGTGGTAGCTTGGGATCCACATGCTCTTTTATCCGTTCGAGGAAGCATGAGTCGGTCTTTACAGCTTCATCATTTATTTGAAGGTATTAGCTTGGTACGGTCGTAGCACCCTTACAGCTCGGGTTCCTCAAACCTCCTCACGATGAGGATCACAAAGCCCTCGGCACCCTAAAGAAAGAATCGGAAGCTTGAGAGGCTGGACGGGCGACGCCAAAGTTGGAACGAGCGTCAACTTGAGCCTCTCAAAAGGTCTGAGACTCCGAGTCGGAGGTTTCAGCTGTTCCCACGCTTAGGTTACGCCCGACTCGGACTGTCGTACGCTTCAACTTTGTGTTCTCAACTTCAAGTTCCAGCCATATACTCTTTCCCCGACAACCATGGTCTTTGACGGTGCATCGCTAATGGATCCAAATTCCGTCATCTCTGTTCATTGAACTCAAGAAGCTGAGGGGATAGGGCGTAGCACCGTTAATGATCATCACGTCTCACG
This sequence comes from Marasmius fiardii PR-910, assembly GCA_014904975.1. Taxonomy (NCBI): domain Eukaryota; kingdom Fungi; phylum Basidiomycota; class Agaricomycetes; order Agaricales; family Marasmiaceae; genus Marasmius; species Marasmius fiardii. The sequence continues at coordinate 58,653 of MU127809.1, forward strand.
AATCAGATCTTTCAGTCGCAACAGCTTTTCCCCCCTTCTCGACCCTCCTAGATGATCCCACCACAAAAGCCAAGCAGTCTGCTCGAATTCGACCAAGTAATAGAGTTTATCCAAGTCATCATCGACGACGAACAGCAACGAAGGGAACTCCTGGAAACCAAGGATGATATTGCTCAAGAATGGCTCGACCTACTCCAAGTGGTAAATACATAACATAATTGTGGACTAGCCCAATTTCTAACTTTATTTTCAAAGCTTGCTGAATATCCAAATCTCACAAAGTCTCTACGATCTTCAATATTTACGTTGATGATCCGCCTGTCCAGAAAATCTGCTCTCTACCCACAGTGCCTCACAATCCGAGGGGTAGAAAAGCTTGGCGACTACCCTGTTGGAGGAGGAGCGTTTGGGGATGTATGGCAAGGAAGAATTGAGCAGCAAGTTGTGTGTTTGAAAGTGATTCGGGCCTTCAGATCTTCTGATGTGAACCTGATTCTCAAGGTACGTTATTGTGAAGTACGATCTATCTTGCCTGTATTCACAATTTCTTGAAGGACTTTATGCAAGAAGGAATTCTTTGGCGCCAGCTGAATCACCCCAACGTTCTGCCCTTCATGGGGATCTATTACTTGGGCATGGAACAGAAACAGCTCTGCCTCGTGTCTCCCTGGATGGAGAGAGGAAATCTCGTCGATTTCATGAAAAGTTCGCAAGATCCAATTGACTGCGATTTGCTGGTAAGTATATGTTCTCTCTCCTGGTGCTCGGCTCTTTGTAACGTTCTTATAAAGGCATATGATGTTGCAAATGGTCTTTCATATTTGCATGCTAAAGATATCGTCCATGGTGACCTTAAAGCAGTGAGAACGCATTCTCGACTTGATCTGTATTCTTCTTACCTTTGGTCTTTAGGTCAACATATTGGTCACACCCGATCTACGAGCATGTATTGGAGACTTTGGCCTATCGCGCGTATCAGCTACCCAACTATTACTCTCAGAATCCAGTCGTCCGAAAGGAACGACGCGCTGGCTTGCACCTGAGCTGCTGAGACCTGGACCAAACTGTGTTCCTTCTAGGCAGAGTGATGTCTATGCTTACGCTTGTGTATGTTACGAGGTAAGTCCTGCCATCGTTCTACTTGGTTTCGGTTTTCGTTTTAACTATTAGATAGATTTTTTCAGGGCAGATACCATTCTACGAACTGGCTGAAGCTACCGTCGTCTGTGCCGTCCTGTTAGAACAAAAACGTCCGTCACGTCCTGACGATCGTGAGGAGTTGAGCGGCTCAATGTGGGATCTGATGGTGACATGCTGGAATGAGTCGCCATCCGTTCGACCTACTATGTCGGATGTTCTGGCCCGGATCCATGAAATGAACCCGGAGCGTCAGTTCGATACGGCTTCTGACTGGAGCCACCCCGCATTTACGCAGATATGGAATGATCCAAAGCGTCCGTCAGTCATTCATACCGGGGGATCTATTCCGCCACGAAGTGCGATGCCCATCCATGGTATGTATGAGGGTACCTTGTTATAACGATGCTCAACAGGATATTTTAGGGGAGCGGAACCAAACGATCGCCGCCAACTCTGAAGTTCAACTCCCAAATTCTGATGGTGTTACGGCACTTCCTCCACCTCAGTTACAGCCTCTGCTGGGGCATGACGCCTTACCCGAAGCAGCTGTGTTACTGGCACCGGAAGTTATAAACGGAGTCCGAGCGTTGACGGATAATGATCAGCGAGCTCGAACTGCCCATCGACTGATATTGAGGTTACAAAAAGCCCATCTGGCTGCTGGCCGGACGATTAGTCAAGCTGATTTAGGGATTTTATTGAACACACTGAACGTTAACGTTCCACAGTTGGATGCTGCTCATGGATTGCGTCAGCAAAAAAACCTGGCCCTGGCTCAGGCCCTGGCTCAGGCTCAGCAGCAGCGGGAGATACCAGAGTTTGGCGGACCACCGTCTTCCACTACCATGGTATTACCGACATTGCCTGTGGAGTATTGGTTTACGCAAACCGAATCTCGCACACAGCCTACAGACGTAGAATGTACCTACGATATGTCGTCCTGGCGGTCCAGTCTTTTAGACTCTCGTGTAATGGTACCGGCTGATTTCCCCTCTACGTCCTTGGACTCTGGTGCGAACACGCCTAGTGATCCCTTCACCATCCCCCTTGCCGATGACCAATTCAATACTAATAGTTCTATCACTACTACTTCCTCACCTATTGCGACACCCGTTGAAATTACCTTCGATTCAGGTTCACCCCTCCAAACGACCCACCCGATGGAAGTTGATCACGATTATACCTCGGCGCCTGATCTATCCGATTTCGATCTTGACTCCAATATCCTCACGGCAGACACTGCAGACATCTCGCTAGGATCTTTACCAAGCAAGGTCAGACGGAAAGATCCTCTGGGCACTGGTGAGAGCACGCACAGTAGAAAGAGATCTAGCACGGCATTCGATGCGGGATTGGTGAACAGTTCGACCCTCTGTGGACAACCTCAGGCTAAACGAGCAAAGGTCGATTCTTCCCCGCTGAATACCATCCAATAACTTGGGTAGATCGAATAGTAGATCTGCAATGTCATGCACGGACAGTGAATGCGTCAAGGGTTGGGACCTTTTCTTCATGAGTTCAAGCCACGATTAAGTTCGATCCGAAAAGTAGTTATTGGTTCCCTCCCTTTTGCCGATACGTTTCACGAAATATGAACGTTAGCGTTCGCAGTCGGGATCAACGACTTTCACGTTCGCGATCTGTATGCTAGCTCGACAGTCTGACGGTGTCTGATCTTCTCTGGTAACCACATCCGTAAACAGTAGATATCGATCCCGAGAATGGAGGCCAGTCGTAACCTTTGATTCTACCTTGATCTTATCTTATCTCAGAGACTCTAGTTGGAAGTTCGAACGCTCCTCGTGAATATCAACGAGAATTTTCAAAATGAACAGGCGGAGGCGGTGGAGTAGACCGAGGTCTATATGCGATTCGCGTGCTTTGTTTCGGATGTTAGTCTTTTGTTGATCGTAGTAGAAGAAAAACACAAACAAAAACGATTGATTGTATTGACCGACGCACCGCGTATGTACCTTATTCCACTACGCAGCATACGGCCCACCAATACATTCAAAGATGCGACGCTCCTCTGTCTCATCCCATTCAAGGTAGACTCCTCGATGGGTTTTTGTTGGCCGTGAATTGCTTGAGGCGTGGAGTACGTAAGAGAAAATAAGCGCTGAGATATTTTCTGAACGTCCATGACTGAACCTCCCAAAAAACGCGTCAAATTGTCTTCGAATGCAATAAACGTCAACGATCTTCAATCCGCTCTAAATCCTTCTCAAAATGTTGATATTTTAATAAAAAGCAAGTTTTAAAGCGTTTTTATTGCTAATTCTAAACCTGGTTTTAGACCTAACGACACTACGAAATCAGCTTTCATTCGAATCTGTTTCTTCAAATGATTCAAGACTATTATTTGCTCAAGAGTGGCTGAGTCGTTCGGTTGGAGCTTCAAATATCTTTCAACTTTGGGAATCTCTTGATTCTGTGAGCTCGAATCGCTTCGATTTCATTCGCTGCTAAATTTCTATTAGCGACAAACCTCAATCCAGTCGCTAATCCTCGGAGTTTTATCCTCCCTACTCAACCTCCTCTCCACGCATTACACTTACCACACTTATGGCAGTCAAATCCTCAAAAATCTACTGTCACCTCAATATATCCGAAGAATTCACGGTTTCATCAATGGCTCAAGTACAGATTGCATTTTAGGAAGTATAAAGTTGTTGAATAGTCTTTCGAATTTTGCGAGTGGGAAAGAAAGGAAGAATCTGTTGGAGACTTTTCATTTTGATACAAAGGTCCGTTGGATTTTACTTCTTTCTAGCCACTCGCTCATTCGATTGCTAGACATGGAACCGTTTACTCAACATGCGTCGAAAAACAAAAGGAAAAGGCAATGCCAAAGCCCAAATCAACCCTCTCGACCGTCCAGACATCCGAACCCTAACAATCTTCTTCATCTTGTCTTTCCTCTTCCCTTCCACTCCAGTATCAACAAAAAACCTTTTCCTATCCACACATACAGACGGTTTTCTAGCAATATTCAAAGGTCTCGTCCACGATCCTTATATCGTCATACGGAAGTTTCTGGAAGTTTGCTGGGAAGGTATTTGGTGCGATCCGAAGGTTGGGAAGAAGGTGAAGGTCGGATTGTTTAGGGAGAGTACGGTATTACACGTAAGCCTTCCCTACTACACTACATCCAGCCGTTTTGTTCACTGGTCGGCTAGCTAATAAAACTATACGACCGAACATCGAACGAAACTGAAGAACAGGAACCCCAAATTTCAGCCGACCTAATCCACCACTTCCTCCTCGCAATCTGTACACGTCCAGGCGAAGGCATATGTTTTCGTGATGCGGGGTGGTATCCTCCTTCAGATTTCGATTTTGCATTCGACGACGGGCTCAACGTTGTGGACGAACAAGAAGATCGCGATCCACACCACGGTGGCGGAAAGAAAGTGTACAATAAAATTCTCCGCACCGCTTTGAAAATTTTGAAACCCACTGAAGATCTGAGGCAGCAAGAGTTGGTGTTGAGAATTTTGAGAGCGTGTCCGGAATTGGTTGCTGGGTGAGTTGTCCGCGCGCGTTCTTTTCGGTGTATATGCGGTCTCAATCGACGTTATATGCCGCTGTTCTTTGCCCCCTTCCCCTCCCTGCCCGCAGATACTGGTCTACCGCAAACCTAACCCTCGACCCTCGCCTCTCTTCACGCTGGTTAGGGAACGTTGCGGTTCTCAGAGCTATCGTCTCCTTACCCGTACCGGAAGAGTCTTTTCGCTTGTCCCCTTCTTCATCAGAATGGAGCCCAACACCTCCTCCGTTCTCCACGATTATGGAGAACATCTTTCCTTCCCCTCCTAACAGCACCAAGGGAGGGTGGTTCACGAAGGGGTTACAAGTTCAACCTCCACCTCCACCTCAACCGTCCAGTCGACCTTCGACTTCCGCGAACAAATCTTCCAATCAACCCTCCTCCACGAAACCCGCTTCAGGCTCACAAACCACAATGACGAACACGAGTAAGAAGCCGGAGGGTTTGGGTCTGGTTCACCTATACACAGCCCAAGCACTGTGTACGTGTTTGATGAAATACGTTCAAGTCCGAGACGCATTTCGGAGGATTGCAGATGCGTTGGACGAAACCACCCTCTCTGACTCTTTTCTTCCCGTTTCCACGGGTGAAATTGTAGATGTAGAAGAGGAACTACAGGGCAGACAGGGGCAATGGAGAAAATGTCTTTTAGACCTTGAAAGGGAGGTCAGGAAACGAGTTCCAGAGTTTGGAGTTGTCGTTTCTTTTGTTTCTCGTATCGAGACTGAGTCTTCCGAAATGAAGAGTGCGGTACTATCAGAGGTGGCTCATAGACTACTTTGGTTGTATCATGATGCGCTTCCGGGGGTGATGGGTGAGGTGAAGTATGATTTTGGGAGGTTGCTTTCGAGTGTCAATGTCTCTGAAGGTGAAGAAGAAGTGCAGGCGGTTGGGAGGTTGGGGATGTTGAAGCAAGTTCATATTTTACGACTTTTGAGTGAGAATGAGGCATTTAAAGGGGATTGGAGTGGGAGGAGTGGTACGTTTGCTTTTGTTTTTGATTTTTGGATGCTCTGTTTTTTCCTCGTGTTCCATTTATTGTTATTGTTATCTGAACTCTAGGGTTTCGCCCGGCTGACGAACATGCGACAGGTAACTCGAGACACACAAACCTACACATCCTTCTCAAAGCTTTTGGTTCCGCTCAAGCTCAAACTAATGTGCCCGCCCCCACCACCTCCACCTCTGCCGAAAAGGTCTCCCCTCACCCGCTCACGAGCGCCCTCCGAACGCTCCTCGTTCGTATATTGAGTGATAGTATTGCATTTCGCCAACCTCTGCCCCACTCCCATCCAGAACTCGAACAGAACGAAGTATCACTATGGCTATCATCCCTACCCATCCTAACCCGCCCGACCAAAGGAAGCGAATCACCCGACGGCGCATCCCTCACATCCGAACTCGACTCCGTAGTCGCGTTTCTAGATGAGTGTGTACAGAGGTGTGTGAAGGTACCTTATCGGTACGTTGATCTCGCACGGGAGGTCTGCAAAAAGTCAAATTCTGCTTCGTCGTCTGATACGGAAGTGGATGAGGAGAAGACACCGACTGACGAAGAGGAGGGGGAGGTGGAAGACCAGCTTAGCCCGCTGTTGATGACGGTCGTTGAACAGTTGAAGGTGAAGGTGCATCAGGGACTGGTGATTCCGTCGGATGTGCTTGCTGTTCTTGGGTTTTTTAAGAAACTGTTGTTCAAACTTTCACTCTCACTTTCGACAACGGGCAGAGGGGGAGTTGGCGTGGTGAGAGCGGTGGCGGAAGAGGTTGCGGAGATATTCAACGATCCGCAAGTGTGGAAAGAGTATCCGGTCATGAGTAGAGCCGTTTTAGAGGAGGTTAAGAGGGTTAGGTGGCTAGTCTCTGGGGTTACTCCGAACCAGAGGCCTAGTAATGAAGTTGAAAACTCGGAGTCGGTGAAGTTGTTTTTGGACGATGTCGAAAAGATCCTGCCATCCTCTTCATCCTTATCACAAAGAGCATCCGCATACGAACTTGTGGATTTCGTTCGGTTGGTCGATCAGCCTCTTTCAGTACAGGATGTGCAAAGGGTTGTTAAACTCGTGAGGAGGTTGAATCCAAAGGCGGTGGAAGAGTTGGTTTGGTGCTTACCACCGCCTCTCCTGCAGGGAGGGCAGAGGTTGATGTGGGATGGAGTTGTAAGCGTATCTGAATCCGAGGGGATTATGTGAGTCTTTCCGTTCCACTCTTCCCTACGAGGATACCAACCCCTTCACGAATTTTTTCAGGCCCCCATTCACCCTTTTATTCCGCCATACAACGACTGAAGATCTAGCTTCTGAGAAGTGTAGAGAAATTCTTGGGGTTTCTGCTTGCGGGAGCACTTCCTCGTCACACCCGGAGCTGGAGCTTGTGGGTTCGGTATTGTTAATCGCGAGGGCGTTGGCAAAGGCCTCGGTGGACAAAGAGGCCCCTCACTCCAGCGGTGCGATGGTGGTGAACCTCCTCCATCTTCTACACGCGATTTTGAAGACATGGAAAGAGGTGATGCGTAAAGAGTTATTTGGGGAGGTTAAGAGGGTTGTTTTTGGCGATGTAAAGGAGCTAAAGCAGTGGTTTGTTTGTGATTTTTCCACGTTCGGGGTATTAATGAAGGAGGGCCATCAAGGTAAGTTTACTTCCGTTGTGTTTTACTTTCGAAAAGCGTCGAGTTAACGGATTCCTTCACTCCGTAGCACTTCAAGACATCGTGACAACAACCCTTGATCCAAATAACGACGGGGATAGGGCTCTCGTAGAGAGCATTTCGGAATATTGGGTCGAGAGGCTTAAGAACCGGGATGTTAATTCGGGAGTTTCGGTTAGTTCGGAATTTCTTTCCCTCCGAAAATATGAGAACTGACCGACCGTTCTTATGGGTGTGGACTCTTCCAGTCTCTAGCATTTACATGGATCGGATATGCGTCTATTCAAACTCTTTTCCGAGTTTTCGATTTCCTCGTCTCTTCCCTCGAGAACATCGACTCTACCCTCTCTTCCATGCAAGAGAGGATCTATGAAACTTTATGGTCCGCTCGACTTCGGACTAGGTGCGAGTTTGAAGAGGAGGTCAAAAAGCGGATGGATTTGTTGATGGAGTCTTGTGCAACAACGACTACGGCCGCATCTACAATTCGGAACCGCCTATTAGAGATCGGGATGAAAGCAAGTTTACCTTCCGGGATTGATGGGTTACCTCTGATATCGTCACCTTCATCGTCACTTTCGGATGTGGATGCGGACGAAGACCACCTCCCAGATGGAAACGGATGGCTGAAAGACATCATTGACACAGCTGAAAAGCGGTGGAACTGGAGTCGCCGTGTTACGGGATCTGGACAACACACGAACGCAAATGCAAATACCAAGGCCAACATCATAGCATACACCCTCTACACTTCTCCTTCCGCGTCTCACGAATCTACCGTTCGTGCTTGGTTTGAGACTGCGAACCCAGGGGAAGAAGTCGAGTTGAGAGATTTGGCGAAAGTCTGTTTTGCCTATCTGGATATCTGCCGCTGCCTTTCCTCCAACGGCGCGGGGACGGTGCTGGAGAAGAACCCGACGGTCTCCTATTTCGATCGTTTTGTAGAAGGCTCTATGAGCCCGTCCGACAGCTCAGCTACTCGGACTGCGTGTTCCGCGTGTGTTTCTATTCTTTTGCAGGAGGAGAAGGAGGATGAAGACGGGCTAGTGGGGAAATTCAAACAGCAGATATCCGAGCTTCCGGTTTCATGGTCTGTAACACCTGAACTTTTGGATGTGGGCCTGAAATCTTCGAGGAGGAGTGTAAAAGATGTTTTGGTGAATTGGGGTTTGCAGTCCGTTGTGAGGGTTTTGACTGGGGATGAGGAACTTGGTGGAGATGATGTGGTGGTCATTGGGAAGCTTGGTAGGCCTTCGTTTTTGTTTCTCGAGTGGCAGCTGACTTTTTTTTTGTTATGTCTAAAGAAAAACTCGCTCAACAAGTCGAAACGATAAAGCCTCACATCGCAGAGCCTGTTTTGATAGCTGTCATTCAGCACCGGCTTTCGAATGTGGAGTCTCTTCGTTTACTACAAGTTATACTTTCGAAAGTCTCATTCAAGGTCAGTAAACGTACCCCGCCTTCACCTTCATCTTCACCTTACTGACCAAAAAAAAATGTTTCTCAGCCTCTAATAATCAACCGACACCTCCAATCAATAGTCCAGAGTCCCCAATTCCACAAAGCATACCACAAACGCGAAGGCACAACGGGGACCCTCACCACGAATAACGCCCATGCCCTCCATGCTGCTCTCTCAGAAGTGCTTCACATCCTGTTCTACTCACATCCATCCAATACCTGTCAACCATCTCACATTCAGCCACTCCTACGCATTTACCGCGGAACACTCTCGGTATCCGATCGGAAGCTGCTTGGCATCTTTCGTTTGTTCGAGAGGGAGAAGAAGGTTTCAGTAGGGGTCGTTTTAGGGAGATGGAGTCCTTCTCCCAACGAGTCGTCCAACTCTGACTCCGCGATGGAAATGCTGAAGTCTCTTGATTCCGGGATGGTTTTGAGAACTTGTTTGAGGTGGCCGAAGTGGAGGAAGTATGGGTACGACGGCAAAGAAGAGGATGCAAATGACGAAAATCATCGCGGCACGCGGGGGGGAGAAGACCTCTACGACCCCATATTCCTCATTCTCTTCCTCACCCACACTTTTTCTTCCTCTCTACCGACCTCAGCTATTGATTGGGTTGAACTTTTTCGGACTAACATCCTAGGACTCTGCATCCGTGCGTTATCCTCACGAGACCCCGCGTTGCGAAATGTAGCAGCTGCAGCGACTGCGAAGGTTTGGAACGCGCTTGAGGGGCCGGAGGGGGATATGTTGGAGAAACCTCATGTTGTGCATATTTTTTCATTACTTCGAGATGCAGTTGTGCGTTCGCGTTTACGCCACCATGACACCTCCGCCGCTTCTTCGGTTGGACAAGGACAACAGCAACAACCACGAATACCCTCACATATCACCCTCCTCCTAGCCCACGCCCTCCGAGGGGTATTTTACCCAAGCAACTTCATCTACCCACTAACAGCCAGATTCCTACTGCAACGTCCGGAATTGGACCTTATGGACGTACCGATGCTGTATTCGATGCTTTATAGTAGCAACTCGGAGGATGGAGGAGGGCAATGGAAAAAAGAACGTAGTTGGATGTTAAAGTTCTTGGCTGACGGGCTTCAGAATGGAACGGATTGGAAAGTGTTCAAGAGGAGACATATGTGGGACTTGGTTGCTAGTCTTTTTGGTGCAGAGAGGGATAGGGGGACTAGGAGGGGGGTGCTGGAGGTGTATTCTTTTTTCTTTCTATCTTGAATAGGTTTTGACCTACCCCCTACGTAGATTCTAGCCAACTTGACTTGCATACCTCAAGCAATGACTTCTCTCCTCCTCAAATCAAACTTGTTGTCTTGGATCGAGATTCAGCTACAACTTCTCGATATCAACAGTACTAGCAAGGTCGACCAAGAGCAAAGGAAACACGAAATAATCGCCTGGATTAAAATCCTCGAAAATGTTCTCATCTCCGCAAACCGAGAAAAAGTGGAAGATGTGACGCGAGGGGAGTGGAGGGTATCAGCGGGGAGATGTTCAGGAAAGCTACTTGAGTGGTGCATTGGGAATCCCGAAATCGGTTCAGGTAAACCCTATCCCACAGAATCACGTTCTTTGTTACTTACCCTGATATGATATTCGACACAGATCAAGTTCTCGCTCTTCTACACCTGATTTCACGGGTGATGCTGCGATTGAAGGAGTACCCTTCGCGCTTTGGAGATGGGAATAACAACTTAAACACGACGACGAACCGACTCCTCGAAAAATCCGTATCTCTACTTCGACGTGTCGAGAAGACGATGTCAGTGGATACCTTCCTGTCCTGTTCCCAAAGCGTTGATCACGATTATCTTCGACCTCCATCACCTCATGAGAGCCGCAGGTTATTTGATTTGGAGGCTGATAGTGGTGTAGACGGAGGAGGAAAGGCGGCAGCTCTTTCAGTTCGATGGTCTGGTATAGTAGAGGAACTATGGCGGATATCTATGTCACTTCCTTTCAAATCCCAGTGGGACGCATTGACATGTCGGTTGCTCGTTTCGGGGTCTTTGATCGGCTCCAGAGCTACGAGAGAAGCGGTGGATGGGGGTAGTGTCAGGATGTCGATGTCTTTGGCGGAGTGGGCGAGGAGAGAGGTGGTCCGGAATATGTGTGATATGCATGATAGCGAGAGGAGTGATGGTACTTTATAAGTTGGTGACACTGTGCAATGTGTAATACTTGTACCAACGCTTTGTATCTGGACAGCTAGGGAAAATAAAGGCAAACAGCGATTTCCAAATAAGCAGGGCTGGGGCCTTGGTATTCCTAAAACAGCAATCCTTACATAACTCTGTATTTGCACCTTCAAGATCGACCTCGAAATCCAAAGTGAACTTAGAGCATTTCGGCAACGGTGCGTCAATGTGTAGGTCTCAAAGCTACACAAGTTCTTACCTCGGATGATAGGAAACGTCTCCGCAAAGCGATACATATAACACAGTGGGTTTTCAGTCGATGTCACAGCTTCAGGATCGACCACTGTACTTCACACTGTTCACTTCCAATGATCCACCCTCAGCAACTGAATTGAGCCTTCTCACCAGAGAATATAAGGACACTTTGCGAACTATCTCGTCCCTCGATCACGACATAGTGTTATTGCAACAACAGGTACACTCCTTACAAGCCAAGCAACGACAGCTTTCTTCCAGTGTGACGTTCTATAAACACATACTTCACCCATGTCGTCGTCTTCCAAACGAGGTTCTGGCAATGATTTTCACGACGTGTGTAGACAAAGAGGGTTTACGGACTCGGAAACCCCTCAAACCAATGTCAAGGAGTACCGAATTTCCATCAACTTTCGATACCAAGAAATCCCCTTGGATCTTGGGTCAGGTCTGTCGTCGATGGAGGTATCTCGTTCTGTCGCTTGCAGAACTGTGGACAACAATCGATATTAATTGGGAGGGTCTCCCCACCGAGATTTCGGACCCTTTCATCGAGCGGCGTTTGTCCTTGACTTTGCAGCGCTCTCATGACGAACCCTTGCATGTTTCGTGGGGTCAGCAATCATGCAGAGATCGAACCTTTCTTTCCATGGTGGCCTCCAGGTCTTTGCGATGGAAATCTGCCACCATTCGTGCTGGACTTAAAGGGCTAAGGCTCTTGACCCCTTACAGTGGAGCATTCCCAATTCTATCTACTCTCTATTTAGATTTCGCCGAGGAGAATTGGCTGGGACTCGATAAAAACGACCCGGTTTTCCACATTTTCCGGGATGCTCCTTCTTTGCGTAATGTCACTCTAACGGGTGACTGGACAGTCACTCCCCGTCTGAGTAGTCAGATACCTTGGAATCAGGTTAAGCGGTTCGCCGTGGAGCCGGATTATTTGGAGACTTGGCGCGATTTCCAGATCCTCCTGCCTTATCTAACTAATGTAGAGGAGATGACTCTTAAGAGGTTCGGCTTCGATGGGTTTAGGGACACCCCTCTTCTAATGGAGCGTCTTCATACTCTTGATCTCCGGACAGCAGACACCTTGAGTATTGACCAGCTCTTAGGATCATTAACCCTTCCTTCGCTACACAAGTTGGTGGTTTCCTCCGCGCTAACAGCTACACCTTCGATCCTCGCATTCCTTGGTCGTTCTGCTTGTCAACTGGAAGAGTGCGGTGTATTAAGCGAGGAAGGTGCCAATCTAGTCAACCTTCTGAAATCCGAATCATTGCAGACTGTGCACACCTGCTCCATCAGGGGAACCTCTTTTACTGCAGTGGAAAACTACGCTATTTCAGATGCATCATTGAGTGCATTGCAACTTCGTCCATCGGGGAAGTCGAATCTTCTTCCCCATATTACAGAGCTTGATTTGGCCGGTGAACACAAGAAATGGTCTGATAAAGCTCTTGTGGACATGCTTGCGTCACGCAGAGACATCGAACAATTCCTTCCGGGAAGTGTATCGCGTCTTCAGCATGTCAAGTTTTCCGAGTGGTTCCCTACTCTCCTGAGACTTCGAGATGTTTTCGTGATGAGGGATGCAGAAGCTGCCAGTCGTTTGAGGCGACTAGTCGAAGGAGGGCTTACAATCAACGACGGAGACATGAGGGTGCTCCTCAAGTAAGCTGAGGTTTGAGTTCTGTTTCCTTCAGCCGATAGCTATTTCTTCCTTGTACTGGGAATTTTCTATGTACCCTCCATACCGCATCATTTTCGTGCTTATTTTTACGCCGTGAGCAAGCCTTCCACAGGATACTATCTTGGTTGTTTTTCATCCGCACATTGAGATGTGTCAAGTGTTCTTTTGAGGAAAATCTGAATATTTCGCATGAGCCCCGCCACATGCATGAGCCAAAAGTTGTCATGGCTGGAAGGGTAGGACGTTAAACTATACTATTACAGGGAACAACTATACCAGGTTAGAACATTGCCTATTGCAATCGACTTTCGTTCGGAGGCTGTAAACTGGGCTCAAGGTCACTCGCTATGACAAGCCCAAGAGCCAAGTTACCTATCTCTCATCGACTCCGAAATCGGCAAAAGCTAAACGGAACCTTGACCATAGGCACGATCAAGCTCCTTCTCAAACGCCTCCTCCATCTTCTGCCTACGCACGATCCATTTCTTCGCAGTCCTGATCAACGAACCGGCGGGAACCACAATGATCCTCTCCGGGCTTGCAATTCTCTCATACCCAAACCTCTTGCGATGCGAATCCAAACTGGTGATTCTACGAAAAATTTCACGCCGAAGTTCCGCTTTCCAAGTGTCCGTGACCGTCGCGGTATCGTCCTTGGGTTCGACAATCAAAGCCGGCGATGGTCGATTACTTCCGACCACAACGCATTCGAGTACTAGATCGTCGCACGTCTGTCGAACATCATTTTCAATAGCGCTGTCGCCCGGTCCATATCAGTAAAAGATATTCCAAGAAGACTGACACAAGTTCGGCATTAACACTCACCCGACATCACATTTCGTAGCCTCCATCATCTTAATCCAGTCATCTTTCCTTCCCCGGAACAGATACCGTTTTGGCTCCGAGTCAGTTTCCGCAGGAATCTCTTGGAACAGATCTCCCGTGTGATGACACCCGTCTTCGGGATTACAAAACGACTTGTGCGGACAGTCCGCTGAGCTCGGAAGGACAATGAGTTCCTTGAGTTTTCCATCTTCGTAAGGTACAAATTGATAGGCAAAAAGCCTTGAAGCCTCGTCTCCCATTACTTCTGTGATGGGATACATATACCGGAGCTCGTCGTCGAAGCCGACATTGCGAGATTGAAGGTCTTCGCTAATGAGAGTCACTGAACACTCATTAGATGCGAAATGGCACTATAAAAAGCTCTCAGATCTGGTCCGATGCTCGGGCATATCAAACAAGAAGAAAGAACACACCTTCACGCTGATACCCTCTTGTTTCGCATATTGTAGGTCACGCGGTGGAACGGAGCCCCCGGAATAATGAATGGCTTTTAATCCTACAAGAAGTGCGAGGACTTCGGGATCCTCGCGAGACTGCCGCAAAATCTTCGTGAACAACGCTGGGAATATCACTACACGATCCAAACCACCAAATTCGACCATTGTTTTCAGTTCTGTGGCGGAATTTGGTTTGCACTGAATGATGTTGCAACCGTAGTGCATCCCACTCATGATCCCTTTATGAATCGATTAGGCGATACGTTGCAATTAGCTTTGTTCCAAGAGTTCGACTCAGAGGAAACGCACTTGTAAATTGTGCAAGGTCGGCGCTGTGGTCCCTGTTACCAGCATCCCAGTGATCAAGAGATCCAATGAGTCGTGAGAAGTCCAACTTTTACAATAACGCACATCCAGGACCACGTTTCTTGACAAATTCCATTGCCATCGGGACTGGAGGGCACCACGAGAAACTTTGCCTTGAGAATCAAAGCACCGAGTCGTCGATAACTGTACGGTACAACCTTTGGTGTCCCAGAAGTAGTTCCACTGGTATGGTAAATCATGGTAATTTGCTCTGGATCAATATCGTCTAGAGTCGGAATCGGTGGAAGTTCTTGATCTTCATATCCGTATGTTCCATCTTCGTAAAGGCCTGGTGGCTCTCGGACGTTACGTGAAGAATGAAATTTGATGTGCCTAGTTGATTCCTTGGATAAGACTTCGCTCAATAGAATGTAAGTAAAGCCCAAGTGTCTCGACGGACCTGTGCCTGTAAGAAAGTCGGATCGAACCACCCTTGCTCAAAAATGAACGCCTTGGTATCCACTTTTTTGAAAATACCCGGAAGAACATCCGCTGAACCAGAAAAGGATCCAAAACAAATGCAATGAACGATAAAACCCGCTCTCAAGAGACCAAAAATATAGAGGAAGTCGGTGTATTTGTCACCCTTTAAACTACGGAAGATGGAAGATTGGCAAGCGGACAGCAGTTGAGAGTTCCGTTTGGGTACCCACCAGGTACTAACAACCTCTCCGGGCGCGATATGACATTTTGATAGTCTGACGGACCAGTATTTCGCGTGTCGTACAATATCGGCGTCAAACTCGGCATAGGTGATGATATTGTAACCCGCAAAGCTACCATCTTCGTCAACGATGGGGATTTTGAAAGCAGGAGCAGATGGCCAACGGGCGACCGCCTGTCGAATGTGAGTGAGAGGGGTTTCAAGAGTGATAGCCATCATCGCAAGTACGGACTGGGTCCATGAAGTGGGGCACCGTTTTGAGATTTATATACGCAAATCGCACGATTATTTTTGGGGGTTCATCATGGGTGACCTAGGCTTGTCATGGATGGATTCCCGTAACTGTATTTTTGGTCAAACTCGAACGGCATATTGAACAGACCTATTCGTGTCCAGAACACTGTGACTACACTGGGCAGCTGAAGGCAGAAGTTCCGTGAACATACGGCAGCTATGGGAATCAGCTGAAGACCAGGGTCAAATCCTTCTATGTGAAGCCCGTCGAGTGGTCAATAACGTCTACAAACTCGAAAACTAGGTGATATATGGTTCTTCGGGTTCCATTTGAGGGCGTGGTTCGTTCGATGTTCGGTCGCACACTTCTCTAGTATTTACATCAGTGTCGGGCCAAAAAGAACGAGTATTGCGATGAATACAAAGAAAGGGGTTCCGCTTACATGCAACACTGTATTCTCCCCACCTTCTCCAACCTTCATATACTCTCTCAACACACTTCCAAAATCTTTCATGGTGAGACCATTTAATATCTCTGAGGCCGTCTGTGTGAGGTGGACAGAAAAAGATTTTCCGATGATGGCGCAGTAAAGGGTGACAGGTGGGATGAGATGAAGGCGACTGACCTATACCTCGAGATGAAAGAGGGTCGCGTGGGTGGGTACGGTATGGACTTGGTTGTGTTTAGCTTTGGTTTTGCTTTTGATGTATCCGGGTGGGTAGAGGATGTGACCAAGTCATGATGCGCATTGGCCGCAAATCAAAAACATTGAATTGACATCGGAAGTTCTCAGATTGACTGAACCGCCCTTCAGCACATAAATCTTGAATATTGAATGGTTGGTGTTTTAAACTTACCTTTTATCAAATTATCAATGCTTTGAGAAGGTTTTGGAGCAGGATGCTGGCCGAATTGTGAGTCGCGCAGGAGGTTCAGGAATCTCAGCGCTTTACATAACACATTCCTCCGAGAATGGCCCTGGATTTCCCATTCATGACGAGAGTTGTCCAGCCTCTCGCAGTTCGCCAAAATTGATCCAGCTCCCCTCTACCATAACTTCATCTAATTCCGACTAGGCCACGATAGCAGAGACAATGGGGTCTGCTTTGCAAATCGGTACCTGCGTTCAAGTCACCATCAAACCTCATGCATATGTATTGAAAGTTTCGTTTTTGGTTTGTTCATTCTGGCTGGCATTCCAAATAAAATAAGGACCATGAGTCTCGACTACCACGATGCAGCTGACAGCCTCTGAGAAACCTTCAAGGGAGACAGCAAAAGATTGGATGTGGCTTATGATGACGCTTATCAACGAGTAAAGAAACACAGTAGGTCGTATATTGCCGACACTTTCAATTCTGGTGTACAAGAGAATTGAACATGCAAACAAGTACGATACAGCGGCAGGAATCTGAACCATTCGTTAAAGGCAATTAATCACCTTCAGGCTTCAGGCTTTCGTGGACTTCTGTTTGGCGTCGTTCTTTTTGGTACCTTTGCGCTTGTCAGTATCAGTGACAACGCGGATGGTCCAAAGGTCATAGGCATATTTCAACCAGCCGTATGGCATGTAGAAATAACCCTTCTCACCCCAATTCTCACCCCAGGAGTTACGAACGATAAACACCTTCTCCTCGTGGATGTAACCGACTACCAGAAGAGCATGACCACCTGGAGTGTTCTTCCTATCCTGGGCTGTAGGCACAGCTAGCAAGTGACAAAATTAGTTGTAAACGAGGGAGACGCGTATAGGAATGTACGACGTACGCAAGCCCCTGCCGTCTTTACCAACTTTTGAGAACAACTTGTAAGTTGGTGTTCCAAAAAGAAAAGGATACCCCTCATCGAGGCAGTGCAGAAGTTTGGTTAGGAGGTTCTTATCCTTAGTGAAGGCATAGTAACGAGACACGGCGTGAAGATGTGCATGTTGCACGACAACGGCAGGAGGTTTAGTCGCCGCCCTTGCCTTGGGGTCAGTGAAGTAAAGAGTTTTCTTGTTGTATTCTGCAGCTTCATAGGGCCACTCGCTCTCGGAACACACACCATGACCCTTTAAGTTGAGAGACTGGATGGCGTTTCTCAAGCTACATCCGACATTCCTCTTGACAGCGGAAGCCACACCTGATTTCGCACGAGCGTTATACCAGATGAAAAGTCGAGAAGGTGAGAACAGAGGCAAGTTTTGCTTCATGGCCTCGAACTCGAACGCCCCAGCGACAGCGTTAGCAGTGCAGCTACCCAGGCGCAGCTGATCGTAAACTGGCGGACATTTTTGTCGAAGGTCGACATGACGACCATGGGGCTTTTTAGGCTGGGGACTTTTATATTTATAATCGCGAGAATCTGGGCTGGACGGGACGGCGTAAGGACTCTCAGCATCGTCGGCTGTATTGTCGTCGCCTGACTCCGAGTCGCTACCAATATAATCCTCATCACTGTCGCATGCATAGTCCGAGGTGTCGCCAGAGTCGGATTCCGAGTCACCGTCATCCCCCTCAGCGTCGGACGCATCGTCAGGCGTGTCGCCAGAGTCGGATTCGCCGCCAGCATCATCCCCTTCAGCGTCATCCGGCGTGTCACCATGGTCGGATTCGCCACCAGCATTATCCCCCTCAGCATCGGATGAATCGTCCGGCGTGTCACCAGAACCCGAATCGCCAGGGTCAGCTGTACTTGAGTCAGCATCGACATCCTCTGCCGCCCCCTGCTCGAGCTTTGGTGCGTCGTTGTCATTTTGTTGGCTAGATCCTCTGCCTTCCAGACCTTTGCTACAAGCACAGTGAGAAACCCTGGCATACAAAAAAAAATTTCATTGACGACTCACTCAATCTTTCGAAGAACCTCAGCACCCTCGTGTCCAGTGGTTAGGACAACCTTCTCGTTTGCACGATAGGCACCGTCGGCGAGATTCTTGGCAGAAGTAGGCAAAACGGAATTCACGCCAGTGGCGTCGAGAACACCGTCCTGAGTACGACGAGCGACATCGATCGCCTGCGCTCCTAGCTTGGAGCCCTCCTCAGCCGCATCGGCGAGAACTTTGAAAAGCGGCATCGTTGCAGGAAGATTTAAGGAGTTGTGGAAGATCTGGAGCTGCAGTTTTCAAAGAGAGACTCTTATAGCCCTTCCAGTTGCACCCCCCGGTATATCCAACGTAAAACACTTGCTGAGTACCGGTGCCACTGACATTCTACGACGACACCAAGAATGTTTTTGAAATTGCGCGTTGCGGTTCAGTATACGTAGTGGACTTAGAGAGGATACATGTTTACACGGTTCGGGTGATTTTGAAATTGGGCCGTTTCTGAGAAGTTCATGTGGTTCGATGAAAGTCGATTAGAAAGCGAGCAGTGGCAAAGAGAAACAGGAGATAGGTAGTTTATTCCATATCATTTCGTTCGGGTTTGCAATTGGGGGCGTATGAAGATGATTGAATCACCGGCGATTGACTTGAGCTTTCGATTTTTTTCTGGACTTTTTTGTCAGGTCTAGTCAGTAATTTCTATTGCTATCCCGCCGCTGCCACATTAAGAATGTTGAGCCAAGAAGTACCATCGTAGCTTTGACATGATACCGTGTTAAGATCCGAGGATTCGAATACAGTGGGGAAAAGCACTTGCTGAGTACCGGTGCTACTGGTATCCGACGACGACAGCAAAAATTAGCGACGATGATTCTTTCTCTTGAAAATGTTTAGTTCAAATCAGTAATCCTCGGAATGCGTAGTGGATATGAAGCGGGTACCTTTTTCGCGGTTTGGTCATTTTGGTTTGGACCATTGCGAGAAGTTTGAGTATTTTGATGGAAATCGTTACTACTTTTGACATAACAATATTCCGTTGTGCTGAAATCCGGGAATCTGGGGGATCCTCCATTGTCATTTTGTGGGTGAAAACACTTGCTGAGTACCGGTGCCACTGGCATCCTACGACAGCAAAAATGTTTTTGAAAATGTGTGTTCCATTTCAGTGTACGTAGTAAACGTAGAGAGGGTACATTTTTTACTTGGTTTGGTGATTTTGAATTGGACCATTTCCGAGAAGTTCGTGCGGTTCGATGAAAGCCGGTCCTAGCACTCGCCATCAAGAAACAGGATATGGGTAGGTTTGTTCCACATCGTATTGTTCGAGTTGGCAATTGGAGGTGTAAGATTCTAATTAAATCACGAGCGATTGACTTGAGCTTTTCCGGATTTTCTTGACTTTTTGTCGGGTTCAGTCAGTACTTTACATGGCTATGCTGCTGCTACACCAAGAACGTTGAGCCGAGAAGAACCACTTGTAGCTTTGACATAACAAAGTTCCGCTGCAGCAGGGTTGAATGGGCTAAGGTAGATCTAGATGGACAGAGACGGACTGGTCGGTAATTCTGACAGGATAAACGTAGAGAGAGAGAAAGAGTTTAGAGAGAAGACACGAAGCTGAGGATGGAACGTAAGTCGAAGGGAACGTAAGTGGCGCCGGGGACCAGTGAGGATTAACAGGATTCGGCTCTAAGAATAATCGGGACTTGGAAAGGACTCTGAAGTTGCTCGAAATCGCTTAAAGTTATGAAAA
Organism: Marasmius fiardii PR-910; assembly: GCA_014904975.1. Lineage (NCBI taxonomy): Eukaryota > Fungi > Basidiomycota > Agaricomycetes > Agaricales > Marasmiaceae > Marasmius > Marasmius fiardii. The sequence continues at coordinate 78,657 of MU127809.1, forward strand.
AGGGTTCAGCTATTGCTCAGATGGATCAGAGTTAAGCGGAGGCTTGAAGTTGGGCGAAGAAAGGCGACAACTTTTCATGGCGGACGCTGGCATACGCAAGCAGCACGTGGAGTACAAACAAAGAACAATAAGTGAAAGATCATCTACTTCGTTGCTGATGAAAGATAACGGGGAGATTCAATCTAATCCATCAATAACATCGGGCCTTAGCTCTGGGTGGACAGTGTCCCAATGCGGGGCGCAAGGGTGTTTAACCAAGTGTAGTTCTCCCACCCGCCCTCCAAGAGACTGCCGCTCCTACGGGACTTGCGGAATAAACAGAGCTTCTCCGTAACCTATGAAGTCAAAATGCCGAGTAGAATAAGAAAGAGAAAATGAACTCTCATGTCGGCTCTTTCCATCCCCGAAGATTTGAATAACCCCGGTACTTCGCCTGCATTAGAATTGCAAGGCAAAACGGTACCTTCTTGAGAGTGCGATAGATCATATGATGATAAGTGCGTCGACGTCGGCAAGAAAAACGATTAGATCAGGAAAAGGACGGTTATACGACACAGCAACGTACACACAACTCAAAAGCTCTTCACTGATCTTCTGTCCATTCCTGAGAAACGAGTCGGAAGCCAGAACTCGACGACTTGACAGCTGCTTACATTTTCCCTTTGAATTTGGGCCTGATAAGGAAGAATAAATCAGTTGTAAATACTGGGAAACCACCGCTAGTAAAAAAAACAACAAAACAAAACAAGACGCACCTCTTCCTCTGGGGTAAAGTTATTTATAATGTTGAATAACCTACGAATTTCTTCAGGGGTCTTTCCTTTGATCATGTTCGCAACAGTCTTGCACCCGAGGTCGCTGTGGCAGAACGTCAGAAATGACTCAGAGCAGAGATGTGGATACACACAGTAGCGGCTTGATATCAAGAAAGTTTGCGGCGAGAATGATTTCGAAGAGCATTTCTGAATCATAGCGAGCGATAAAATCCCGATCCCACTCGCTGATATCTTCGCCGTACCTATGGCTTTGACCTTGATCGGCATCGAGAGTAGGGAGTGGTCCACCACGGTGATGTTCACAGTACTCGATAACCTGTGGAATCAATTGAAGAGGGTGAGAAAAGAAATCGCGGCGTAGCACTATGAGACCAAGATACCGTTTCCAAAACTGCGGAAGAGACATTGGGAACAGGGAAAGGCTCGTCCGATTCAGGTGAGCCGATGACGCCACTAAGCTTAGTTACCTCCTTGTCAACGGTGAATTTTGCACCATCAGAGGCGACTAGGAGAACCATGACGAATCTACCGCTGGGGGGGAGACAAACAAGGATGAGCGGTGAAGGAGAGAAAGGCAACCAAGTCGCCTTGTGGATTGTGTGAAGTGCCAGCCTAATTCCCACAGATCTTACGTTGAGACTGGCTGGAAATAGAAAAGCCCGTTTTTTGACATTTTTTCGGCGTCTCTGGAACTTGAATCAGAACATGGGATCACTAGAGACGGTATGCAGTCGGTTGGGCGTGCTTCGTGATGCAAGGTATGCGGATACAGGAGTTGCAAAACGTGCACCGGGGCGTGCAGGGCTGGTTGCGCTTCTATCAGGTTTGAGGAATTTTTCGCTGTCGCACACAAATACAATGATAACATACTGAAGGTCCACATTGCTCTAAATGTGTTTGTAACGACTTTGGTTACGACTGCGAATAGGATGGTCATCTCTACATCTGAAGATATCGGGGAAGTCGTCAAGGTGTCAATAGCTGATATTCACATTTGTACAATTTACAAAAACTCAGATAGTTTTCACTGAGCCGATAACAAAACTGGAGGCGGGAGAATACATAATCGAGGGTTTACCTGTGATAACGTGATGGCATAGACGTCGACGGAGGCGCGGGAGATTCGGGGAGGGGTATTTGGCAACGCCATTGAAGGTCTCGGAATAAATCTACAGTTAAACGGAAGTGGATGGCTAACAACTGGGTGTCAGCAACAAAACACAAGAAGCTCGAACACGATAGCGAACCTAAGCGCCTCATCCGTATAACCTGGAACTAAATCAACCTCTTTTCCTTCTTCATCAACCTCTTTAGCCATCGTAAAACCCGTGAGGAGGTACGTGATTGTGAGCCAGACGGTGTTGATAGCGAAATACCGTCCCGGACAGATTCGTCTACCGAACCCGAATGCGAGTAGTTCAGGATTGAGTGGAAGGTCTTTTCCATCCTGTTTCATGAACCGGTCTGGGTTGAAGCTTGTCGTATCGGGACCATAAATAGACTCGTCGTGCAGAACGGCCCTTTTTTGTGAAAGTATCATTTGGAGAGGATCATGTCAGCACTCACAATATATATATACGTAAATTTCTTCCTTACCACGTATTTGGGACAGCTATTGAACCTGTGGAGTTATCGTTTAGGGTAAGTTACAACTGCAAAAAAATTGGCCGAGTCGCATCACCTGCAGGAATGAGATAACCTTCATACACGTCATCATTCACAACTCCATGAGGTAATGCTAAATAACGGGTCATTCAGGCTAAATATCAAGGAACCAGCAGATAGGATTTGAACCCACATAAAGGTAGTACGGGATTCCATCGTAGAGTCTCCGAGAAAATGGCACTGATATAAGGCAAACTCTCTCAATCACTGAAATCGGGGATCCTAGATGAACCAATCACTTCCTCTAGTTCCTTTTGAGCTCTAACCTGGACCTTGGGGTTCAACACCATTGCTAAAACAAAAGACAGAATTGCGGAGACAGTCTACGAGGGTTCAGAAACGGGGCGGAAAATGTCGTTTTGTGTTTAATACACAGTCAAAAGTCTGCAACAGACGATCTTACCGTGTCTGCGCCAGCTGAAAGAGTAAATAAGTCAATTCTATCCGTTTTCCCAACAAACCGTCAGAGGGGCGAGATTTGACTTACCAAGGAAACTGATACCTGCACAATTCTTGATGACTTCTTCCATTGTGACTGAATGATCCCCTGGATTGGGTGGTATGCCAAATCTTTCTAAGCTTCGCGTGGAGAAGCAAGGGACAGCTGTTCCATCGACCTATCGAACGAAGCATTGGCTACCAAGCACGAAATGGAGGATTGGGAAAGACGCCAAACCATGCATTGCTTGAGATACGTCCATGGATCATCCCTCAACCCTTCTGCATCTCTCGCCCATGATTCGGCTTTGACTTTAAAACCTCCACCCGGAAACCAAGCTTGAGGGTGTTTTAAGTGGAATTTCATGATGAGACGACGCCACTATGACATGACTGGTAGAGAAAATGACCCTTACCCGGTATATATTTGAGGGCTGGAAAGTAGTCAACCCAAAACGATCCAAAAATACCTGCTTCCTTTGATCCTTCTATCGAGCCGTCGAACAACTTAATGTACGGATCATTATTCTCCTGGATGTGATAACCGTAAACGGCTTCGAGGATTGCTCCTCCGGAATGTCTGAACAAATACTATGAGATTTCAAGACAATCCGAAGAGTAATGCATATGTCTCACTTTCTGACGTGCTTGAAGAAATCCTTTGGCGCTGTCGCTAGCTTCTGAACCAACCACGTTGACCTCTCCCTTTGAATGTTGTAGTATTCTGGTACCATCCGGGGCTGAAAGAACTGATGAAAGACTCTCCGGTGCATTCTAGTATGGCAGACAAGAATCCGTTGAGCATGTTATAGAAAGAGGGAATCCGTGTGCACTACACATACCTCCACCGGTCAGAATACTCCATCACTGGCACAACGCAAGGCGAGTTGAGAAAGCAGATACTGCGCAGTGCAGGGGAGCATACCGGGAATCATCCACCTAAACCTACATCCTTCCAGTAAGTCGAAAATCCGAAGCGCGAAGCAAAAGAAAAAAATGCACAAACCTCATCAATTCACCGAGCATCGGCCAGCCTGCACATGAAAAACGAACATCAACTTCAACGCAGGCCAGATTTAAATTAAATGACGCAGACGTATCCTGTCAGAGTAGTTGTAAGACCTGTGTTCTAGAAGCTCGACGATCGCTTTGTACGAATTCAGAATGACTGTGCGTGTGCCAAAGACATGAAAGCTGGATATATCGCCATAGGTTTGCGACCACTTAGAATAAGTGACCCAGATCGGTACGTTGCGTTTCTCCGTTTTCAAGTTAAAGAAATTGCCTAGAATAGGTAAACCCTTCGGTCCAGGTGGTAGTGGTAATTGACGATGGAAATGCTTGACGAGGCGGAGAGTAAGTAACGGAATGGAAAGTATCAAGAGTGACTTGATGAGATCCATCGCCTCTGTGTAACGAACAGGAGTGGAGACGGTTTAGTCAGAGAGGGTAGGAAAGCATCGTTTTGTGAAGGGGGTGGGTTTGTCCAGTTGGGAGAAGGTGACTGCCAGAACCTGAATACTTACAAGTCGGTTATGTAGTTTCACCTTGCCGTTTGCTAGTAGGTACGAGGGCGAAGTTGGGGAGAAAAGTTGAATATTAATGACCTCGGCACCTTATATTTACGATTACTCATGTATTCAAGTTCGCGTTCATAGAGAACGCATGACCATCTACCACTCGGTATCACATTGACCTGAGAAAACAATGTGACGTCGACATTACTTTGAGCCGGCCCAAGCAGGTCGAGAGGGAAAACTCCTACGCTACTGTGGAAAACATGGGAAGATCGTTAATAGAAAAACTGGGTCATGATCAATACAATAGCGCATCACCAACTTTTTGGCCTTTTTGGCATTTCCGGAAGCTCCATACCATCTTCAATGATTCAGAGCTGTAGAGGTTTAGAGAAATGTATTGGCCACTGTTGCTGGGCACCTTGAGGACTTTTAACGCGATGCCAGTGGTGAGTGTAGTGAGTGTGGGATGTCGCCGTTGACATTATTGTGTGACTACGTCTTCAATAGATAGAGTTTCTTCTAGCTGCCCTTTTCTAAACAGACCTAGCCTTCTGGGTCAAATTGGCTAAAAAGTCCCCAAAAACCCTCGAACATTGTGACGTCCATGGCATCTCTCCCGAGTCCCACTGATTGATGTCCAAAGCTTTTGAAGAGGGGGTCGGACTGTAAAAGTACTGAATATGTAGTTAAATCATGATCCTGGAATGAGCACTGACCTTGATGGTAGAGCCATCTGAGCTTCTGAGTTTTTGGCCAAGACGCGTTGGTGTGCACTTGCACTAGTAACGACGATCCGAGTCGCGCAAGTTCAAGGGATCGGCTCCGATGATACTCCACTTGGTCACGATCCCTTCATCACGATCTCTCCAACACCCATCATGGATCCATACACCTCTACACGCGATGAATTCACAACAAAACCTCGTAACCCACGAGATTCCTTCCAACGTACACGCAGATTGGAAACGCTACGCCGAAACCAACCAAATTTTTCTCTCCACACTCGCATCTCACGCTGCTATGGCTCCCAATCTCCAACAAACCTACATGACACCAGCCAACTCAAAAAACAAGATCTACTTTATGTGGGATTTTGTCGGTCGCAGTCTTGTACGTTTCTCAATAAATATTTCTTCGTCTTCATTGGCTAATACTACGCGTACGTTGAAGGGCATGCTCTTCACCATCCCACCGGAAAAAAACCCACGACGCGGCATGCACAAAGCAACCTGGAGCGACGTCGTCGGCAGAACCGTTATGGCTAAAAAGCTACTCATTGAAGACCAGGTAATGCTCAACAGCATGGTTGAAAGAACCTACCCAGATCAACGAGGTCAACATCCTATTCTTGGAGAGGAGGTTTTGGACGCGGCTAGGAATTTGCCTTGATCGCGCAGAGGTCGAAAATTGAGGGGGAGGTACGCGTCGTTTTGAAGGTCGGATTATATGCGGATTATATGCGGATTATATGCGGTGGAATCAGGAGGATACGGATAAATTTGACGCGTTTTTCTTGTGGATGTACATGGACCATCGCGATCGATTTAAAAAAGGTTTTTTTCTTGCATGCTTATTTTCCAACTCATCTTTTGCAGTGACATCCACGAAACAACTATGACATGAAAAGGATAATGTACCGCTGGAAAACCGGGAAATTGGTCCTTGGTGTTAACTCGAGTCTCGAAGGAAAAATAAGTAATCAGAAAAACCCAGGGTGACAACGCTCAATAATTTTTTTTGTGGAGCGTTGTCAAACGATAGAGGCGAGCAGACGCATCGTGTCAATAATACTGGCCCTCAACCACCGTCGTGGTCTCGCAATTCCCGCCGCTCCCTTCAAAATTTACCAAATTAGCCTCAGGGCTCATTCCGACGTACCACAGATCCTACACGCCAAGAAGGGTCTCAACGCATCCTACGCTCCGGTTGGTCGACTTCCAGCCCTCCATCTCAATGATATACTTCTTTTATCCTCGACTCGACAGCTCACTCGTCATTTTTTACTTGCAATTACTTGGTGTCTTCAACACCCCTACGAGGATTTCACTCGCAACTACGACATTCTGCGCAAGTTTTTGGGTAATACGCATAAAATAATGAGTTTATCATCAAGGCTATTGCTTTGCCCATGCGAACGGACCAGTAGAGTCACCAATGGAGTATACCACAAACAACGGAATTAGTCGTAATATCTCAAAAAGGAGTTCCTGAGGAACACAAGTCAAAGTAGGAACCCGGCCCAAAAATATCGCGAAGGGGGTGATTGCGAAAACTAAAGTAGAATTGTAAATACTCGGAGATGTGACTCGACGAGAAGATCACACACTACGAGAAAGTGGACAACCGAAAAGGAGCCCAACCTTTAGATGTGAAGCTAAAAAGTTGACCCAAAAACACGCAAGTCGTGCTGGGAAAAAAAAACGTTCTAGGGCACCCGGGCTCAAGACTCAGGGAGAAGATGACGGAAGCAAATCCGGGGGAAGGTGAATTGGTCTCAAACGCGGCCGCAACGTGGTAAGTGAAACTGGTGGACTATGTAGCCAGTACGATCTCGCATTAACTCCTGAAGAAGTTCTAGAAAATCAGAGGGCAGCATGTCAGTGAGAGATGGCGAATAGTTACAGAGAAAAAAGAGCCTATGGTACCGACCCCACAAGTTCTCTGACCTGCGAGACCGCTGCTCTCAATAACCTTGGATTGTGTGGAACCCTTCTATATCCTATCTTCCTTTCCTCTATCCGTAATGCAGCCGAACTTCCTGACGTCTCTCATAATCCACAAAAGTCTGTCGGAAGCACCAATCAACAGCCTGACATGGCGAGTAGACCAAGAGATGTAAAGCAAGCGCATCCCGGAAAATGGTAAAGATGTCCAACCAATCCTCTTCAGCGAAATCTAGGTGGAGAGTTGAAGAGATCGGGAACGCTTTGTTGTAAGGGGCCAAGATTCGTCCGAGCCCTTTTCATCAAGCACGAATGGCTCCCTGTTTACGGTTTACAGTTTTGAGACGTTCCATTAACCCACTTTGCCCAGCACAGAGCGTAATAAAGGACTGATTTTGCGCGATCGTTTTACTAGTATCTGACGTGAGCATTTTTTATCCTTTCAAGCTCTGGTTTGACACACGCACCATTTGTCTAAAGGGCAAGTTTTTGAGACGAAAACCCAAGCAAAACTCGCGTTTGAAAGCCAGAGGGAAAATATAAATCACTGGTAAATGCAAACATGTCTCCTTGAACAAGTTGCTAACAGTGGAGTGTCAAATTGAGGGGAAGATGCCACCTTGAGCATCTTCCTGGGCTCCTGGACCCGTTCAACAATTTTGTCAGTCAATGTCATGAAAGAGGAAAAAGGAAGATTTCAGCAAAATTCCCACGTTGTGTCGTCCGCGGACTCAACCTCGAGCTCATCGGCTCCCTCTCGTTATCTCTTCACCTACGACATTTACATTCAACGTTCCACTTTCTCTTTACCTACCTTCGACCTCACGCGTACACTCTTCATCCATGTAGTCTTTCTCGGTACGAGTTGTCTCTCTGGGACTTGAACTGATTCTAGTTGCCGTATATCTCTGGGTCTGAGAAGATTCAAGACAAATGGGGAGGAGGCACATTGAAAAACGAGTGTAGTAAGAACGAAGCTGCTTCTGAGAGCGATAAAATGTATGTCGTTTTTTTCTGTTTCCTTTCAATCACCGATAATACTTCCTCAATCTCTTATAGCCACTGGTTTCTCGGCAACACTTTGCTCAACACGGGACGACGGAAAAATTCTTTCAAGTTCGTTTCGAGAACACTTTGGCCAACGAGAACGGCGGAGATGGCAAAACGATGCATTGGATATTGCGCAAGCATGAGCATTAGTGTTGGGAAACTGCTTTTTTACAGGCGACGATCCTACTATCCTTGCTTGATCAAATCGACTGCTCTCTCTGCTACCGCATATATAGCTCCTTGGAGATGAGCGGTCGGTATTTTAGGAATAACGGATGCGTCCACAATTCTGAGGCCACTGACTCCCTTCACCTTCAGGTCGGGATCTACAACACCCCAAGATGCGCCTTTAGGCGACATGGATGCTGTCGCTACAGGGTGCGTGAATGTTAGTCCGTTCTCTCGAATAGCGTCTGTCAGCTGGTCATCCGTCTCAGCAGAGGTAATAGGGTCAAAAGGACCAAGAACATAACCGTCCCATGCCGGACCACTGAAGTAACGCTTCGCACTCTTGACTGCTTCTCGTACAATTGCAATGTCAAAGCCTTCCGGATCGGCGAGTAGTCCAGCATCGACCAATGGTGGTGCAAGCGGATCAGTAGAGTTAATGGTGATGGACCCCTTCGAGATCGGGTTGAGGTTGATATTGATCGTGGTCATGTAGTTTCCTTGGTCCGGTAAGACACGACCAATCAACCCATTGACGGGGATGATCTCATAGTGTGGACTGTTTGGGCCTGCGCTGGGATCTTCTTTTCTGATGTTCCAGACCGATGAATCCTCCGGAAGCCGAGAGAAAATGACTAAATTACCGAGAGCGCTTTCCGCAAAGCGTCCCGTACCATTTGCTAACCACTGCTCGCTCAAGGCTTCTGCGGAACTATTGGGGTCGTTGCGGAAGACCGGGTCTAGGGTATTGGTGGAGTTAACATACCAATAGGCAAGAGCCATGGTATGATCTGACATATTTTGGCCGACGCTAGGGAGATCGACAATGGACTTGACGCCGACTGCAGCAAGTGCTTGTTTGTCACCGATACCGGAATTGAGAAGAATGTGCGGTGTGTTGATCGCACCGGCGGAAAGGATGAGTTCACGCTTCGCAGTCGCGTTCTGGAAGGTTCCTAGAAGACAATTAGACTGGTATCACGAAGCTATATAGAGCCCCTTACCATTCCTAAAAAACTCAACTTGATTAAAAGCTGGCTTGCCCTTCACCACTCCCGTCTGAAACACTCTTGTAGCTTGGCTGCCAAGGAATATGCTCAAGTTGGTGCGATTGCGGACTGCCGGTGACAAATATGCAGTGGCTGCACTGCTTCGTTTGCCAGTGCTATCGATGGATAAGGGCATATATCCTGTCGAAAGCGTATCAAAAGCAAGTTTTGTGACTAACAATATCACTACTTACCGGTACCCAGTGAATTTCCTGCGTTGATATCGAGGACATAAGGATGTTCAGCTCCATTTGCATGTGCACTTTCGAGGATCATATCGTCGAGAGCTTGCTTAGCAGAAGGCATGCTCACTGAAATCTCGCCATTTCCTCTCAAGTTGTGGAAGCGTGGATTGTATTCCCCAGTGGTGTTATGGCCATCAGATGGAGAGGTGAAATTTTCGTTCTGATGTTCGGGGTCAGAATATATCGATGTCAGACAAACGAATCCGTGGGCTACCTTGAGGAAGTACTTCTGCAAAGCGTCCCATCCCCATCCATTGTCTCCAACAATCTTTGCCACACGATTATGGTCCTCTTCGGACCCCCGAGCGTAGTACATGTAATCTGTCGAATGTCAGTCCTTTGGCTAAATCTGTCAAAGTCAAAGATTAGGCCCTTACGCGAACTACTAGTCCCTCCGAGGAGTCGACCCTGAGGGTATGGGATTTGCCTATTTGCGAGCCCCTGCTGTGGCGTAGTGCTATAATTCCAATTATAAGCAGTACCTGGGGAGTCAGGATTTGCATTAGCTAGGAGCATCCGGTTGCAGAGGAAGGGTATAATGGAATTTGTGATCCCGGTGTTGCTGAAGACGTGCAGTGAGTGACATGCGACGAGATTCAAAATTATATGTGGACTTACTCAGGACCAGCCTCGATCAAGAGTACCCTGTTCGACGAGTCCTCTGAGAGTCGACTGGCGACGACACTACCTCCAACGCCACCACCAATAACGATGTAGTCATATTCATCTGCCTTGACTTCTGGATTGGCGAAAATACCCGACGAAAGAGCGCCAACAAGGAGAAGGGGGGACAGTGGACGAAGGAGGTACATTTTGACTAGTCGGGGACGCGACACGGTATACGGGCGTCTCTTCGACCGGCTGTACGCTTCATTTAAAGTGAGTTGTGGGGAGGGCGCGTCAGGAGTTGGTTCTTGAACACGGAGTGATAGTGGGTCGCCAATAATAAGGGTCGGCCATTGAAATGCGGATGGTGGGTTATGTGCTGGCCGCCTATGTGTATTCCTGTACTATACATCACCTTGCGGAAATTTTTGAATTCGTCAGGGACTGTAGGTGATCAAATCATGATACGTGATTCCTTGAAAATAATGGTTTGCAGCTCGTTCACAAGTCTAGTGTCAGCTCGGACAGATCTGAGAACACTGAATTGAGAACATTGATAAGCAGTCCGCATGCCATGGTGAACCACGTACCTCGATTTTCAATAGTAGATAGCATGGATACGCATTGCTGGGTTGCCACCCCGAAGAGCTCCCAAATGAATCGTTCAAGATTAGAAACCGTGAAATGGAAAGACCGCATGGTTTTTTAACTGACGGATAATGACGGCGAGCACATGGCAACGTTGATGGCTTGCTTTCCGCTGGGGCAAACGGTGAAATAACGACAAGAAGACGATGAGAGGTTGATCGATGAACAGTGACAACGGCGTTGAGAGGTGCTCGTCGTCAACCAGAACACTGGAGACCAGTCCCACGGGTCGGCGTTCATGTAATTAATTTTTAGACAGGGTACAACGGAACCGAAAGTGAAAGAAATGTCAGCTGGCGGGTGAGCCATTCCTTAGCTGGTCCACTCAAGTAACTAACATCGTGCCAGTGATCTCGCGTTTCTTGCTGCTTTCAATGTTCAGAACGTGAATTTTCATCAATATTTTAGGTCATAAATAAGGCGAAACGGTCCCAACAGGCGGGCAACTGTTGGCAAAGTAGGAGGTACAACGACATAAGGCCAGTCCAATAATTTACACAGGAAGCCTTTCGTGGGAACTAGTGACCCGGACCTGCATCGGTTGCATCGGGACGGAATAAGTACGATTTCCGTAAGAATGAATATTCGTCGGCTTCCCCTGCATGTCGTAGCTAGGAGCGGTGGTCGTCTCGAGCTCATCGAAATAATCAGTCCCAACGCCACTACCAATGATCATTACGCTGCTCTTGCCGGTGTTCTTACCGGAGGCACCAAAACTGCCAGCAGCAGTTCCCCCTGAGGGACCAGAAGGGACATTGCTGTTGGAGATATTTCGAACTGTCGTGCCTTCGGATACGACCTGGAAGACATTGTTTACCAGGCGGGTCGTCATCACTGAGTTGAGCCCAATATGGATTGGAATGACCATGGAAGCCACTACGGGAGACTTCACAACTTCCAAAAAGACAATGTCGGTGATTCCAGTGGCAACTGCGACTCCGAAGTAGAGAATACCGTCACGGAGAAGGATGGTTTGCACAGGTGAGCGGAAATTTTTGTATTGCTGCCGATTCGCAACTGTTGAATTTGGTAGTCAGCGAGTGTCCACGCAGGTATGGCCAAACACATACTGAGCTTCACAACTGTCAGAATAAATACGACCCCGTCATAAACAGCGTTGGCGATAAAAGAGGCGCTACAAGCAGCGTCAGAATAAACTCAAGCAAGATAACCCTGAAACTTACGGAGTGTATTTCTCGCTGCGAGCAATGGTACACGTTCCGTTCGGCAGGTTTCTCGCTTCTTGAGAGAAAGGTGCAGTAATAGACGCGCCCAGCAAAACGACCCACAAAGCAATAAGAACCCATTTGACTACGGATCGCTTGTTCCAAATTGCGAGTCTGTATTATATTCAATAATCTTGAAATGACAGAAACAAGACAACTTACACTCGATACAAGTAAATGAGGGAAATGGCAGGCAAGACAATAACACCACCGACAGTAAGGGAAACCATTCCAGCAGCGTAGCAGCTCGACGGGTGACCAAGACGGATGTTGGACTGAGCGACAATGACAGTAAAAGCGCCATACCGCTGAAGGAAATACGCCCAAATAACAGGTCGTTTGTACCAACCCTTCATACGCAAGTATGAAAGATCTTGGAAGAGATGGACCAGCAGTTCCCAAGAGACTAGCACAAGGGCCGTTACAACGATGTATTCAAAATCTCGAAGCTGTTGCTGGGTAGGTGGAGCGGGCGGCATTTTTACTGGCCTGAAGTGTCGCAAGGGCGGGAATGCTTGTGGGATAATAATGCTTTCAACGTAACCTTTTATGAAAAAGATAGCGAGAAAAGCAGGAAAACCCCAGAAGTCAATACTATATGGTCTTCTAGCGGATCAATGTGATGTATCATTTATTTTTTCACGACATCCCTCAAGCGCCATTCCCGCAGCTTCCAGCATGATCCTATAATATAATCGATGATTAGCGCGACTGACATTCGAGCTGACAGCGATCTGCTGACTCCGAAACTTTCTATAACGCTATTCTAACGTTCTACCCTCGCTCGCATTGTAGACCTATGGTGACCATCAGCACGGTCAGTGGCGATACTATATAGTTCAGTTCCAGTTCGAACCAGTTTTGACTCGCCTTAATCCTGGTGAACTGAGAGCTGGCCGCATTTTTGCATCACCCGACGCAATAAGCCTTTCGGTACCTCCTAAAAGGAAAATCAAGATCAAGCCTTGTAAAGGGGTTGATCCTAGTACAGTTGATCAGAGCTCCAGTAAACATGGATTGTATCCGTTCTACTTCGTTGAAGTAGTGGCACGATGGAGACCAGATTGATAGGCATGTACTCACTGATAGCGTACTACTCAACAGATCTCAGCCTCAGTGACAGTTGAAAAGAGCTCTTCACCTCAAACGAGCAGGTGCCAATGGAGGACCGACGTCGGCTCTATTTCGCCGGTAAAATCTCCGCCCAGTGTTACGCACTTGTTGAGATCTTCGAGGGGAAAGGATTCTCGACATGGTCTAAGCATTTGAAAAGCAGTCCGCGACGTCGGCTGTCCCTCAATGGTCTGCTATTTCTGGCGCATTCGTGTGCTGGACCGGCGAGACAGACCAAGAAAAAATGCGTTTATGCCGTGAATCTTCGTCATTTCCCGGGAAGTTTTGGATCTTTGTCACCTGTATCTGTAATTGTGTTACGACCGCCATACCCCACCACACGCGCCGAATCTCAGGTACCACCTTGAAAATTTGCTGATGCCTTGAGCGCAATACGAGGATGGAAACTTCATCACTCTCTCGGTCATTGATCCTCTCGAGTGATAAGAATGCGAGGTTGGATTATTTTGGGCCGCATTGTTTTCATCCTCGAATTCTTTTATTCCTCCGGCTTTTTTGAATACAAAGAACCTTCTGGTAACGGCTACGAAGGCCAGAAAGGATGGTAATGGTGGGAACTGGGCAATTTTCAGAGAATATTTCTGGAAGGTACCTTAGTCTAAGCAAAAATAACGGGCGGAACGTTACCGTTGACACTTCAACTTCAACGTGTCTACTCTTGCCTTTATCCAAATCGTTCGATTGTTGCCCACTAAGTACGCCTGACACCCTGTAATGGCAGCCTTTCCCTAGTTTCCTTCAACACCGAACGCTTGATTAACTATGATGATGCTAGAATCTTCCTTGATAGGTTTTGTCATCGTCCAGTATTACATGAAATGGATTTTTGAGTGTGAGGTTGAGACGTGCTGAATGAGTAAAGAGTGGACGTGTGTAGCAAGGAACAAATCCAAGCGACCGATTTGGAGTTACAAGCACAAAATAGAGCGGAATGTCGAAGGGATTGCGTCGTCTGTGAGTGAGAAACGGAGACCCCGGAAGTGCTCGTGCCAATTCGGCGCTTAGTAAGAATACAATTTGATCTCCGAGTCTTCCTCAAACCACCATGGTCACCATTGCGACACCATCCGGGCACTGTACCTGCATGCTTGAGTCTAGCCCAAAAATGCATCTGCTGAAGCGAGAGTTACTAGTCCACTGTCGTCTAAGCGACCGCCTACTACTACGACGTACGTTCCATCATCTCCCATTCGCTAAGTAATGCTCCCTTTCAATCTTCAGAAGCAAGTCTTCAATATTTTATCATTTTGAACTTCTGCCAGTCTATGTAACCGAGGGGTATACTACTTTATCTCAGATAAAGGCCAGAGAGAACGAGAAATGTAAATCCATCTACTATCAGAAATTTAGGCAGCCGCCATGGGGTCAATGATGCGGAGTCCGACGCTACCTCTCTGCAAAGCAGCTACCATACCCAGAACCTGCTCCTGTTCAAAATTCGAGCATGGGTCATATAAACGCAGAGCTTTGCGCGCGTTCAAGCTCCGTAAAGCCTTCTCGGTCGTCTCATCTGCACCAGTATCACTGACCAACTTGGCGATCTCATTTGGTCCAAGTAAAGCCCCTTCACGCTCCAATAGATGAGCAGGAACATATCCATCCTCTCGGGCAGCATTTATCTCAGCAGTCGAGGTCGTGAGTACGCTCCCAATGAAATCCATCGTCTTTCCCAGCTCTTCTTCGGTGGCTGCCCGAGCCCGTGAAGCTTCGATATCGCCCATTCCTTGAATGACTGGACGAAGGATGTCAAACGCGGTATCAAAGTTCCCGGTATCGACGTCACAGAGGACATCCATGTCCTGATTACGAAGCTGTTTGTACGCGGAAAGCACGACTAGAAGGAACCTGCCAATCATCAATCAGATTATGTCTATTCTGCTGATGGTCAGACTTACCGTGTGTACGCGGTGGCCACTTTTTTGTCTGGAATTCCTGTTAGCTGACTAAAACGAAGACAACTTCGCCAGTTACTCACCATGATACGCTGCTGCTCTCTCTTCGGATACATCTTTCCTGATGGAGGCCAGAACGGATATCGCGGCGGATAAGGCGCTATTGAAAGCAAGATGAACGCCGGAGGAGAAGAAAGGATCGATGAATGCGGCAGCATCTCCAGCAAGACGCCATCTAGGACCCGCATAGGAGGTCGCTGAGTACGAATAATCCGAAGCCATTCGAACCTCGTCGTCGAGTTCTGCATCTTTCAAGAACTCCATTGCACCAGGAGCACGGGCAAGTTGGTGCATGTAGTGATCTCGGGTGCTACCTCCATGTTCTTTACGGAGTGCAACATTGTCTGATTCATGCATGACCACCCCAACGGAGATCTTATCCTTGAGTGGGATGTACCAGACCCATCCGGCAGGGCCGTCAACGAGGCCCTCTATCCAGATGGCACCTTCTCGCTTAGTGCCTGTGCCATAAACCCCGGACTTTCCTGTCCAGTAGCTCCAAGTAGCAATGTTTTTCAAGGTCTGATTTCCGCGACGACTCTTAAAAGTCTGCGTTGAGAGAATCCCTTTGCGACCACTACAGTCCACAATATAATCGAAAGAGATCGTGCCTGTTTGACCCTTTGAGGACCAATCAGCCGAGCGGGGATGGTCATCTTCCATATTGATCTTGGTTATACGGGTCTCTTGAAAAACTTTGACACCCTTCTCCGCCGCATGATCCAAAAGCAGTTCGTCGAATTCGGCTCGTTCCTGACTCTCAAGTTAATACTTGTCTTTGCAGGGAAAACTTCAGTAACACTTACAACATTCCATGCGCCATTTGTAGGGTTCATAGCTATGAAATCGGTGTAAGCCTCTACTCGGTCCGGACGGAATTTGATCGCCGACCCAGGCTGCAAGTTCAGACAGCGTCAAGCTTTCGATGGACTTGTATCTATTTGAAAGCTGACCTTGGGGTGAAAGCCATGAGCTTCGACTTTCTCGCGCAAGTCCACCAAGTTCATGTATGACTTGGCAGAGGCGAGGAGGCTTTCCCCAATATGATAGCGAGGAAACTTTGCTGCCTCACAACATACAACGTCTACGCCTTCTTGGGCAAGAATAGCAGACGCAAAAGAACCTGATGGTCCTCCGCCCACTACGAGGACAGTCGTATGATGAGGAAGTTGAGACATGTTGTTTCGGGCTGGGAAAAAAAAAACGCTGTTGACTTTTTTTACATTGAAGACTTTAATGGCTGTTTTAAGCTGGGGACCAGCAGACTGCTCCTAACGTTAAATTTACCTTTCGGGAGGGGGTGACCATCTGTAAGTTGTCGTAATCTGATGGATGCAAGCTCTTAGTATGTGTATCCTAGTCAAAACTTTGATTTTATTCATCATAGGTTGAGGTTAGGCTTGCCGCCTTCATGGCACAATCAAATGGACGCGTACCTATTTTACTGCACGGATTTCCCGCGCACTAGTGCTCTTATTTGGGTCGGCTCGGGTCGAATTTAAGGGTTGGAGAGCCATAGAATCAAAGTTAGAAATGGATTGAGCCGCGTGGCATGCTCTGTGAGTCCAACCCGAACTGTCGGGAATTACCGCCTAGTTTGGTTCGCTTCACATAAGCGTTTGTATGGCGTACCTGTGTTAATTATGTCCCGACACGACCGTTAACGCCACTACTCCATGCGATAATCAGGAACAAAGTGACGATCATTGATTGAGTGATCGATGACCGGCAAGAGGAAACCTGGGGAAAACATCAGAGCGCATGTCGAGGAGAACTTGTGGTACCGGTGGGGTGAATGGCCGCGTCGTTTACCGTCACCAAGAAACAATCGGAAAACTGATACAAAAAGACACTGACACACGAGTTCATATGGTGCTCGGAAAGACGAAACGAAACCGGGAATCAAAATGAACTATACTGTATTTGGCGCCGTCGGTTACAATAGCGAAAATTCGAGTCATGATATCCAATGAAGAGTCGGTCAACGTATGATGAATTCTACTGATGAAGGTCGACGTAGCCTGAATGTGTCGATCCAATTCGCCGTTAAATTCCTGAGATTCGAGGGAGTAAAAGGAGTAATCTCGATCGTGTCCAAGCAACCTACTTCAAAAAAAAAAAACGGTCCTTGACGTCGGGATGCAAGTTCCCATGGTCTGTCTATCTTCGGCGCAATCAACGCGTATGGTTTGAGTCAACGGTTCATTCGTTCATCGTTTGTATGTTGCGACCCCTCATTTACATACCGCACCCTACCCCACTATGCATACCGATCATAGACAGGAGGCCGTCGAATGCATGGTCATGATAATCATCGTACCCTCGAATTCAAGTTCAGTGCAACGGGAACGCGACGGAGAGAAGGGGGTACTAATCATCCGTTGAATGACTCCCGAGTCGCATGTATAGATTTTGCTTTAGGCAGACTACGTATACGTCCGAGCCATCGGAGACATGATATTCAGCATGTTCGTCTGCTCTGTGATTTTAGGTGGCAATTGGGATCGAGTATGTACTAATGAGGTTTAATCCAATCTACGCACCGTGATGTGTTCCAGGCAACTTGGTTTTCATGGAAACTTGAACGATTTCTTGGAAGACGGTGGAAAAGTAGACGAGACAAACAGCAATGAAACCCTTCTGAGGTATGTGGTGAACGTTACTGTAACAGTCTGAGGCCTGAACACGAGTTACCGGCTGATGCCAATGTTCTCATGGAATATTCGCTCTGTGCTGAACAATAAATCCCTCATCTCCGACCCCTGTTTACCATTTCTCCTTCTGACTCCAGGTAGCGAATGACGGCGACGACCTGGCTTCAAGGTTCGGGAGGGATCTATTGGAAAATTCCCGATGACTAACCGATCTGCCTAGGTTTGAATGAGTTGTCATTGATTCGAATTCAGTGTATCGCGTAGAGCGCACTGTTAATTCTCAAACACGTTATCCAGGGATGTTCCTTACTTATATCTATAGAAAAGGTTAGAATCGCAGAGAATTGGAACTCACATAAACGAGACAACGATGAAGCTTCGGTGCTTACGGGTGACAGCTGCAGATAGCAGCTGGACGTCGACTCTGGGAGGGATAGGGAGAAGGGGTAACTTGAATGACGGCATGTCCTCGTGACCTCGGTCCGAGATCCGCCAGCGCGACTCCGGGTAGTCCTAGTCAACCTTAATGGTACGTTTCAACTAACCTTGCCATTGAAATCACCTCTGATATCGAGCGAACATTCCACTTAAGTGCATTATCGATCCACATTGGTGATTCTCTCGCAATCTCCCTGAACGTGCCTCCCCTCTCCGCAAACAGCGATGATGTGCGATAAGATTTATCTATTGCTTATCCGTTTTCCGAAAACATTTGGGAAGATTCGAGGGGGGTCCCATGCATATATTGCGCGTGATGATGGATTACGATATCGTTTTCTGGAGTATGTAGTAAAGGGTTGAGCGGTTGATGACGATGTAAAGCATCTGGTGAGCATTCTTCCCTTTTCGTTATACAGGTATATCTGATTTCCACCACCTTGGGATCACGTCTTGACCGTAAGTTATTGTCGCCGAGCGATACTGGATGGCAACGCCGCGCTCATTTTGCTGATAAATGTTCGCTTTTGGTGGATCATGATAGAATCGAAGGAAGGGAGTGTATTGCCTCGTCCACAAATCACTTTCATGCAGGGTCACTGTTTTGTAGCCTCTGACGGCCGATTATTTAGTCCTAGGATCCTTCGTTTTTGTTTCAAGTCGGGATCCTTCTGTCGATTGTATGGACATCTCAGCGCTTTTTAAAGTCACCGCTCGGTCTCTTGGAGCGGAGAAGCTCTTTTACCTTACACTGTGCTCACATATGCGCCAGAACCTATTCGTCGCTCGCCCTCACGATTCTCTAAATAGTCATGCATCTTCGCAGCTCCGCCGTCTTGCACTCTTTCTCGCTCTCGATCGGTCCAACAACGGATTCATCAGTCCTACTGATTTGATCTCAACGAAAATTCCTGGATGTTCTTGTGCTAAACGTAACCAAACCTACAAGTTCTCTTACTACCTATCCTTTCGCAGATGTCTCAGACTAGCACGGAGGTTATCACTCGACGTTTAAATTTTTCATACATCGTGCCAAGTTCGAACCTACACAATATTATTCGGGTATCGCAAGACGTACACACAAAATCACTATTTATCATGTCTGGCATTAGAATGCGTCGGCATACACCCAGTCAATCTCCTCCTTGAACAAAGCATAGGTCTTCGGACGAAGCGGCGTTCCTTTATCTGCAACTGGAACGACCTTTGTTGATTCATTCGCTGGGACAGACAAATCTAAAGGCGTGTTCGAATCGAGCGGAATGACGCCTTTCGAGGTCACCACCAGAATTGTACGTCTTGCTATTCGTGCATTGGAAGGTGCAACAGCGTTCGCCGATTCTACTGCAGCCCATATTTTCTCCTTCTCGTCTGCTGAATCCTTGATCGGGGTTATCAACGCGCCCAGATACGGTCGTGCATGCCCATACACCACAGCATTCTTCACCACCTCGTGTGCTTCGATCATCAATTCCATGGGACGTGGATTCCAGCTCTGACCGGAAGACAAGAGCAAGACATCGTCGGAACGGCCAACATGGCGCCAGCGCCCAGAACCGGTCTTGGGATATTCGACGAACAAGTCATGGGTATTCAAATGTCCAGTCACTGGATCTGCCGTTGGCAATCTTATGTTGTGAAGGATCAGTTCGTACACGGGCACTCCGGTTTGCACCGTAGATCCCACTGCAGATCCAGAGAACAGCTGGAAGTGGTGCTCTACATTCCCACAGATGCACATCCCCTGCCAATCAGGATCGCCTCGAGGACGGTTTGAGTTCATCAGGGAACCTCCCTCAGTACTGCCCATTCCTTCCACTAGATGTACACCCTCGCTGACGATCCAGTCGCCTGATGCTCGTGGCATCGGGGCACCTCCAACCAACACACGCTTGAGTCCGCGGAAAAGATCTAGTCCGCCTTCCGTTCGGGCCAGCCCAACTACTGTGGACGACACGCCGAAAAATTCAGTTGCGCCCACTTTTTTCGCATATGTCAAAAGTGTTTGTGAGGAGGGGAATAGACCCCCATTATCAGATGCAGGGATAGGGGGAATTGCAAAGGTATGGCCTCGATATACTGAGTTTACAAGACCGCCAATGAGACCAAAGAACTAAGAGCACGCAATCAGTAAATAGTTTACGTCGTAAAGGCAGGCTTACGTGGAAGATAGGGGGCTGCCCCACTGAAATATCCTGCTGCGTGTGGAATCCGTCAACCCACCATGTCCCTCCTTCAGCACTTCTGATAATCATTTCGTGCGACAGAGGAACTGGCTTTGGAAAGGCAGTCGAGCCGGAGGTATGTTGCTGCATGGCGGCGTCGGTAATGTCGATTACACCTTCAGGCAAAGGAGGATATTCCTCTTCCTCGATATCGAGTTTTGCAAGCTCCTGTTTCGACACCTCCAAGATAGGTAGTTCGATCCCGTCTTTTGCAAGTACCTCTTTCAGACGGGCTGAAAGCCCGGCATCGACGTACGCAACGGCCGCTACAGCTGCGCCTGTTTTGATCAAATGACTCAAGGCCTCGTCTGAATTGCGGGGTGACAAACAGAACGGTACAACTCCTAGACGAATGAGTGCAAACATAGTAACGGCGACAGGGTAGCCTGAGGGAAAAAGCACTCCGACGATGGATTTTGTTTTCAAAAGGTCGGGAAAGGAGGTTGTAAACTTCCTTGCGAGCATGCTTACATGCTTGTTGAATATGCTATAGGTGATTTCCTCGACGTCTGTGTCTGCCGTGTCATGCACTGGTCGATAGAGGAATCGATGGGATGGGCATTCATGGGTGCGGGAAAGGAGAATTGTGTCGAGAGTTCGTGTCGCCATTGTTTCTTGGTTGTGTGAGGCTCTACTAACTTGAAAATATATAACGAGATTCTTGATACTAGATACTATACGCGAATGGTATTACTTGACGCTCATTATGAGATGATCGAAATCTAGCATCCAGCGAAGTAATGGGGCCCGGGACCTCGGATTCTGAGTGGGACGTAGGGTATCACAAAACCGTTGATACATCCCATGTGGGATACCCGCTTTTTCGTCGTTCCTGGTTGTACACATAGGTAAAATCTTAATGTAGCCACGGGCATCAGAGAGGGGAAATTACGAGTGCCGTCGGGTCTACTAGTGAACCAGTGAACCGAACCGTTCGCGATAGAAGACGGGAAAGCAAATCCTCTTTGTGGCCGACAAAATGCACCCGGCTTTGGTTGGAATACTTGGGCGCAAGTTTCAGCATTCCGGATAATCTATTCAAAAAATTCTAGCTACGCTTGTTCATGTTTAATCGCGACGGTGTATATACTCGAGGTTTTACAGATGATCTATTCAAACATGCCGGCCACAACGTCCTGTACCCGCCCATCCCTGATTGCGGCGTATATCCTTGAGATGTTCTGACCGATCGTTCGGTCTTCAACTCCCAATCCTTTTCCGAACCCACCAAAGTTCTCGGTTCCGTGCATAGGAACTTCCAGTTCCACTCTGACGAACTTGTATATAGGTTTGGTCTTGTGAAGGTAAGGCGAGGCGGGAGCCAATCCTCGTTTCCCATGAAGGTAATCACTCCTTAGATTGTTAAGGAGGGACGTGAAACTTGAGCTTGTGGAATGCTGGAATCGAGAGATGAGGTCGAGGTCGATAGAGGATTGACTGGAAGACAGTGAAGATAGAAGAATAGGGATAGAAGAATCCACGACGGCTTTCATTCTGTCTTCCGCGTCCATTGTGCTGGTCTTGTCGAAGGTGTCGGTCATTTTACGGAAGACCGTGTTTGTCAGTTCCTCCCGTTGGAACAAATCGCCAAGCATGTCGCGAACAATCTTTTCTATTCCAGAAAGGAACTCGCTTTGCATAGCACGGAGGTCAAGGGCTGGGAAATGGATCAGCTCAGTCTTTAGACATGGTTAGAATAGCTCTCTACCTTGACAGAGGACATAGATATATGAAGCCATCAGCATCGAGAGAACATCCAGAGCAGTGATTGTGGCGCGGGCTGAGATGAGCGCAAGAGAGCTGAACGGATACTTAGAACATATCAGCATGAGATTCAAGCAAAAACATACTTGACAGCCTGGTTGTGCATTTCAGCACTTTGAATGTGGGTCGATACTGGATTGGCCAGGAAACCCAGTTCTGACACATATGCCGCACAAGCAATATCCACACCCTTGGCATGATAATCAAGGCTGGGGTCTGTTGCAGCTACACTTGGAGGCAACCCGTGATTCATACTTGGATTCAAAAGTTCAGTGTGCTGAGAAAAGAGGAGCTTGCCAATATGGTGGAGAGAAAGGCGTGTCTTTTCCATCGCATTGGTCACAGCCATAGCTTGAAAGTTTCCACCATGGTGAGCCTTTCCGGTTTCCCAGTCAAACAGTGGATTATCAGTTGCTTCAAAGAAATAAATAACCAGAAGACAAATAACAACATGGGAATTATACTCACTTGAGTTGCATTCAATAGTGACTGCCTTCCATGCATGGAGTAAGTCTTCTAGTTGTGGACCAAGGAATTGAGGAGCCGTGCGGAGGGGATATCGGTCTTGCCTCAGTGTATATTGATCATCATCAATTGCAACTTCCTTGTCATAATTCACATTGGCAAACTTGCTTTCCTCCAGCAGATTGAAGATATTCTGTGCTGCCTCAACCTAAAGTGAAAGATCTAAGTTTCAGAAGAGATGGATAGGGACTAATAGATACCTGACCCGGATGTGGTCTTGCGGTCTGATGGATGAATGCATCGTATGATCCACGTGTACCACAGAGTGCTTCAGTACCCATTGCAGTACAGACCTGTGCAAGAATAACAAGATGGATGGCTTCTTGCAGTGCTAATGCTCCAACTGCAGCTGAGAAGGATGTCCCATTCATAATACCAAGATGCTCTTTGGCAGCAAGTGAAAGTGGTACAATATTTTGTGCATTAAGTGCATCCCGTGATGATGATAGTATTCTTGACTTTGTGGGACCATGATAAGCGTTGATGGATGGGTTTCCCACTAGAATCATAAGCCAGAGTGTTTGAGCAAGAAGAAAGAACATTACCTAGCACTCCAGCTATGTAAGAAAGAGGAGTAAGGTCTAATGGGGATTTGATCAACTTTCTGGGGATTTCAACAAGTCCTAGATGTGAGCATACCTCCAGATGCAGAAACACTTCCTCTTAATGGCACATGGGGGACAATATTTGCAGAAAGAAGGTCATTGATTTTTTGAATCAGTTCCCATCTAACAACTGCATCAGACTAGCTCTCAACTTCATTATACAGACAATTTTTCATACCTTACACCAGAATGTCCACGTATAAGAGTGTTGATGCGGATCAACATTGCTCCCCTAAATATAGTATAATTGTAAATGTATACAAAAACTGATTTGAACACAGATGAACGAACCGGACCCAAGACTCAGGCATGGTCATTGCACTCAAGGGATCTTGGAGTGGTAACCTGTTAGAATTGTGCTGATCCAAAGGCAAAACACCAATATGGTGGTGTTGCAGCAACGCATGACCGAGAAGCAAGTGGCGATCTGTTCGCGTTTCAGCTAGACAAAAGGCTAATTACTATGACTTCTAGAGTTGAGAGACTAGAGGAACTTACCACTTCCCCCAAACCCAGTTGAAACACCATAAACGCTTGTTCCAGCCTCAACCTTTTCAGCCAATGCTCTCTGGGACTTGTTTACGCGTTCTCTAATATGTGGAGAGTCGCCTAATTTTGCCTCAGCATTGTAGAGAGCTGAAGCTGTCACAGCTGCAATTGAAAGGGTTTCCCCATCAATCTTGATTGTTTTGAGTCCATTTCTAATAGAATTGGCTTATTGGCTTTTCACTGTAGATGAAGAAACACATACTTATAATCCAAAAGCTCTTGGTGTGCTTCTAAAAACTGTTGAAGGAGGGCTCTTGCACCAGCCGGTGATGAGGTAGAACTTTTTGCTGAACAGGGTAAATCACCAATACAGGTCATGTCATTGCCATGGTAAGAACCGACTATAACGTTACCTGGAATGCCGTTGCTATTGATGTGTATATGACCATTGACTGGATGGACATTACGATGTTCAGCAAAGGGTTGTTTGTTGTTTGTGTCGATCATAGTAAAGGGTAGTAGATGCTGAAATCTATGGGTCAAACAACTTGTTTGAAGTATAATAATCCACTTACCCAAATTAACCAAATTTATAATGCAATGAAATGGGACCTTTCCAGCATCTGTAATGGTACCATCACTTTAATACTAAAATGAAGACCATGCTACCCGTGCCACGTAGACAGTCCTCCTATCAGGGATTGAAACCACGGCCGCAATTTTGATGTAAAGTTTATACCATTCACCGCGTTATCGGAGTATTCAGAATTGAATGGAGATCCCGAAATTTGAACTTCCTACGCTAAGTACGGCAGCAAGCCAAAATGAATGTCTGTACGTGCCAGCAGTTGTAATCTGGTCCGCCCACTAATATTCACACGATGTTCCGCCCGGCGCAATCACTGACTCTGTGAGTATACATATTGGCAATTTCTACACACTACCGCTATCCAGCGCCACCCAGTGCTACATCCACCATCGGCTTTCATTGCATCCTTTATATTCAACCTCTCGGTCCAGTCATTGTTGATACATTTATCTCTATGTCTCTCCATGCACTGTTTCTCTTCAAGAGTTTTCTAGTGTGAGATGGCTTTGATTGTTTTGACAATATCTATAGGCTTCCTGTGGTATTCCCCTGTCAATTGTCACTCCTGCCGATCATCAATCATCACTAGTCATTTCTCAATTGCTTTTCACGGGCAATTTGGTA
Source organism: Marasmius fiardii PR-910 (assembly GCA_014904975.1). Lineage (NCBI taxonomy): Eukaryota > Fungi > Basidiomycota > Agaricomycetes > Agaricales > Marasmiaceae > Marasmius > Marasmius fiardii. Next base: position 103,710 of record MU127809.1, read on the forward strand.
TCAACAAAAGTGTTAGGCTGTTTAGTACTGATTTTTACATTAAACACCTTATCTGTATGCATGGATCATGAGGTGAAAGCAAACATAAGGCTGTAGATACAGATCTATGATGAATAAATCAGTGTAACTTTTGACTTTGCAAAAATATGTCAAGGTACTCACATTGGGATATCATAGATATGCCAACTCATATGCCCGGTATTGCAAACTGTGTCAACGCCATCGCACCAACTGACTATTACTGGCATGATATGCCATATCAATGCGGCACCGTTCTAGTATTCATCATAATGGGTATTAGCAAGGCATCGGTAGTTTATTTTTCAACTATGATCGGATCAGCAGTGGATAGAAAAAAGGTCATTACATATCAATCAGATGCGCCTCTGTCATATAGAATGCAAAGTACGCAAGATGAACTGGTTCTGCAGCAGAGATCAATTTATTTCAGACTTAGTATCTGTGCACACCTCATCCAAAATAACACAATACAGATTTGGAAACTCCTGCCTTGGATCAGAAGAAGAATCAAGATACTAAGTACGATTGAAAGTTTCCTCACTGGGCATATTTAGATATTTTCTTATCAGGGGAACACATTGCTGATAAATTTCACTGCCCATCTGCTGATTCAGGAGAATCTAGCTTCCAGACTATGTCTTTGTCCGTGCGTGGCCAAATTCGCAGTTCTCTGGTGGGACCCAATGGTCCACTGAACTCTGTATTCCGGGGTATAACCAATGAATGGAGGCCAAACCACACTGATGGTACCTCCCAGCTTGATGTTGGTGTTCCTTTCATTCATTCATTATCCCTATACCCACACTTTCTTGCAGGTATCTGAAAATGATCTCATGGAGCATGAATTATCAGAGGTGAAATCAATCTTGACATTGTTCTGGCTTCAAGTTAGAGATAATTTTTGTTGTAGATTTTCAGATATCTTTATGCAAGAACCAGCTCCACCCAGAATTGGCTCTCTTGTAATGGCCCTATCACACCAAGTTGCTCACAAAGGCTGCTTGATGCCTTTTGTCTTGTCCTAAACAAATTCTTTCATCCTCATGTTCCAGTTGAGTCTGGCCAGCTATTTGCAGGTGCCGGATGTAGTTTACTACTGGAGGTTGTAGCCCGCGTGGTCTGTGACCCTGGAGACATCATTTTGACTCCAGCTCCAATTTGGCCTGTCTTTAATGCCCTCTTTGCAAAAGCAGACACAAGGCTGTCTGTAATATCGCCACCAGTAACAGACCGTGGTCCTGGGGAGTTTACAGAGGCTTTCAAGAAGGAGCTAGAAAATCTTCTGCATTGGTCGGGAGATACAGAAAGACTTTGGCAGAGTCATTTTGATTCCCTTGTGGCAGAGGGCAAATGTCCTCGAGCTATTCTTATTAGCAACCCGCAGAATCCTCTTGGCCGATGCTATCCTCGTTCATTCCTCATTGGTATCTTGGAGTTTTGTGAGAAGGTATGAAAGGCTCACTCCTGAATCTCAAGTGACCATAAAGATTATTTTTTTTTCTTCCTGCAGAATAATCTTTTCCTGATCTCTGATGAGGTTTTTGCATTGTCACAACATGGAAATGGAACTTTCCACTCTATACTTTCCATTGATCTGTCAAGTGAAGCACGATGCCTTCCGAATCGTATAATTGCTTTGTGGAGTGTATCAAAGGATTTTGGTGCAACAGGCTCTAGGTGAGTTTCTTTTTTCTCTCCTAAGCATTTGGTATCTTATCCATAATTGTAGAGTTGCTGTTGCAGTTTTGCCAACCACTTCTCATAATCCACTCATCAAACCGGCCATTCTCTCGTTCGGACAAGCCCTCCGGATTTCTTCCTTGTCCGATAGCTTCTTCAGTGCATTCTTCACAGCTGATACAGACCCGCTGACCAACGATGGAAATCACGAGCTGGCTCTATCACCATTATTAAAAGACAGGGAAGGTCAAAGTGGTTGCCTATTATCGTTGTTCATGAAAGAGAATAATCGAAGACTGAATTCGGCGAAGAAACGCCTTGAGGCCTGGTGCCTACAACATAGTATTCCGTATTTTGAAGCTGATGCTGGTGAGCTACCGCTGCAACCACAAATATTGAATGATCGTTGACAACTCTCCAGGTCATTTTCTGATGCTTTACCTTGGCGATTACCTCACCAAATCGAGGCCTGAATCTACAACGAAACCTACCCTTGAAGAGATGGAGAGGGCGTTCCTTATGCATCTGCTCAGTTACGACGTCGTATTATTATCTGGTCTGTCAACTCAGTGTCCTCGGTTGGGTTGGTTTCGTGTCACTTTTGCTCGCCAGGAGAAGTATATGGACACTGCACTAGAACGACTGGAGCGCGCATTAGCGAACTGGTAGTTTGTTTATTATAACTGATGATTTAACTGTTCTGGATGAAATGAGCTGATAACGGGAAAGGAAGGGTAATGGAAACTGACGTTGGTCGGTGAACTCACCGAGAACCAGAGCAAGCGAAAGTAACAACTATTCCGAAGTTTGCACTCAAGTCATCAGCGAAGAATCGACCGCGCCCCTGAACCGCCGTTTAATCCATATCCAGGCGCCGCTCACCAAACCGTCCACGCAACCTAAACCACTTCTTGACGACCACTAAAGCGACCAGCTGGGACAGAGCTTGTTGAGAGATTGAAGATAGAAGAGCTTCGGCATCTGAGATGTGTTTGATACACACCGTCCGAAATTACTCGAATCCAACTTCCATGCCATTCATATCAATGAACATGATTAGCCTCTTCATGATGTCGAGTGTTCGTCCGAGCGACGACTCTGGCGAGGGAGGTGCTGAGGAAAGCTCTCAGTCATGGCGGGGAGGGTGGTGGTGGTGGTGCGAAGGAAAGCAACGACGCGCGAGTTGATTTATAAGTTTGAGTTTAGTATACGTCAATAACGCTGGGAGGACCAACGGCTCGACAAACCAGACTCTCAAAAACTTTGTTAAGACTCGACAAAAGTACTGGGAGATACAAAGGGTAGTGGTCTGAGGATAGCACAGACGAACGATTCGAAACCAGAAAAAATCACTGAGCATTAGTGAGTGCTTGGTGAGAACCGGCCCCTATACCGTCCGGTATCAGCGGGAGTTCCAATGTTCATTAGAAAGCTCTTTCAATTTAAGTCTTCGTAAATGACAGAGTTGAATCGTTTCATTTTACATATGCAACAACACACGGACGCAGTCAGTTTTTGGTGATGCTCTTTGCCCATTCGAAAATAATCTCGTTAAATTCAGCCGGTTTCTCAAGGAAAGAGGCATGTCCGGCCTGGTCAATATATTTAGCTGTGAACAGAGAAGGCTCCCATTTAGTCTTTTCGCAAAAACGTTATGTCAGTGTCATGTTGTACGGGGGGATGACTCGATTGACCTTGATATAATCCACAAATTCAAGGCTGTTCATGCCATCCTGATTTCCGAATACGACCAATTTAGGTACATTCTTGGCCGCACCAGTCATGTAGGGTCCCCAGTCCTTCTTGCGCTTGAAAATCCATGTACGGGTACTAGTGTCACATTCAGTCAACATCCCTTTAAGGCGAAGAGTCCATTCGCGTGAAAGAGGTCTAGTACGGCCCATGAGCAATTGGGATTCCTCAGTACCGGAAGGACTTACTGATGGGTCAGAGTTCGGACGAAGGTACTATATGCCTTGTGCATTTTGGTTGCATCGCCGTTGTCAGTGAAACCAGGGAACGGTCCATGGCTAAAGAACTTGTGGACATCCGGTCTGGGATAAAGCCATCGGATATGGTCAATTTATAAAAGCGGAAAGTAAACTTACGGTGGCCCAGTCAGTCCGTCTGCTACAATAATCCCACGGACATTTTCATGACCATGAACACTAATGTAATCTGCAGGAATAAGAGCACCATACGACCAGCCAACAAGAATGGGCTTGGTGACAGAGAACTCTTTCAAAACTGCGGCCACATCACTAGCTTGCTTCTCATTGTCGAAAGGTGCCTCGGCATCCTCTTTAGGCTATTGAAAAGTATGTCAAGCGAAATCTACCGGAAAATGAATCGTGGCGTACGGTTTCACTCAAACCATGGCCGCGGAGGTCAAAGCGAACTTGATAAAACTGTTTTCCGAGCTTTTCGTCAAAAAACTGGTGATCCCACTATCAAAACGGGTAAATATAAGACGGGTTTTACATGCTGATGCAATCGTCTTACCACACCGCAGGACGTGGAGTTCTAGACAGTAACCGTTAGTAAAGGAAATAACGCGTGGTGGACAGAGCGTTACCCCATGGATGTAGACGATAGCAGGCTTGCTGGGGTCACCTATAGCCTCAGCATAAATCTTGATTCCATCGATTTCTGAGGTGACGGTCTTGGATGTTACAGTGGGAGACATCGCGGAGCGTCTGAAAAGAGTGCGGAACATATATCACTCGAAATGAGTTCTCGTTTTTATAGGCGTCAGGACTAAATATGAATTTACCCTCGAAGTGAAGTGATAGCGCGTTCTTCATCAGCAAACTGATGTCGGAACCGAAGTGGTGTTCATCATCAAACTCGATTACGTAATTATATCAGGTAAGCTCCTATTACTAATCCCGAGTGAGGCTGTTCCGAGGCGGGAACAATCAGTTTGTCGTTGCAGTGACAACGAGGAGAGACGACGTATTCTCCCGCAGAAAAATGTTTAAAAGGTCAAGTCAACACTCTTGAGGGTGAGAATTAATATGAGAGTTAACGACAGTCGGACAGTGCGAGGTGTGGATTAGTGCAGGAGAGCGCTAAATCATGATAGACTCGAAGTTGTCCATGAAATTCCAGTGGGAGATCTTCGAGGAGATTGAAAGCGCCGTCAAGGTGCAAAGAACGTCCCGAATACAGATCATAGCAGGGAACGTTTTTGTCAGCTTTCCTTCCACATCGCGCCAGTTCTTTCCTCCCACTCCTTCAGACCGACCAGGCTAAGGATCCCGGGTGCCAATTTGTGTGGTCTGTCTTACTTGACTGTATAGCGTGGTAAGATTTCGGTGGTGTCCTCCTACAACGCACCGGCGAGCCCAATCGTTGCAGTTGAAGTCCTCTCTCGCTCATCTCTCCTCCTCGAGTGTCCGTGGGGATGGCCCTTACTCCTGTCCTCTCCGTGAACTCTTCCCCTCACAAATGGACTTCAGCGTACGCGAATAAGATAATCACCCTTCCAGCTCCGTTATTGCTTAATTCCATCTCCCCCACGGAAGTCAATCGGAAACACCAATCAACGGCCGAATATAGCGGATGAAAACTCGAAGGAGGTCCCAAGCAGAGGTAAAGCTGTTGATCGGCTGTCACTCTGTCTATCAAGCAGATGCTCGACGAGAGGGACTGTGGAGGCATTGTGTCCGCATCAACCGCGGCCCTCAGGGACTGATGCCAAATGAAGGTGAACAATGACCATGACGGAACCGAGACAGGAGTGGGGAAAAAACGATCGCCAAGCTACTCGAAGACCACGCTCGTATCTCCCATCGTTTAACAGCCTTCCTTCTACCAACTCTCTCAGCCGGTTGGCCGCTTCTGCGTCTTTGACGCGAATAAGTCCTTGAGTTGTGACCAGGTAATTCCACCTGTGAAACTTGAAGACATGGCACGCTACCAGAAGCTCTACGTGAAGCAAGCTTTTCCATCAAAGCATCGTCTGACCACTTTTTGACGTCCCCATCTATTCGATGTGGAAGAGGATTCGACTCTCGAGACGGAAGGAATTGCAAGGTACTCGACGCTGTATCGGGACACTGCGTGAATCCTCAGAAACTCCGTTTATGAGGCAGATGCGTAAGTCCCAGTGTGCCTGTCCGGATTCCAAGATGGCGTCAGCTTCGTGCAATGTACCAAATTTGAGGCGACAAGCAGAGCGATCAAAAAGTGCGAGAAGCGACTCCGATGATAGAGTTTGTAGTGCAGAAAATCTTTGAGAATGAGTAGCGACGGAAGGGTCAATGAATTGAACAGATCGACAGAAGTGGTAGGGTCACGAAAGAGACCTCAAGAGTGCCAAGACGGGGAAGTGTAGAAGCAGGATCGCCTGACAGGTGGAAGTCGATGATTTTAAAACTCATTTCCTCGACATTGATGAGGTACTACAAGGGGATCCAAAAATCCGGCACCGGCAGTTGATCTACAGTGAATCGCATAATTTGACTCCAAGGTAACTGCCTGTTCAGGCGATGAGAGTCACCGGATAAGTTCAGTCTAGATGTAGAGTTGAAAGTTTCGAGAAGGTTCCGCTGTGAGGGGGTAAGAGCTTGAGCCCTTTGAGTCCGGTACGAACAGCCGCAAGTTTGAAAGAAGGGTTTTATCTCCATAACGACCGCTCCTGACAAACGCTGCTTGATGCAAGGATCCAGGTTCTTCGCTGCAGACCTGCCATGATAACTTCTTAGTATCGGGAGTCGATCAAAACCCACTACTTCTACTTCCCCTCCGCGTTTGTGAGCATGCCTGAATACCGACGTCTTCATCCACCCATATGACAAAAATCATGCACAAAATATCGCTTGGGAGGTGACGACACGGACTGAATACAGATCTGTACACACCCAAACTTGATGCAAGTTATTGTCCCGTTCAGCTGCCCCGCAACAAGGCTATCTCTGACGAGTGACAGGAGTGATTGAGAGGTGGCCTTGAACCTTCGGTGAGAGCTCTCAGTTTAGCCGCAGTGGGTGGGTCGTTACAGGTTGAAGTGTATCAATTATGGTGGTCGACGAGCACACGATTTCCGATTATGCAACATCGACAGTAAAGCGACACTCTACAGCTAAAGAGGGCATTGAAGTTTTCCGCAGTCGTTTCCTAGTAACATCAAGACGTGAAAAATCGATATACCGAGCTCTTTTTGATACACACCTCGTAAGTTGTCTGGAGTCGAATTTTTTTGAAGGCATCGCTCTAGAAGAGTGTATGTTCTAACAAGTTGAAGATTGAGAGTCCGAAGGACGCTTTGGAGTTGAACAAAAGCTCATCACATGATCAACTACACTAACGGAGGCCCTCAGGCCATCATCGGTGAACACTCTGGAGGCTTTCAAGACGCTAAAAATGCAGTCCCTTCTGAGATTGGCAGGAACTTCTCGGAGGGAACGGGGCGACCGAATTGAATAACATCTAAAGTATTTGCACAACACCCAAGGGCCATTAATACAGTCAGGATTATATCTGTGTTCATGTATCGATAGTTCTTCTCCGTTCCCTAACCTGCCGAAGCAGGTGAAGCAGGTTTCGATATCCTCTCCGATGAGGTAGTAGAGGAAAGATTAGTCCAGATCCATCCTTGTACGGCTTGGATCGCCTCATCAGGGTCATCCGGTACCCTTTAAGTAACGCGTAGTCAGCCTCCGCTCAACTTCACGGCCAAGGGCAGAATAACAACTCACTTTAGCTTCGGATGCCACCTCCCATCTCTCAACTCAAAGAATCGGGGAACGTGTTTTTCCCCTTTTTCTTCCATCCTCTTCCGCTGTTCACGTTGGGCATCCTCCACAGCAGATTTCGCTTCAGTAGCAGCTTCCATATCCTTCGCGATAATGGCTTGCGTAAGTTTTAACCATAACCTGCAGAAAAAAGGCGAAGCATCTAGGTCAAACAACGAACTGCCGAAGCACATATAAGCAGCACTCACCGACGCGACTCATTGGGTTCCTGTTCCTCTTCCGGTTGTACCCATTTCGGACTCACGTTCTGACCATCTTTGACCGCGTCGAACAGTATACGCTTGTCGCCCGTCTTTCGTGAAACCGTCAGCAAACGGATAGAGCGTCAAAAATCAAGTACGACGTACCTTCACGTTCCGGTAGTCCATTACGTGGCTCCACCGGCCCATTATTTCGCCCAGCTCTGTCGATCCGCGTCTGACGCGTCCTGCTATGGCATTGTATGTTCCAGAGAAGAAGCCCTAGAAATAAAGTAAAGTGAATAGATTGAGATGTGCTGACCCTGAGGAAATGCGTAGTTTATGACGCACCTTGGTCTTGAATTCTAAATCACAATACAACCCATGTTTCTCGTTCTTTGCGATGCAAGTATCTCCCAGCTCCAAGACCATCTTCCCAAAGAGAATCCCTCTTGCGTACATGTTCGGCATCGTAATCACGTATTCTGTATATTTACCGAGGTTTGGCAGTTGAATGTAATGAAAAATCACATGTGAAGAAGGGAAGCGTACCACCGTCCTCTGATTTCCCTAATAATTTCACTCTATTCTCCCCTTCCATCGTTGTCGACACACTGTTCCCGAGAAACTTTGATTTGGGTCTTAGTTCGCCGAGGATGCAAACACGATTTGCGGGTGAGATATAGAAGAAGGCGGATATGGGCGGGTGATGGGAGACTTGTTCTGCGATGTAAAACCCTTGAGTCCCGTTCTTGTAGTCATATCGACAGCGGAAGAACTCTCCGAGAACAGGGTTATATCTGGGTGGGTCGGGAGTTTGTTCGGGTGGTCAACGACGTGGCGAGTAGGGAGCTCACGGTTTCTTTACACCTTTTGGCTTTATATGCCAACCGGCAAGATAATATTGTAGTACTCGTAGGAATCTTTCTTCAGGATTTTGAAATTCTTCAGCACTTTGGTAGGTAAACTTGTGAGACTGACATTGGGGTCAACCGATGCAAGGAGAACGCACCCAAAGATGAGATCGGGATGGGACATAAAATCTGTGATCCTCTCCAGCATGCTTCTCGGCTCCAAGACGAATGTCGGAAAGGTAACCCTCGAAAGGTCCATTCCTACTCTGTAAAGGGAAAAGAAGGGAGGAAATCAGCCCAGGGACGGCGTTGAGTCAGATCGGGTAGGTAAACCGAAGGTACATACCTGAGCTGCGAGATCAAGGAAAGGATAAGTGAGCCTTCATTCTCATCTCTGAGTAAAGATTCCGAGTTAAAATTCGTAGTTCCCATGAGCGATTGAAGATAGAGAAGAAGAAAAAGACGGACAAGATAGAGGTATCGTCTGGTTCTGTATCGGAGGGAGGCTTTTCGTCGTGTTTGGGGCCAGCGACACTCTTCAAATGGGACCCGGCTGAGCTGAAAAGGCCCATCATACTTTAGTCGAGCTTGCAGGAGAACAGGCGGTTACAACGAGGCTTGAGGCGAGGCTGAAGGTTGAGGCTGATGATGATGGTAGGGGCTGAAGCACTTAATAAGGGGGGATTACCCAAAACGGCGCGTGCAAGCGAAGTCAGAATTGGTGAAGTCATCATTAGTACAGGACCTCAACAGCTTTAAATGGCCTCAATGTCATCATTTCAGTACGTCAGTCACCGTGTTCTGTGTACTCTACACTCGGAATTCTAACATAACCAAAATGAGATTTCCTTGCGCCCCAGTAACAGCTAAATCATCGAACGCTATGCGCTTACAGAGTTTCCGGGTTCCTCCCTGCTTGGTCAGGTAGGCGTGGAATGTGTCAGCGCTGGCTCGCTGAACATCCGGTGATTGTAATCACATCCACGATATCCGAATCGTCGGCGGTCCAGTGTCATTTTCACGTTGAAGGAGTCGACACATCGAGCCTTTAGAGTAGTAGCTGGCGCGCTTTTATGACCCGTGTTGCGATGATACTGCAAATAGTAGTATGCGGGAACGACACAGACGGAGACGTTTCCGCAGCAACCCGCAGCACGTACACATCTATCATCAAAGACGTGGACTATCAGAATTGTTTCTACTCGTCAAAGCCCGACGGTTATGACAGGGTTGTTCTGGAAGAGTGACAGGTGGTGGTAGAGGCCTCAGGTTTCGGTAATCACTCCGACCGGTTCAGGCTTCATCCAATGCGACCGCGAGATTCTTTCAACAACTTACTTTTCGCGACATTGAGGTCCGCAACGATGTCAGCAGTGCACACCACTTAATAACGGCGATCAGTTACACGATCAACGACGAAAAGAACACAGAACGAACCTATGCTCTAAACCTCTTGTCGCACGTGCAAGGAGCATATACTCTAGAAGAGCCCTAATAGAAAGAGGTTTGGAACGAGGAAATCGTCGGGGCTACAAGTCGTGCGAATCGATGATGAAGGCGGCATATCTCTCCGGCACATCCGCAGTCCCTCCAAGTGCTCTCGATAAAGAGGGTACTCAATGCCGAGTCATGAGAGCCGTCTGTCTGGTCTGTGCGGCGTATACGGCTAGTGTCCTGGATAACGCCTTCGTAAGGCTCGGATACGAAGAACGTGAAGCGGCATTTGGTCGTGCCGATGACATTCTAGTGGAATTCTCGAGTTGGCCATTCGGAAGTGCATCGGGGATCAGCGAATCGGGACCCAGACGGAAGTATAGTAATAAAATCGCCGCCGGAAGCTCAGGAGATGGTTCAAGAGAAAGTATCATGGGTTTGCTATCGGAAGTTAAAAAGGAGTCAGTCGGTGGCGAGGAGGATCTGGGTTTTGAACTCGTTGCAGGGGTTTTGGAGGTCTTGAGTAAGCTGGATTCGCTGATCTGAAGCGACGAAACGTCAAGCCCCCCACACCTCCCTTTGCCTAGGTATAAGACTCGGCGGAACGGGGCTGCCCCGTTTCTCTCTTGGTTTCCTTCGAAAGTTAATATTAGCCACCATTCATCTTTATTATTAGTTATAGCGGTCTCTTCTATTTCACATCCCCGTGCTTTGCCAGATACAATAAATATTATACCACGAAAGGCTGAGATGTGAATTATTACTGTCACTTCCCTGAGTTCGAAACCGACGCCGCGTTGTACTCAGAGCTTGCTTTTTAGATCCTCAATGGCCTTCTCTTGCACCAATTGTCTCCTTTCAGTTACCGAGACACCTAATTCACGTAGGATCTCTTCAGTATGCTCTCCCGCTTTTAGGAACGAGAATTTCGATGGAGAGACCGCCGGAGCTAAACCGACGATAGATGGATGAGGAGAAGGGATAGCATGAAACGATTCACGTTCAGCGGCCTCTTGGGGTGTGAGAACCGGAACGCAGCACGCATCCGTACCCTAAAGAGACTTCAATGAATACTTCACTGGGAACACATGGACCGGCCCTACCGTGAAAAACTTGTGCCCATTCATCTCTGTTCCGAGTTCTGAATCCTCTCTCCATGTAATCCTTCAATCTCGGCCATTCTTCGCGTTCATTCTGCGTTTCTGGGGTAGGTTCCCACCCGTAATTTGCTCGGAAACCTTGTGGAAGTGCCTTCACAAAGCCTTCAATGAAAGCCTTGAAAAACCGAGGCTCTAGGCAGCCGACAGACATGCATTCTCCGTCCTTACACGGGTAGAGATTGTAGAAAGGTGCTCCTCCGTCCAGTAGATTGCTTCCCCGCTTACCGGAAAACGCATTGGCAGTAGGAAGTTGCTTCATTATCAGAGGCAACGACGACAAGTATCTAACCCCGGACACCTATAATGCGGTCTGGGTTACACGTAAAGAAGCGAATAGCTGACTTGAAAGTTCACCATGTCCGTGTTGACGACCTGTCCACGACCAGTTTGAACGAGTAGTATTCCAGAAGCGCAAGTGAGACCCCCGCCCGCAAAGTCGGCAAGCAGATTGATAGGAAACGATGGTCTATCTGGTGTTCCGGGTAGCATTGACAAAACACCACTCGACGCGAGATAGTTGATGTCATGTCCTGGTAAGAGGAAAAAACTCAAAATTTTGCGATGTGGCTTAGAGCGTCGCGCTACAAACCAGCCATATCCTTTTGCCTCCCTGTTCTCGGAAATCCGACCATCCTGGCATACACTAGCCGATCGTTCAAACCTCCTTTTCCGTCCAAACCAAGAAAAACTTCAGGGCCCAGTCCTAAACGCTCGAGAACTCCAGGGCGAAATGGATCAATCAGCACATCCGACTTGGCGATGAGTTTCTTCAAAACTTCTCTGCCACTTGGGGTCTTGGGGTTGATAGCAATAGACTTCTTCCCTCGACAGAGAGCGTCCATTGAAACAGCACCTGGACGGTCAATCCGAATGACGGTCGCCCCGTTGTCTGCGAAGATGAGACCGGCGAATGGACCGGGTGCAAGGCCCGCAAACTAGAAACGCTCTGTTATTCTATCTGCATGTTAACAGTAACATAAGTGCTCACCTCAACGACCTTTATGCCTTCGAGAGCCATGGTAGACTGTTCTCAAACATCTCCCTGAACACGGTCAGGTTCAAGTAAGAACTCGGAGAATCGGCAACCGAAATGTCCGGGCCAGTCAGACGGCAAAAGCCGCACAAACCCATGACCTCCCCTGGTGTCCCATGTCATTCAAATGTCAATTCAGAAGTCGCTCCCTTGGCCCTAGTACACTGTACTAAGGTCTGAAACATCTAGTGTAGTTCTAACTTCAAATTAACTTAGGGCCTAGAAGACTTCAAGCACCAGCATCATTCTCAAATTGCTAAGTTTGACTAAGATTAAATATGAAATCCCTGTCAGATCTACAAAAGACCACTAGTCTAAGTAGATATCTGAGGATATATGGAACTTGTACAACAAATGTAGCTCAAGTCTCAGAGATTAGACTAAAGTAAAGGTACAAATGGAGGTAAAAGAGGGAAATAAACCAACTGAGTAGCAGGGAACACCAGAATGTTAGTAGGCTCGGGGTCTTTACACTGAGGTCACCTTCCAACGATTTGCAAATCTCCCATACAGGCAATCCGCCTGTTCACGGTGAATAACCAACTTGACCGATTACTTACGACCGCTCATGCACGCGTTTACTTCCATCGTCACATTCTTCTCTTTCTGAACAGCACTCTGGCGCTCGAGTCAGGTAATACCGTCCACGCGAACCAGAACGGGTCGGGGAGCTTCGTTTGTTCCTCGGAGAACTTTATATCGTAAGTCAGCAGAACATATGCTATCAGCAGCTTTAGCTGGTTGACGGCAAAAAAGCGACCTGGGCTATTCAAACTTAATGAGAACTCGGACATGCAAGCTAAACCAGCGAGGCTCACCAAGCATGTTTACCGGCACCGAACATCAACCAATCTTCAGACAGAGTAGTCATAAGGTTTCTAGCATTTTCGCCTGAAGTGTGCAAAGGTTTTTTAAGCCACTCATTTCAGAGAGGTTGATGCGATAATTCATTCTCACCTTCTGTTTCGGCGAATCGTTCAACTCGAAAGGCGTCCGGAGAGGGATAATATTGCTATCAGAAGCATTGGCATGCCGGTGTACTAAAGAAGGGGGCGTAGGATACAAACCTCAGAATGATGAGTGTGATATGCCGCAATTCCTACTCTCGTCCCAGCCGGTAAACAGATACCGTTGGGTAACGTGAAATCTTCGAGGACCATTCGAACGAGACCGACTATGTTTACATCAGACAAAGATCGAACGTGAAGAGCAGAGCGAACTTACTTGACGGCACCCCCGTTTTTCGGGCTGACTCCTTCAAGAAGCTATCCAACAGGTGCATTTTAGACATCGCGGACTTTGTCCAACCCCCTTCACGTTCTATCACGGAAGTAATTTCGGCACGCAGAGGTTCAATTAGCTCCGGGTGAGCAGCAATATCATAAATGCCTTGAGTGAGAAATGCCTCAGCGAGATGTCAGCGACTAACGAGACATCAAATGCTCGGACTCGCTTACTGAAGTCGAGTGTATCGCTCCGAAGTTCGTTGCAAGCACTCGGAGGGACAAATCCTCGATTGAGGCCTTCTGCCACTCCTCGCCTAATTTCTCGCATTTGCCAACGAGCCAAGAGAGCAGGTCATTCTGCAATAACCGAGCGATTAACTGGAAGTATCATGTAAGACTGGACCATTATAATCAAACTGACTGGATTGTCTGGCCGCTCAATGCCAGAGCCTTGATTTCTTTCATTCTCTATTCGCTCGCTCAACAAAGAAGAAAGGTGCTTCATTGCTCGTCGTAAGCTTGAACGGCGTGAAGTAAAGATGCGCCCGATGAGTCTGCAGGTACGAAGATGAGTGAAACTCATAGTAAAAGCAGACAACGAAAAAACTCTTAAGGACTGACGGATGTAAGAATTTCGGAAATAGACCAATAATGAGGGAGTTGATTGCGACACTAATCGTGAAATTGACGTTGAGGTCACACCAGTCCTTATCACGACCTGTGTAATATCGTAGGTCAGCCGCCAGATAGTGAATGGGTAAGTAGAAATGGAGCGTACAAAGAGGGAGTCCAACAAATACCCTATTTGAGGCGCGTACGACAATTTTCGGTAGGAGTTTCGGAATCTTCGAGTATTCGGTCCAATCTGAATTACCGGAGCTGATAAATTAATACATGGAAGAAAAACCCACAGTCCTACCCTCTGTTACAGGAATAAACTCCTGGAAAGCTTGCTGTACCTCGTCCCTGACATCATCTAGCTTTGCAGCGATATTTCTGGTGAGGGACGTGAGTATCACATCGACGTGATAGGGATTGCTGTTCAAATGAGGCGATACTGTATAGCGGGCCTTAAAAAACTGCAAGGACATGCGCGAGTCGGGGTGTATATATCAACAGGTCAGTCAGCATGGCTTTTGAACGAGACTTACGTCGTCCAGTGCTTCAAAGGTAGACAATTCACCCCCCGGGCCAGATGCACGTCGCAAACTATCATACATCTGTGACCCACTCAAGACAACATGCCAACCGTCAGTGGTAGGAATTTTGAATGCCGATCCTGGGTACTGGTTCATTGCCACTGATATCAGCAGGATATCCTCGTGGAAGGATAAGAACTGACTTGGCGACAGCCTTCTTCGACAAGCGCCCGCCCATCGAACAGATATGTCCACACCGTTAGGTAGGAGGAGAATATGCCATCGTGTCCAACGGCCGGAATTCCGCTCAGCTGATTTTGAGTTGAGAAACGTCCGATTCGAGATCGCGGAGAGACTCACGTACCAGTGCACGCTTGCGACGGGCCTCAAAGTACATGTACAATCCATAAGGAATGATGATGGCTGCTCCCAAATTGAAATAATTCCAATCATTTGCCAGACTGAAGTCACTCAATCTCATTGGCATGATGATTCGCGGACGGGATCTGGGTCAGCTCCTACTGCTCTCGAACCTCCTTTATGAAGCACAGGAAGAAGGCGGGATCTAGTCGGTAGAAAAATCAATTGTGAGTCAACAATGCGACTGTCAAATGAAACGGTTGTATCCGGCTGTAGCCGTGCCTTGACAGTCTTGAACCGTAAATCTCCGTATCATAGCCCGAAGTTAGCAGTTAGAAGTGGGATTTTTGTACAAGCTGCTATACAACTGTGAATAGAACGCCAACGAGATGTCGCCATGTCAAAAGAATCCATCGGTATTGACTTGACTTAGGACCTCGGCGGTTACTTGTGAAGAGGAATCTGGCCAAGGACCGCGATATAGAGCCGTTTTTTGACATTGACAGCGCCAATGCAGTCGAAGTAGTCCAAACATATCTTACGGTGAAAGCTGTGAAGCCACGTGGACGTTCGGGATTTCCCGATAGTCCACTGATCGGCTCATGAGAGGGAAACGAACTATCGTACACAATAATGATACTGGCCTAGTCACTGTCGGTTGTATCTAGGACACGTAGCGCACCAGAAATTATATCCACTAGCAAACATTTTCAATCCATCGAGATATCGCTTCAGACCAGTGCTGAACCCCCGTGATTGAGGTGCATTCAGTAACAACTTCACCTTCAGCTCTTCTTCAATAATAATCTTTTTAATTTTCTCCTTCGCCTCCATTTCTGAAATGTTACACTGCTTTATGAGGACCGCGACTCCATTTCGAATTCGATCCGAACCATTCTGTCGCTGCTTCTCCCTTTCTCAAGAGAAAAAGTCATTTGCGAGAACAGAGACTACACCGGTTGAATATTTAATTCTGGCAAGGTCATCGGATTTATGCTCCTCAGGAGAGAGGTCGATATTCATGGCCCATAACATCAGCTGTGAAATGGCCCTTTGATTCGGTATCAACACTCCAAAGTAAAGCCTATCTTCGATTTGAAGACTCACTCGTAGTCGAAGTTCAAGAGCCGATACGGAAGGTACTCCTCCAAATTTTTGAATTCTTCACTACGGCTCTCCCTGGCATCAATATCGTCCGCTAATTTCTGAAGTAAAGCGGGAGTGCGAACGGGATCAACTCCGAGCATCTGACTCTTGAAGTCATGGAGAAAAACAACCCAATTTATGTGGATGTTTGGAGAATTGGTTGGGAGACTAGTACCGTCTCGTAAAGCGTTGCCTAGGATTTTATGCGCAATCAAAGCCTCCTCATGAGGGTGGTCCTCCAAGACATCTATGCTTTAATCAGTATCTCTTCACTGCGGTAGATGTTGACGGTCCTTCGTTCTGATGATGGTCGCGTATGAGTACTTGAGTCCCAGTCTCTCACGAAACCGTCTTATACTGCACACTTGTTTCTTTGGTCGGCAGATTGGTCATTTGTCGAGAAAGGATCGGAAACGCGTATTCTCTTGATTGACAGCTTTTGAGGGATAGGTCTTTCTTTACACAAGAGATATCTCTGACAAAGAGAGAATGTAGGCAAGGAGAGCGACGAACTATGGGAAAGGGACGTCAGGGCGTATATTGTTGTCGCCATCGAAAGCCGCAGCAAGCGTGTCACGTCTCCGAGTTCAATCATTTCAAAATTACTCAAAAGTTCCTGGTACAAACAATTTCCGCTATCTTATCGTACCCCGATCTCAGGCTATCTTGTGAAAGGTTTTCCGTGGTGTTGGAAATGCATCTGAGTGCATGAGATGCTAAAGTGCCAAAGCACTTGATTGGGAGTACGAGATAGAGAGGATTGTTAACACCCCAGTCAAGAATCCGTTCCAAAGCTACATCTTGTTTACCTAAAGAGAACACGTCGCATCACCATTGTTGATTACCAGACCACCCTCTATGAATTGTCTCGATCCAGCAGCAGCGTTTGGATCCTTGATGTCTCCATTGTCGCCGGTCAGGAGCTGAACATTCTCTAGAGCTGGCACATTTTCAGGAGAAAAATTGTTTGGCTTCCCTGCGTGAGGCTAATGTTGCTACCAGAGCGGTATCTGTCCAATTTTTCACGGTTTCTCCAGATGCAGACTAGTAAGATGAGGAAAAAAATTGACCTGTTCTTGTTCTCGCTAGGTGGAATCAACCGCAAAGCACCTACTAGTACTGCGTCAGAGATAGTGAAGGTGATCCGCGAGCCTTCAGTCTTCGTCCAGCCAAACATAGTTTGCAGTCGCTCGGCTCTCGAGACGCCAACTTGGCCGCCACCTAAACATGTTCTGAACTCCTCGAGTTGACATGGCAGATCAAGTCGGAAGAGTGAGGAGCGGAGCAATCTTCAGGATACGGAATGACGGAAGTGCCTTGATCCCAAGATTGAAAGAGAAGTTGTGTTTCTGCATGACTGTTGACTCCATGATACCAGTCTGGGGATGTTGTAGAGCCAGCGACAATCGCCGAGTAATAAACGGATCGAAGTTTTTATTGGACGGTCCATCCCAATTGATATCAACCACCGTCTAAAGGTCTGTGATATGGGATACCTCCATCGACGACAGACCTGAGCTAAGACACAAGGTGACGTCTTGGTGGCGAAGGTAGATGGACAATCACTGGTCCCGACTAGGTTTTTGAAGCGTCTCGATTGACGCATAGAACAGATGTCCGCTATGTAAGGTTTCATTCGGAAGACGTCCCCAGGGTTGAAAACCGCGGGACTAAAAAAGCTGTCGTCGTTTAGTTTTGAACGCGTCCAGCTTGCCATGCAGCAACAGTAGCTCGGGGGAGAGAAGGCTTTGTGATAGGGCTTTGTATTCCTCCATAAAAGCGCTCAGCATTGGAAGTGTAAAACGACATTTGACGCAGGTCGTGAGTCCATTTGGACTATTTGTAGTCTCCGAGCTCTGGGAACCGCAGTCAAAAGCGAAGAGATTGAGTTGGACAGGGCTATATGAATTAAAAATTTGAGAGTATGGGATTTAGAATGATGGACTCACTGCCCATAGTACGCGCTGACCAGACAATTGCAAACAGATGACAGAATAGAATCAACACGAAATGAATGAAATTAAGCCTTATTATGTAGTTCCATTACATACGTGACGCGTCATAACACCCTCTACTACTCTGATTCTTTCAACACCCGCAGTCTTTAGCCCTACGATGAATTCCACATCCTCACGTTCCTTCTGTGTACTAGGGTGGGGGGGATAGGGCGTAGCGCCCCCGCGTCAACTCAGGTCTCACGATAATCTCCGTCGAACAGCATTTCTCCTTCTCAACGAGCCCTCTGGATGCTTGTACCTCTAAGACCGACCAGTTCGGTCCAATTCGAACAAGTGCTGCGGCATGTACAAAGGATTATTGACGACGAGCAGCAACGAAAGCAACTTTTGGGAACCAAGTGTGACATTGCCCAGCAATGGCTCGACTTGTTCCAGTTGGTAAGTGAATCGACTTGAGCACGCCAGCAGGAATCTGACCTTTCAACCTTCTGAGCAGCTTGCTGAATATCCGAATGTCCCGACGGCTTTACGACCCTCAATATTCAAATTAATGATCCGTCTATCCAGAAAATCTGGTCTACACCCGCAATGTCTTACGATCCGAGGTGTAGAGAAGCTGGGCGACTACCCTGTAGGAGGAGGAGCATTTGGAGATGTATGGAAAGGGAGAGTTGGGCGGCAACTCGTGTGTTTGAAGGTGATTCGGGCGTTCAATCGATCCGATGTGCAGCAAATTCTCAAAGTACGTCGTTGTGAATATAACTCAGCCCACATTCCTAAAACTCGTTTGTTGAAGGATTATATGCAAGAAGGAATTATTTGGCGCCAGCTGAATCACCCGAACGTCTTGCCCTTCATGGGAATCTATTATCTGGACACGAAACAGAGACAGCTATGCCTCGTTTCGCCGTGGATGGAGCAAGGAAATCTTGTCGAATTCTTGAAAAATTCTAATGACTCTGTTGATCGCGTTTTACTGGTAACTCTCTTTGTTCAGTGCATGGCCCACCCTAAGTTCATTTCTCAGGCATATGATGTCGCCTGTGGTCTCTCGCACTTACACGGGGCGAATATCGTTCATGGTGACCTCAAAGGGGTGAGAATGCTGGGTGACCACTCCAAACTCAATCCAAACTCTGATTCATTTTATCTTTAGGCCAATATATTGATTCGACCTGATTTACGAGCATCCATCGGAGACTTTGGCCTCGCGCGCGTATCAGCTACCCAACTACTGCTTTCAGAGACAAGTCGCTCGAAGGGAACAACTCGGTGGCTTTCTCCTGAGTTGCTGAGACCTGGACCAAATTGCGTCCCTTCCAAAGAGAGTGACGTCTACGCCTACGCATGTGTGTGCTATGAAGTGAGTTTTTACTGTCCCAGTCGGATTCTGTTCTCTTTTCACCTCCGAGATAGATTTCTACCGGGAAAGTTCCTCTTCATGAAGTTCATGAGGCAGCGATTGTTTTTGCGGTCCTGATGGATCATAAACGTCCCTCACGCCCTGAGTTCTGTGAAAATTTGCGCGACTCGATGTGGGATTTAATGCAGGCCTGTTGGAAAGAAACAATCTCCCTTCGACCTACTATGACAGACGTTCTGATTCGTATAGAGGAAATGAATGTGGATCGCCGACTAGAGCCAGCTTCAAACTGGAGAAATCCCATTTTTACCCAGATCTGGAACGATATAAAGCGCCCGCCAGTCGTCCAAACTGGTGACTCCAATTCATCTGAGATCGGAGATCATGACCGTGCAGGGGAAGATTTGAGCTCGGATGAAGGCGAGTTCACTCCACATGAATCTGTATTATCGTCGATATTAACGCCTTTCCAGCCCACTTCGACCCCGTAATTCTTTAATGTCGTGAGATCACCTCACCCATACTAATATCCTCTCTTCCTTCCCTTCAGGAGATCCTCAGTCTTCGGCAGCTGGTCAATCAACAGGAGGATAACGGTGAAGCGTGGAAAGCACTTGGTAGGCTGGTGACATGTATTTTTGGGTTAATCGACTGATCGGTCATAGGTCATTGTTACCTAGCGCATGGTCATTTGCAGGAAGCGTACTCCGCCTATCGGCAAGCTCTCTCCCTCCTCCCTAACTCCCATGAGGATCCCAAGCTTTGGTATGGGATTGGTGTCCTATATGACCGTTATGGATATCTCGACCCTGCTGAGAAGGCTTTCTCATGGGTTCTGGCAATGGATGAGGGTGAGTTGCCCTACCCTATGTAACTGTGCTCTCTCAAACCGACATTTCGTTAGAATTCGATCAGGCTAATGAAATTTTCTTTCGTCTTGGTATTCTCTACAAACAGCAAGGCAAATACGAAGAGTCGCTTCGATGCTTTGACCGTACTCTATGGAATCCTCCCACTCCGGTTACTCCTGCGGACATTTGGTTCCAAATTGGACATGTCCATGAGCAGCAGAGGAACGTGAGTGCTTTCTTTCTCACATATGAACCATTAGTCAATTCTTTTTTCTTGTCGAATTTTCACTCGTACTTAATCGTCTCACAGCACGCACAAGCCAAACATGCGTATGAACGCGCCATCGACAAACATCCGAGACATGCCAAAGTTCTACAGCAGCTCGGTTGGCTCTACCATCAAGATGGGTCCTCATTCCAGAATCAAGATTTAGCTATTCAGTACTTTACTAAGAGCCTCAGAGCCGGTAAGTCTGCTGCATCGTCCTCTTAATCTTATACAAACAACGATAACTTACCTCGCCCTCATTTATGCAGACTCTTCCGACGCGCAATCGTGGTATCTGCTCGGACGCGCTTACATGGCGGATCAGAAGTACAGTCAAGCCTGCGAAGCTTATCAACAAGCTGTCTACCGAGACGACCAGAACCCAGCCTTCTGGCGCTCCATCGGTAAACTCTACTTCCAAATCAACCAGTTTAGAGATGCTTTCGATGCCTATTCTCGAACGATCAAAATCAACCCATACATATCTGGGGTCTGGTTTGACTTGGGGTTGCTCTATGAAAAATGGAACAATCAGATATCGAACGCGATTGACGCGTATGCGCACTCGTTAGCGTTAGATCCGGGCAATACGATGATTAGCGAGAGGTTGCAACTGTTGAAGCAAGCACGAGTTACGGGAGGACAGGTACCTGAGGCGTCGGGATCGCAGGATGTACCTGCAGCGGCTTATAGGAGTTCTGACGAGTTCCAAGGAATGGATGCGAGGGGACCTGTAGGAGCGGCTGGTAGTGGGAGTGCGCCGGCTAATGAGAATTCGCTTCCTCCGCCTTCGTCGTCAACGCCTTCCAGTCAGTCACGAGTGAATGGGTATGGGGATCACACTACGAGGTCTCCGCCAGGACCTCCACCGGTCATTTTCGATGGAAGACATTTACAGACAGTTCAAGTTGCTTCTATGGGGATTTAAACGGCGATTGACTCTTGAAGTTGGTGGTTCGAATAACTCGGTACTAGGTACGAAGAGGCTTAGGATCGATGCTTCTACCAAGGTGCCTTTGCGTGTACTTCCACCTCCCTTTGGGTCTACCGGAACTATAAGCGGCTCTTTTGGATTGTTTGAAGGAGGAATATCGTGGGGATGGTTAGTTCTGGCACCACAACAGGGGAAGGAGCGTACCCACCAAGGACGGTGGTACCTGAAGGCCTGAGCACGTTCGATTTCGCTACGTCAAGTCCGACCTCTGCTTGACAGATGATAGAGGGAGCGAGCGGATCTTCCGACGATCTCACTATGCAGGTTGGTGATACCAAGTCTCAATCCCTCCTTGCACCTACCAAGTACTTTTGATGCTCGCCACGGTTATTGGTAAAAAAGACGGTGTTCGCGTACGAGCTCAGTGTATGTATTATTCTAACTTAAAATTATCTATTCTATGGTCAAACAACAGTAGTCCGTGTAAAGTGTACGTCCATAATAGAAAGAGGCAAAACGAACGTTCTCAGACTATTTTGGATAGGTTTCGAGATCGACTGTAGCAGACGGCGGAAAAGACAGGTATTGTAGAAAAACGGAACATAAATCTACATGGTAGTAAGCACAAACACGAGAGCACAGACGAAGATGACGAAGGCGGGGAAGAAATAAAGTATCCGAAACCACAGTACTGGCGTTTTTACAACTTGTGGGAAAAACATTGAGCAGTTCGAGTCTCTCTAGCTTTAGCAAGTAGGAAAGGAACTCGATGAGCTGCGCGACGGTGGGAAGAGAGTAGACTTCAGGGCAATGACGCAGGTCAATCTGGAGGAAGGTTATGTTCCTCAAGACGGGTGGTGGAGGAGCCCATGTAAGATGACACCGACGAAGAATAAGTTCGGATAAACGAGGCGCTTGACCGCCGAGAAATTGTTCGGGTAGTTCAAGAACAATGCCACGTTGCCGAAATATCGAACCACCTGAGAGGTTTAAACTCTCCAAGAACGGGGCGGGTGCGCACATCTTTTGAACGGTTGCCCTAAGCTTCCTTATTGTGTCCAACAAAAGTGGAGGTTGTAGGTGAAGCTTCCTTAAACGCGCTGATATACAAGGTGTCCTCATCAGCTTCGCTACCATTCTCCATCGTTCCTCCATTTTCACCTCGTCGTAGATCGAGGACCTAGTTAGAGCGAAGATGTCTAAGTGGGCCTGTCCTGAACGTCTCAGCATTTCCATGGTGAATGAAGGATGAGTGAAGTCAAGGAAAGTCCAAAGAAGAGGGTTGCTCAAGGCCAACGTGCGGAAGTGACGACAGACATGAGTAAAGGCTATCCAGCCCGTCTGCTCCCCGTCGATAGACACATTGAATAACGGTTGTGAGCGTGTGATATGAAGAAAAATTTCTGAAAGGATGACATGGGGAAGTTGACCAATCGGAGTCAGGGAGTTGTATTCGTATAGAAGGTTCAATCGTTGGGCTTTCAACATTTCGGTAGTCGCCTGTACTTTCGAGTTGTTTTCCAATCTTTGAGGTGCTGCTAATTATGATAAGAGACAATTAGACGAAGTTAATCGGCACGATAGCTACTCACCTGGATAACCTCTGGGGACTATTTCCCCTACGTACATGCCAGACTTTCCTGCTCAGATTGCTGCTTTTTGAAGGTAACACACGGTTGTCATGGAATAGTCGTCAGACCGTCGACACTGCCATGAACACTGATAGACGCTCCGAAAACATAATCAAAAGACACTGGGACTGGTAGTCTCCTGTGAACAGACGGAACATTGTTTGATGACAAGTCGACACCGGAGGTTGTACGCGGTAATACCGCCGTGACCAATTACTCAAGTCACACTTGTAATGGAAAAATCTTTCAAGTGTAGCCACTACAACAATTCCAGCTTTTACTTGTCGAACTCGGAATCCTATCCAAACTCTCATACTGACTTGTTGCAGTTATCTAGGAAGGGACTCAAGGGACTTTTCTCTCGAATCAAGGGTTCGTCGGAAAGCCGGCAAATACTTGGCTTAAGCCCGGAAATCCACTCCCGAAAGGCTATTCATGACCTCCGAAAGTTATCGGAAATTGAGAAGGGTGTGTGAAACCTGTGCCCTTCCGGATTGAAGGTTGAAATAGTGTAAGGTCAAGGAAGTGGGCCAACAGTAAGTGCTGTGATTCAGGAGGTCCGAGGAGGTTTGGGTGTAAGAATTGGTTGTGACCCAACCCCCCGATTCCATATCTTCCGGGTAGCGATTTGACCTGTCTTGACTACGTTTGCCACGGCTCGAGTATCTCTTATCTACGGTTGCCGAGCAGGCTCAGGCTACCTCTTGGATCTCCTCTCATTGCCTTTTGCTCATAACGGCAGGCATCCAGACAGAATGAATGACAACAGTCCTCATTGCTCTGAAAATGCTTATGTGAGAGTCAGAAAACAGTGAACACATGCGACATACTGGTTTCTGTCCTCAGGAAAAACGACAACACGAGGGGGCTTATAGTCAGGCGCTGATATGCTTTGATCCGGAAATCTTACATTTTTGGCTGTAAAACTTGAAATTCTGGGTGAATTATTTACTCTCCCACACCAGAAACTTGTACTTTATCGACCGTGAAGCCCATTACCCGCTTTATTTTGATAGTAGCACATCGAGTCACTAATTAGTTTCACGGTCATTACAAGAAAAAATTGCCAAACCAACGATCCTGAGGTCATTGAATGTCCCCACCCTTTTTAAATAATCTCACGAGATATGTGATTTCAATGTATGTTTAAGGCAAAAGGAAATGAGTTGGTTACGGACTAAACTCAGTCTAGCAAGGAACGTGCCTGTGGGAGTAGACCCGTTCTCACTCAATCAGAATCTAAAACCTAACCTGAGCCTGCTCGGCACGCACTCCTTCAGCACCTGTGATTTTTACCGCAACGTAAGGCTTCACACCTTCCCTCCCTCCGTGTGCTAAGAAAGCTGTGAGGGATAAATCGATAAGGCGTAGCGCAGCTTCATGTCAACTCAGGTCTCACGTTGAACAGCCTTACCCATTTCTTAACGAGCCCAGATGCTCGTACCACCGAAACCGACCAGCTCAGTCGAATTTGAACAAGTGCTACGACATATTCAAGGTATTCTTGATGACGAGCAGCAACGAAAGGAACTGGTGGGGACCAAGGATGACACCGCTCAACAATGGCTCGACCTATTCCAGCTAGTGGGTGAAATCGACTCAAACAGAGTAATATGATCTTTTTAATATTTTGCACAGCTTGCTGAATATCCAAATGTTCCAAAAACTTTACGTCCCTCAATTTTCAAGGTTATGATCCACCTGTCCAGAAAGTCTGGTTTACATCCGCAATGCCTTACGATCCGAGGTGTCGAGAAGCTGGGCGACTACCCTGTAGGAGGAGGAGCATTCGGGGATGTATGGAAAGGGAGAGTTGGGCAGCAACTCGTGTGTTTGAAGGTGGTTCGGGCATTCAACCGATCCGATGTGCAGCAGGTTCTGAAAGTACGTCGTCGTGAATACAATACAGCCAACTCAACGCACGGTTTTAAACCCGTTTGTTTGAAGGATTATATGCAAGAGGGGATTGTTTGGCGTCAGTTGAATCATCCAAACGTTCTGCCGTTCATGGGGATATATTACTTGGACAAGGAGCAGAGACAGCTGTGCCTCGTGTCACCCTGGATGGAACAAGGGAATCTCGTAGAGTTCTTGAAAAATTGTAATGATTCTGTTGATCGCGTACTGTTGGTAAGTCTGTGTCGGCTCTTTGGGTCAAGTGCTCGTCTTATCATGCTGTTTTCAGGCACACGATGTTGCTCGCGGTCTCTCTCATTTACATGAGGCAAATATCGTTCATGGCGATCTCAAAGGGGTGAGAACGTTGTGAGGCCTCTCTACTTTGGTTCGGACTCTCATTCGTTTTCATCTTGAGGTCAATGTGCTGGTTACTCCTGATTTGCGAGCATGCATCGGAGATTTTGGCCTCTCACGCGTATCTGCTACCCAACTACTGCTTTCAGAGACAAGCCGTTCGAAGGGAACAACGCGGTGGCTTTCTCCCGAGTTACTAAGACCTACTCCAAACTGTGTTCCTTCTAAAGAGAGTGACGTCTATGCCTACGGATGCGTATGTTATGAAGTGAGTTCTACTATGCTAGCCCGATTCCGTTCTCTTTTCAGCTGCGCGATAGATTTTTATTGGGAAGGTACCCTTTCATGAATTCAATGAAGCGGCGATTGTTTTTGCGGTCCTGATAGATCATAAACAGCCCTCGCGCCCTGAGAGCTGCCCACAGTTGCGGGACTCGATATGGGACCTAATGGAGGCATGTTGGAAAGAAACTCCGTCTCATCGGCCTGTTATGATTGAAATTCTGGCTCGCATCCATGAAATGAATGAGGATTCTCGACTGAAGCCAGCTTCCAACTGGAGCGATCCCTCTTTTACACAGATATGGAACGATGCGGAACGTTCGCCAATCATTCAAGCTGGTGAAACCAATGCACCACGGATTGGAGCTCAAGACAACGCGGAGAAGGCTATTCTGACCCCAGATGAAGGCGAGTTTACTCAATGTATGTGTGTGTCGCCCGTATTGACGCCGTTCCAGGTGCCAACTTCGACCGGGTAATTCTCTACCGTCATGATACCCTCTCTTTACAATTTACGTATACTCCGTCTTCTTTCTTAGGAAATTGTCCGTCTCCGGCAGCTCCTCGCCCAGCAGGAGGGAGACGGTGAAGCGTGGAAAGAACTTGGTGAGCCTATGCCTTTTTGTATGCTCCTCTCTCTGGTACAATTCAACCATAGGTTACTGTTACCTAATGCAAGATGACTTGCAAAAAGCGTACTCTGCTTACCAGCAAGCCCTCTACCTCCTCCCTAACCCTCGTGAAGATCCCAAGCTTTGGTACGGGATCGGTATTCTATATGACCGTTATGGCTCTCTCGATCACGCCGAGGAGGCTTTCTCATCCGTTTTGAGGATAGACAAAGGTGAGTTTACTTCTTTATACATGTGCTATCTGACACTTTGCTAGATTTCGACAAAGCTAAAGAAATCCTCTTCCGTCTCGGGATTATCTACAAGCAACAAGGCAAATACGAAGAGTCACTTCAATGCTTTGATCGCATTCTACGTAATTCCCCTAGTCCGCTTACCCAGGCTGATATCTGGTATCATATTGGACATGTATATGAACAGCGGAAGGACGTGAGTATTCTATTCCTTGATTTCATTCATGATGTCAAACTTTCGCTCAAACTTACTCGCCTTTCAGTATACGCAAGCCAAGAATGCATACGAACGCGTCCTAGCCGAAAACGCGGGACATGCCAAAGCTTTACAGCAGTTCGGGTGGCTCTACCACCAAGATGAATCACCATTCCAGAACCAAGATTTAGCTATCCGGTGGCTTACCAAGAGTGTGGAAGCCGGTAAGTAGACTTCCATCGTATTCTTAATTATATACGAACGACATCAATTTATTTTCCCCCACCTTTACAGACTCTTCCGACGCCCTATCGTGGTACCTACTCGGACGGACTTACATGGCAGGACAAAAGTACAACGAAGCCTACCAAGCCTACCAACAAGCTGTCTACCGAGACGGTCGGAACCCAACCTTTTGGTGTTCTATCGGTGTCCTCTACTTCCGAATCAACCAATTCCGAGATGCTCTCGATGCCTATTCTCGAGCGATCAAAATCAATCCATACATACCTGAGGTCTGGTTTGACTTGGGATTGCTCTATGAAAGCTGTGGCAATCCGATAACGGACGCGATTGACGCGTATGCGAGAGCATCAGAGTTGAATCCGAGTAATTCGGTGATTAGCGAGAGATTGCGATTGTTGAAGCACGCACGAACTGCGGGTTTACAGCAAGTACAGGCACCTGCAGCGCCGGATCCACAAGATGTACATCCGACATTGTATAGGAGCTCTGTTGCTCCTTCCTCTACGTTGCCTGAACAATCGTTGCTGTTCCAATCTCTTGGACAGGAGGGAGTGCAAGGTCCAGGAGCGAGATTTCGAGGTGATTCGAGGGGACCTCCAGGAGTAGGTGGAAGTGAGGATGCGCATAGCGATTATCATACGAGACCCCCACCAGGGCCGTTCAGAGGCGGATCACCTCCACCGGTCATCATCGATGAAGGAAGTCATATGCAGATTCCTCAACTATGGTGATGTCCATGCCTCTGAAACGACTGTTGATGTCTGAAGTCGATGGTCCCATGATCTCGGAACTAGAATCCAAAGAGGAATAGAATTCAATCTCACGGAGGATAATAACCTTCACTTGCATTGTGAGAGGGTTGACCTTGACTGGGCGCGAATGCCCGTTGCCATAAACGGGTAGCTAGCTCTCCTCTGTGCTTCGACATGCGAATCGCGACAATTTGATTCCTCTCGTTTTCTTGCGCGCACGAACACTAGCAGGACTTCGAATTTCTATGCACCAGAGCAAAGTCATAGAAATCTTCGTCATTGAACCACAATTGCGAAGATTAGTTCGTTAATCTTCCTTTCACATTTATGCAATATTCCCACTATTTTGTACAATTTTGGTGTCCCTTAATGACTCAGACTCAGAAGACCCAAATTCGTACACTTTCTTGCAATCAGCATACGTTTCTCATTTGCATCGCACATGCAGTAGTCAACCAGTTCAAACAGTAATTATTCTGCTGGTTAATTCTTTTTGGTGTGGAGCCGGGGATACACTCGATATCGATCGACTGAGTTACTCAAGAAGGCGGCTTCACCAGGATGTCGTTTGTCTCCTACCATATGATTCTAACGTGAAGGTTGAATTTCTTTATGCTCCTATGCCCACTTTCGCTGTGCATCTGTCGGGGCGACGACAGTTCAATCGTTTTTGTACTGTCAAGAATCACGAGGCTGCATACCAACTTTTCCACTGAACGTCTCAGTCGACAGCTATCATTCATTCCTCTTATTCTTCACCGAAAGAAACCATTGCTTCTCACTGAGGAACAAAAGACGCATAGATCTTCGCACGATGCTTGTCAGGTGTGGTGAACGCTGTATTGAGCGTAGCATGCGCAGGTCGTAAAACAGTCTCATGTGTCGTCGCACTAGTCAAATACTATGAGCAAGGTCGTTTGAAATATTATTTCAACTTGGAGGTGCGTTTGCTTTGACCGCGCTTTGACCAGGGTCTGATCAGAACTCGGCGTTTGATGATGCGGACGGTCGATTCTCCCCGGTCGCACCGATGGTGTATCGTAAGCACTGTATAAGTCCAACAGAGTCCAACTGTACGATTGCACGCACCAGAGGTCAAACCGGGGTACGCCCCACTAATTTGTTCGTGTCTCGTCAGAAACAATGAAAGGTGGATATCCTCCATCTATGTATCTGGGAGAAAAAAAACAACCCTAAAACACAATCTTCTTCCTCGTCGTAACAGGAATATCATCCCTATAAAAAGCCCCATAAACCCCATGCTCCTTCTTCTTAACCGTCATCGGAAACCTCTCCCTCAACAATGGACAATCAAACCCAGAATCCTTGAGCAACCTACTCAACTCTCCAGCCAAAGACCTCTCATGATTCTCCCCCGTAAAAAACGTGATGGAAGTACCCGACTTACCACCTCTGCCTGTTCTTCCTATCCGATGAACGTAGTCGTCTACAGTAAGAGGGAATGTATAGTTCAATACCACTTTAACGTTGGGTATGTCTAGACCACGAGCTGCCACGTCGGTGGCAACGAGGATGTTCGATCCTCCGGTTTTAAACTTTTCCAAGGCGGCGAGACGTTGAGATTGGTTGATATCACCGTGTAAGGCGGAGGTAGAATATCCTTCGCGTGTTAACATCTGTTCGACTCGGGATGTTTCGGCTTTGTAGAGTGCGAAGACTATTATGCGAGAGTCTTCGCTTGTAGAGCCTTTTGAGGGACGTTTTGGGTGGCTTAGGTCGCGGAGGTGTTGCAGGAGACGGGAACTATCGGGGTGGATTAAATTAGCGTTTGTCGTGGAGATGGAGTAATGTAAGGGAAACGCACTCTTTTTGCCGACTGTCATCTAGAACTTGGACGATTTGTTCTACTCGGCTATTTGCTGTGAGGTCGTCGCTTCCCACAGTGACTCTAACGGGGTTGGATTGGAATGTGCTAGCGAGTCTTCTGACTGCTTCGGGCCAGGTTGCGCTGACTTTAGAAGGAGGAGGTGATGAGCCGATCGATACGCGTCGAGGTAGGTGGGAAGACACTCACACATCAACGTTTGTCGTTCTTTTGAAGGTTTAGTAGCACCAATTATTTTGCGGATGTCGTTCTCGAAACCTTTGTCTAGCATTCTATCGGCTTCGTCTAATACGAGGAAGTTGACCCTACAAACACACGATTAGTAATACGAATGAGGAACAACTTTGCGAGTCGGAGAATCGAACTAACCCACTGAGATCACAGACGCCTTCATTCATCAAATCTATTATCCTTCCAGGCGTCCCAACGATAATTCGAGTCGTTAAGCCAGTTTTGTCCTTGTTCAGGTTTTTTAGCATTTTGATTTGTGGTTCTTTTGGCACGCCGCCGAACACGGCAACGCTAGCAACTCCGATGGATTCACCAAGGGAGTTCAAGGTCTCGTGGGTTTGTAGCGCCAATTCTCTTGTAGGAGCGACTACGAGGGTCGTGACGGTGGATGAGCCGCGACCACTGGATATCGGAGGAGAGGAAACGAGATGGGAGAGTGCTGGTATGCCGAAAGCTAGGGTTTTACCACTGTGGAGTTGAAGCGTTAATTGACGAATGAATGATTGAAAATGGGAGTTAACCAACCTTCCTGTTTCTGCGATACCAACAATATCTTTCCCGGCCAAGGACGGTGGCCATGCACATGCTTGAATTGGAGAAGGTTCCTTGAATCTATCAGAGAACGAACGTAGGGATTCGGGTATATCAAGTTGTGAGAAGGATAGTATGGGTGTGACTTCTGGTTCGCCTTTTGGAACGTGTATGGATACGTTGTGTTTTTTGAGGAATTCGGAGACGTCGGATGATGATGGTTTTGGAAGAGTTTCCTGAGATGTACTGTCGACTGACGACCTATCTTTCCGTTTCTTCTCTTTTTTCTCCTTCTTCTCCTTTTTATCCTTTTTCTTCTCCTTCTTCTTCTCTGAGCTCAAAGGTTCGTCCGATGGTTGCATCTCGACGTCTACATTGTCATCTAAACGTTTCTTTTTCTTTTTCTTCTTCTCAGGATCTGTAGCAACGTTGAGTACGCAGAAGACGTGGATTGAAGGACTGAACGCACTGTCATTGGACTCATCCTTCTCTGATTCCTCGCGTTTTCTTTTCTTATCCTTTTTCTCCTTCTTCTGCTGTTTAACATCGATTTCATCCTCAACCTTGCTTTTACTTTTACCCTTTTTCTTTTTGTGTTCGGTATCAGCCATGTTGGTTTCTGCGACGGCAAGTTAATAAGACCATAGATCGAGACAACGGGCAACAAACCTTTGGGTATTGGAACGGTCATTGTGGAAGGTGAGGATGAAGCACGCGGAAACAGGCGCCAATGGAAAAACTTTTGATCGGTCGAACTCTATGTGCCGTCAATTATAAGAAACATGATGCACCGCTGGCACGAACCATTTCACTGTTCGAAAAAAGCCAGTTCATCCAATCACAATTGTTCATATCCCTGTATTAGTTCCATGTATCGGTCTTTCATCTCTTCCCCATACGAGAGTACATGATAAACGGCCCAACTTCCTTGCAACCACCGAACTGTGTTACTGTAATACAGATTAATACTAGTTCACAAACTATCTTTATACTCATTCACTCATGATCCCAGGTGAGGGGAAATTCGCTTTACCCCGGAACGCAATCTCTAAAATCGCTCCTGGTCATCGGACTCATGCGTCGGAAACATCCTCCCACTCTTCAACAGAACGTGCATCACAAAGACCAGGAAGATGGCGGTAGGGTGATGAGACCTTCGGAAGCGTCCCTGGATCACATACAGAAGAAACGCACAAGGTCCAGTTGAAGGTTTTAAGAAAATATGGCGGCGAGAGACTCGGCAAACCTCGAGTGCCTTAGACGGTCAGATGCACTGGTTTTCCTACTCCTCTTCCTCTCTGGCTCCAAGGTTGAGCTTGAAGTACCCACACCGCTAGGTCCGGGTGATAACGGGCGTTTTGAAGACGTAGTTAATGGTCGTTGGTGATGATGATGATGAAGACCAGGAGTAGATCGAGGACCTCTCGGATCATGAGTCTCGCCACTCATCCCAACAGTTCCCAAAGCATCAGCATCTTCTCCAAACCCGATTTCAATCAACATATTCCTCCCATACTCTGCATCGGTTAGCCCTGGCGATGGAGGAAAAGTTGGATTAGACTTCGCGCCACTCCAACTATTTGACCCGCTGCCGCCTCTTTCTGAAGAAAGTTGCGACGAAGGGTGTGGTTGAGCGTGTGTAGGGAATTGTGCCTTCCTCCCAACGAGCTCTTCCACTGGAGGAGGAATAGGCTTACGAAACTTTGGAGGAGAATTAGGCCTACGAAGCACGATCGAATCTCTGTCTCTGTGCTCTTGACTCTCCATCTCAAAGTTCCGCTTCAACAAATCTCGATAACCAAGAACAGGGTAAGGATACTGACTGCGTCTCCGCTCTTCAAAACTCGAATTCTGCTCTTGTTCTCTAAACCAGGGCCCCTCTTCAGCCCTCAAATTCTGCTCTTGACGCAATGGGGATGGAGATGGCGCCTCACTAAACCATCGTCCGCCACGTCCATCTGGAAACCAATCGTCTTCATGAGGGAGAGCAAAAGACTTCAATCTTAGGGGTCTGGGATACACTGAAGGGTAAGAAGCGCGCTCATCCGAACTGGACGACCGTACTAGGGAAAGGGAAGAATGAGCCATCGGTGGTGTCCATGCGAGTTCTGAACGATCTCGACGGGGAAAAGAAGACGAGGAACCGTTGTAGGCGAGTATAGGAGGAAGATCTGTGTCGTTGACGGAATTGGATCGGACGTTGGCATAGAGAGAGGGTAGGTGAAGGTCCTCTTCAGACGGGAGTGTCGGATCCGTCAAGAAAAAATTTCCACTTGTAAATGGCGGGTGAGGGTCTAAACTCGCACTCGGTAGGGGGTTAGATTCGCCAGTATGAATGACTGATGGATGGTCTACATCACTCCATAGCTGCGTAAAGACGGGGTTGTTCCAATTAGAAGCTGGCTCTAGTCGACGATCCACATTCATTTCCTCTATATGAACCAGGACATCCGCCATGGTAGGTCGAAGGGATGGTGTTTCATTCCAACATTCCCCCATCAAATACCACATCGCGTCGCGCAATTGCGGGCACTCCTCGGGACGTGAAGGACGGCGCTTGTTTAAATAGACTGCAATGACAATCATCGCCTCAGCCAATTCATAAAATGGAAATCGACCTGTAAAAATCTGGACGTCATGATTAGAAAACGAACAGAAATACAGATTGAATGAGCAAAACTTACTTCATAACACACACAAGCATAGGCATAGACATCACTCTGCCTAGTGGGAAAGATACTCTGATCAGGCGTCAGCAACTCAGGTGAAAGCCACCGCGTTGTTCCCCTCGCACGACTCGTTTCTGTAAGCAATGGTTGGGTAGCAGATACGCGGGATAGACCAAAGTCGGTGATGCATGCTCGTAGATCGGGAGTAACCAATATGTTGACCTGGAACAAGCACTGCTAAGTAGCGTTCAAGTGCCTGGAATGACCATTTGCACTCACTCCTTTGAGATCGCCGTGGACAATATTCTTTGCGTGTAGATGCGCAAGACCGCAGGCGACATCATACGCCTAGTGTAATGATAGGTCCAACGTTAGGCGTACAGAGAAAAGAGATATTCACCAGCAGCATACGATCAACAGAGTTGTCAGAGTTTTTCAAGAACTCGACTAGATTCCCTCGCTCCATCCATGGCGATACCAGACACAGCTGTCTTTGCTTCGAGTCTAAGTAATAGATTCCCATGAATGGTAAGACATTCGGGTGATTTAGCTGACGCCAAACAATTCCTTCTTGCATATAATCCTTTAATAAAATCAGTGTAAAAACCTGAATTGACTTGACTGAACTTAGGACGTACCTTGAGAATCTGCTGCACGTCAGATTGGTTGAATACCCGAATCACCTTCAAGCAAACGAGCTGCTGCCCAACTCTCCCTTGCCATACATCCCCAAATGCTCCTCCTCCTACAGGGTAGTCGCCCAGCTTCTCGACACCTCGGATCGTAAGGCATTGTGGGTGTAGACCAGATTTTCTGGATAGACGGATCATTAATTTGAATATTGAAGGTCGTAGAGTTGTCGAGACATTCGGGTATTCAGCGAGCTGCTCAGAGTAAGAAATATCAGATCGCTGCAGCTGCTGGCATGTTTGGGTCGATTCACTTACTAGCTGGAATAAGTCGAGCCATTGTTGAGCAGTGTCACCCTTGGTTCTCAGGAGTTCCTTTCGTTGCTGCTCGCTGTAGATGATTCCTTGAATCTGCCATAGCACATGTTCGAATTCGACCGAACTGGTCGGTTTTAGTGGTGCGAGCATCCAGGCTCGTTGAGAAAAGGAAAATGCTGTTTAACAGAGATCGTGAGACTTGATTCCCGAGATGACATGAAAGGCGCTACGCCTTATCCCCTCATGCTCAGCTTCCTAAATATACAGGGAACACGAAACCACACGGAATCCATTCCCAAGGTAGCGACAAAGAGTGCCCGTGTAGCAAGGAGAAGAGAGAGTTGTATGGCTTGATCACTGTAAATTACAACTACAGGAGGGCGTTGGACTTGAATTCATCTTACAAAACTTTAGGGAACTTCATACTCGATCACAACGGTCGCCTCCTTGACGACATTTTTCCGCATCCGCCGCTGTAATGAAGTTAGTTAAATCATCTCCGCTGATCCTCGCGAGGAAATATACCTGTGCTCTCGCCCATAGTACCACCATGTTTCCAGGCCGTAAAATCTCAACAAAATCCTTTCCGTCTACAATCCCACTTCCCAACCCTTCCCCCTCTTCAGCCGCTGTCTTAGCTCCCTTGACCCATCTTACACTATATTGCCGAAAACTTTTGAGAGCTGTGATGTTATTGTGGACTCTCCACGCGTACTTGTCCCCATCAGCGAACTTGAAATCCCAACCATGTTGGAGAAAAAACGGTCTCGCCTCAAACACCCTTCCAAACGTCACGGGTTTTCCATTTGCATGGACAAGGGGCAAATGGAGATCACTCCGTCCAACGCGTTGTAGTATACTAGCTTCAAACCATGTGTGACTATCATGATACGTCCCCTCTCCTCCCAAGTCAGACCATCCCTGGTCTCTGCTGACCATTTTGAACGCGACGGATTTGATTTGACCGTGCGGAACGATAATGGTCATGTACAATCCAGCCACAGACCACTCGCGATGAACCTCGTCGAAGTGATCGTTGGTGTGAAATGTGAATTTTTTGCGGTGGCGGAGGACCTTCCGAGCGGGAGTCCACACAGGTCCAGCGACGTACTGTTCACCGGATACCGTGGCACTTCTTTCTCTCTCCTCCTCCGTCGATCGTTCTTGTCTCTCCCAGACTCGCGCGTGTTCACGGGAAACAAGATTTCGCGGTTGGTCGGCTTCTCCAGCATGGACTACTGGCATGTGCTCTACATCGTTCCAAATCTGCGTGAAAGCGGAGTCACTCCACTCGGAAGCTGGTTCTAATTGATCTGCATTCATTCCATGTAAACGGCCCAGAACGTCAACCATGGTAGGTCGAGACGAAGGTATTTCGTTCCAGCATGACAACATCATATCCCACATTGAATCGGACAACTTCGAACATTCTGTGGGACGAGTAGGATGTTGCCGATCTATCAAGACTGTAAAGACAATCGCTGCCTCAAAAACTTCATAGAAGGGAACATTTCCTGTAAAAATCTATTTCGCAGGTGAAACGTCAGGATGGATATGGCATCTTGGTATGTAAACTCACTTCATAGCACACGCAAGCATAAGCATAAACATCACTTTGGCTAGAGGGAACACAGCGTGGACCAGGCCTCATCAACTCCGGTGAAAGCCATCGCATTGTTCCCTTCGAACGACTCGTCTCTGATAGCAACATTTGGGTGGCAGATACACGCGATAGACCAAAGTCTGTGATGCATGCTCGTAGATCAGGAGTGATTAATATGTTGACCTGGATCGATTAAGAGTTAGCGTTCAGGTAACTAAAGAGACACGCTTGCTCACTGCTTTAAGATCACCATGAACGATATTCTTTGCGTGTAGATGCGAAAGACCGCAGGCAACATCATATGCCTATCGTGACGTTGCGATGAGCCGCATGCAAGGAGAAGATAGGGATGTACCAGCAGATCGAGATCAATAAGGTCTTGAGAAGTCTTTAAAAAGTCGACCAGGTTTCCTCTTTCCATCCAGGGTGACACAAGACATAGTTGTTTCTGATCCATGTCTGAGAAAAAGATCCCCATGAAAGGCAGGACGTTCGGATGATTTAGCTGGCGCCAGAGGATTGCTTCTTGCATATAATCCTTCAAACGAATAAGTATCGGGGTTCAGGAGATTGTGTTTACGACGACATACCTTCAGAATGTGATTCACATCAGATGGGTTGAACACCCGAATCATTTTCAAACACACGAGTTGCTCCCCAACTTTCCCTTGCCATACATCTCCAAATGCTCCTCCTCCGACAGGGTATTTTCCCAGCTTCTCTACACCTCGGATTGCGAGGCACTGCGGATATAGACCAGAATTTCTGGACAGGCGAATCATCAGGGAGAATATCGAAGATCGTAAGGCTTTTGGAACATTCGGATATTCAGCAAGCTGCAAGAGGATTAGAGATCGAGGTAACTTCCAAGTTTGAGGCTTTGATCTCATTTACTCACCAGCTGGAATAGGTCGAGCCATTCCTGAGCAATGTCGCCGCTGGTTCCAAGGAGTTGCTTCCGTTGCTTTTCATCATCGACAATCGCTTGAACAAGCCGTAGCACTCGAACAAATTCGACTGTATCAATTGGTTTTTGGGGTGCAAGCATCAGGGAAGGTGTCGAATGGATATCATAGAGTTATCTGCGATTGTGCGAGTCGACACTAATGGATGGTATCCCCTAAGTACCTCAACGAACAGTTCGTGAAGCGCGAAAATCTTGTGACGAGGATACGCTGGTGCTGCACACGGGTAAAGGTGTATATTACTCAGGAATCACTGTATAGGTATGGGATCCGGTCCCCGGAACGGCAGACCAGTTGGAGGATTTCCAAATCGTGTGAGTCACCGGGCCGGAACCGACCAAGGGTACTCCTTCACCTCACACCAACCCATCACCATACGCGGGTACCGTTACGTTCCATTTTATCTTCATTAACCTCCGATATCTCTGTTATTCATGACTTACTATAGCTGCCTATCATCGAGCCGTGTCACCCAAGTTACTTGCCGACGATCATGAGAAGAAAAGGTCACGTCGGACGATAAGATAACCCAGCTTCCGGAAATCCTCCCATTCTGCAAGCTCCACATGGTACCTCCCCGTTTTTGCTCAAGGTGAATATAAGTATACTCGTTCACGATGGTGCTTCCCAGGGACTCCAAACATGTTGTCTCTCAATTCCGTTACAACAATCTTCCTTACAATATCGACTTCGGTCACCTTGGCACAGATTTTACCAGCACAACTTGAACCTCTTCTCACAGGACTGGAACAGAAGCCCTCATCCAATGATCTCGTGAAACGCGTTCCTCTGATGACCGATGATCCTACAGTCGCTCCGTTAATCGATTTGCAAGTATTCGCTCCTCCCGTAGTACCGAAGGATGGGAAAAATTGCCAGGTTGAGCTTCTGAAGCACCATTTTGGTGATGGGTCGTTCAATGTGCCAGCGGTGGTGCCGTACAGCCCACCTACGGGGGAGAGTTGTGGAGAAGTGGGGAAATGGGCTGCCATTAGCTTGAACTTGTCCGTTTCTTGGTGCGTGCTCCGTACCATTCTCACGTATAGTTGCAAGCTCACCGATGCCTTTGCAGTACCGGAACTCAGTATGACAGGCTCGGTGTGAGCATACTTCATTTTCTCCTCGGGATCATACTAAAAAAAAGCGGGCAGTCGATATATCTCTCCCATGTAGAAAGTGGGCTTTTCCAGATTCCTACCATGCTCTGAATGACGACGAATTTGGATGTTAGTATGGCGAACCTCGAGTGCTGAACCGACAAAAACCGGGACTGTATGGAATACGTGAGTGTTTGACAACCTTGGAATCCTGACATCTCATTCTTCTATGACTTTCAGAATCAAGGATGTTACCCACTTCACCCCCTTGTTTGCCAAAGAGGGCGAGCTTTTGATGGATTTCAGTAACATCATCTCAGCAGACCTGTGAGCTCCCCGTGGTCCATCCCACCCGCTTGACTATTGATACTTGCCTTGGCGGTTTAAATAGACTACTTGACGGTGTTTTTGAAGGTAAATTCATGATTCAACTCCTCTTCAGACATTTCGTTGACTGGGATATAGTGGTTTTGACTGCTACGTTCTATGCTCCCACCGAATCTTTCCCGACTCCCAGAACATCAGACTCGATATTGCCGTTGTCGAATCTCTCGCCAAATACGTCAAACTATTTCACAATTGACAATGATGTGGGCGGAACCATTCAGGTAAAGATACCTGACACCACTATCGAAGCGTATGCAGAAATCTTCTGTTCGGGCAACTCGGCTGAAGAGTTTTGGTATACCAGTGCGTGACTCCAAGCATGAAATCACACCATACTAGAAAGGCTCATCCAATCCATCATTCAATAGACACTCCCGATGAGTTCCTGGGCGCCTTCCCAGAGTCTACTGGTCTTATCGGGAAAGGTTCATTCCGAGAGGTTCAGCTCCTTGTCGACGGTCAACTTGCAGGAGTCGTTTGGCCATACGCTGTTATCTATACGGGCGGTGTTACTCCCACCAACTGGCGTCCATTGACTGCCTATGGGACTTATGATGCTCCTACGTACTGGATCGATGTTACACCTTTCCTGCCCGTTCTTCTTGCACAAGATACGACGCATAATGTGACACTGAAAGTCGTTGGTCAGGGTCAGAACCCTACAATCAACTCGAACTGGTTCGTTTCAGGGAGCCTTCACCTTCGTACTGGCCGTTCGAAGACCACTGGCCGAATCAAATCATATAATGCTCCAGCAGCTGACATGTCTACTACCGGTGGATCTTCAGACGGAAATGTGACGGTTTGGACCAAGGTTACTGCTCGTAGGAACTTGAAGGTCGAAACGGAGCTGGTGACGGACGAGGGCAATGTGACCGTAACCTTCTCGCAGTCGTTGAACTATATCAATGAAGCACAATATGCTGATGAAGGATGGCTACAGTGGGCGAACCAGACCACTACCGGGTCGGTTACCTCTAGTCACGGAGGCCGAAAAGTTTTGGATGATGCGTTCACGTATCCACTTCAGGTCGCTTCGAACTATTCGTTATTCACTCAACAATTCGGTGAGGAATCCGTCAGTTGTTGAATGTCATTTGGCTTCTCTTTGACACCGTGTAACATTCTCCAGGCGGTTACGGGTCTGAAATTCGTCAATCTCATATTCGTGCACTACAACCCCCCACTGCGGAATATCGTGCTATACGATCTGTTCAGCAGGCACAGGGTTGGGTCAACATGGACGATTGGCCTGGCTTGAGACACGCTATTAGTGGATCTGGTGCCACAGAGCAAACGTTTGCGTATGTGGATGGTCGAGGGGAGACTTACTTCCGTGATGTTGCGACGAAGAATGATGGATGGGTTAAGGACGATGTGTGGGGTACTTTGGGGGAAGAGAATCCTCCTGTCCCTCCTAATCAAATCTTTGGACCTGGCGGTGGACCTGGGTTTAGGAGAAGGAGTGTTGGGAGGAATCCGAGGTCCTCACGCTCGCTCTAAAGTAAAATGTGTGGTACTCCTACTCTCAATGTGACAACAGAACCCATTTCAATCCTTTTTCATTGGATGTTCCTGGACGTTGGCTACTTGGCGGGAGTCAGCGCGAAAGAATAGAATGTGAGCCCCCCCGGATGGCCGTGCGCTTACAGTTCTGTAGGGAATGTGCGCGGTTGAGATGAAGTTGCGTTCGTTCTGAACTATAGACGACTCTCAACTGATGCCAAGACTTGAACTCGGTTCCCTATAGAGTCGCTCAAAGACGCTCGTGCTGATGTTAAACCTTCGTCAAATACAAATCTCAGTGACAAGTGAGAATGGTGTGTTGTGTCGCCTTGCATTTATTGTTGGCGAAGGTTGAAGTATTTATTACGGGACCACACCTCACGGTATTGCAGGGCTTAGGCGCCAGGCACAATTCTGCCTACAACTATAAAACACCGTCCTAATCAAACCATTTCCTTCAGGTTCATCTCCAAAACTTGGAAACCTGTCCCTGTAGAATGCGCTTCTCTAACGTCCTCGAGCTCTTGGCTATTGTGACCGTCGTCGCCGGCTACCAGCTTCAAAGCGGCAGTCCCGCGTGTAAGCTTTTTTCTTTCGTACGAAGATGCAGCCGTCACCTAATCCTTCCGTTATAGTTCAAGCAGTCGGACGAAAAGGCGCTTGCATCTCTACATCATCCAACGCCGACGGAGCTCACGTCGTGATTCACGACTGTGATACGGAGGATACCACTAAGCACAATTGGGATTTCTCCAAGATCCCTGGACAAAACACTGGACCGCAGCAGATCAGGATTTTTGGTGACAAAGTGAACCATAATCTTTCCTCTTCCACGAATTTATTAGGAATTAACCTGGATTTTTAAGTGCCTAGATGTAACGGACGGCGTGAATGCTGATGGCACCAAGCTTCAAATTTGGACCTGTACCCGCCCTGGAGACACAAATCAGGCTTGGATCGCCCTCAGTGATTCGACTTACCAATGGGCCGGAACAAACAGATGTGTTGACCTTACGAATGGTATCCTAACTGATGGAAGTCAGCTGCAGATTTGGACTTGCGGTGGGAACAACCCGAACCAGAAGTGGAATGCGAATCCCAGTGTCGCCATTGGGCCACCCTTGGGGGGTCATTAATCCCGGCTTTTGATGACGGTTTATAACGCGGTAAAATGGAAGATGAACACTTTGGATAATAAATTCCGTTTGATGTCTAGGAGTGCAGTTGTCCCCTTCTTGCCACAACCTTTGTGGCCTGGATGCTAATCCATGAGGAGAGGGCTTACTTCCGACGCAATGTTACGACGAAGAATGATGGATAGGTTCCTGGGTTAAGATGATGTATGGGGTACTTTGAAAGAATAGATTGCGACAAATCCGACTCTAGCGATTCGGTCTTTTCGTAAGGTTCAGGAATTGAGGGAATGCGCGTTTCAGTTCATGCACATGTAGGCGATTCTTGATTCATGTCAGAACAACTCGGTTCCGAATAGATTCACTTGTTCCACGCTGCTAGCGCTGAGCAGAGGCTGGACCGCACCTCAGGCATGAGCCTGACAGGTAACGGGCACCAAAAAAGCCGTGAGAAAGGGCCGCGTAGCGTGCTCACCAAGGCAGTTGCGCTACGGTTCCACCGTTCTCTACCCCACTACCCCTGCTCCTCCCGCTACTCTCTCGATTGTTTCCCTTGCCTCTCCCTCGGTCTCTCAACAAGTCCACGGGTTATGAAGCTTCTCCAATGTCCGCACGTTCCCCGGCGGCGCACGGTGCTACAGTTCGTGCAGCATGCACATATTTATTCCTATCCGCAGAAATTCGCTCGATAACTGAAAGCGTAGGACTCGGAAGTGTACATTTTGCACTATTTATACCTAGGGTTTTGTAACTGAGACAATTGTGTATATCCCAACTTCGAAGCATCGAAGGACCCAGGTGCGATGACATTAGAATCGCCTGAATCTCTGTTGTTCTCAATTCTTAAAATTGGATCTGATTTCATTATACAGAAGCTTTATATATATGGCGTCTATGATACAGTCACACAACAACACCTCAAGATTGAACATTCCCTGCTTCAACCGTCTTTTCAAACTGCTCTCAACATTGTTCACCCACTATTGAACCGTTCAAATATTGAAGGCCCCAAACAGGAAGCATAACCACAGCTACACCTATAGCGCACGGCATAGAGACACAAATCAACTTTCTGTCGTGTTCATAACTGGCTGATCACTCGTATGGAAATAGCACCCTTATTGAATATCATACTTCTGGAGGGGGTTGTTGACCCAATCTAATTGTGAGTTAGAAGGGGGCAAAACGTGGTACAGCAGGCTTTTTGGTATATAGACGTGTCCACACAGCATAGTGGTATAGACTTCATAATTAATACCATCCTCTGAGCGCAATATAACATAGTCAAAGGCCAATAATCTGCATGAAATTCTGTCCGAGGCGTCTTGAATCTGGTACCGGTACACCGGTTATTTGATAACCGGAAGTTTTAGGAGACATAAATTGGCTTCTAGCTTGTAAAACTCACACTCTCTTTTAAACCTG
This sequence comes from Marasmius fiardii PR-910, assembly GCA_014904975.1. Taxonomy (NCBI): domain Eukaryota; kingdom Fungi; phylum Basidiomycota; class Agaricomycetes; order Agaricales; family Marasmiaceae; genus Marasmius; species Marasmius fiardii. The sequence continues at coordinate 145,640 of MU127809.1, forward strand.
CGGTAGAATACGCCATTTCAGTGATATAATTCATTTTCTAAGCTCATGTACTGAACAGATGACGGGAATACAGAAAACGAAAAAGTAAGAATGTTATGTGCACGATTTGTCCCAAATCCTCGCGTTAAGTGTAACAATAATCCGACAAATGTTCCTCCCTATGGATGTGTCCAACAAGTTTCCGTAAATTTTACTCTTGAGCTTTTTAGACATTTATTAGTCATGTTTACTTGATTTCTAGAGCCCAGGGACGTCTGGTACATTCACAATGCTCTGTGTATATTCGAAACATAATTAAAAGATTACATGTGATGATGGTCAAGGGTTCACTTCACTTTGAGTCCGAATGCAATCAGAGCTTTTCCGATGTATATTTAATGCACAGCTATGCACCTATTGAAGGACATCAACATGGGACTCGATGGGACATTTTTGTGAAAAACTTTGATGGTTTTATTTTAATTTCTAACAGTCTCCTATTTTGGGCAGACATTTCTCTCAATCGCGAGGGTTCAATATTTCAATACTTTGATTCAATCATTCCAAGTAGACCTAGGGCGATGGTCCAAACAAATAATAGTAATTGCTCTTTGAATATAACCACCGTTCGTTTTATAAGCCCAAAAGAGCAACATGCCGTATCCGAACTTGTCAAGAAAAACAACCCAATCAAACACAACGGTATCGAAGGGCACTGGAAGTGTGTATACTAAAATTCAGTGGACACGGTATATAGATTACACAAGGATAGGGGGAACGGGGAAGGGTATTTTGTTCGTACGGGCAATTCTGCCAACGGAAAGCAAACTTGTATTTCCCGCATTAGAGACAACGCCGGTATCTATCATCCGGAGATGAATGGTTAATAAAAGAGAGGTTATTAAAGTGTCCACACAGTGTAGTGTTACCTCGCCTAGTATTTCTGATTGAAATGGCACGGCGAGCAAGCGGTTTAACCGTATCTTACACTGCAGGAGTGTGAAGTCGCATCTTGTTCCGTAAAATGGCAGAGAGATTTGAGGGAGGGACAAAAGCAAGAAGCCAAGAAGCTACAGTAGGTATGGGTGTGAGCAGTAGAGAAACGTAGAGCGTACTGGTAGCTAACCCATGGTCCTTGTGGCTACAATGTAAACATCTGGACGCTTGTAGGAGATAAAGTCACATTTTCCGAGTCATAAATCGTGAGATGGCGGCAGAAATAAAGTGGGAAGGAGGCAGTCCCGGGTAGACCTGGATGGAGCGTGCTGCGGGAATCCCGGTAGGACAGGACGTGATCCAGTGGTTGGTTCGTATTTTATAACCTGTAGATCGAGGGTTAAAGAATAGAGAGATTAGCAGGAGGATCGGGCGGAGGTGGTAGAGTGAAGTAGAACTGTAGCGTGCGTGTCTGACGAACCGGGCTACAACGTAGAGGCCCCTTTCTCACGGCTTTTTCGGGGGCCTGTTAGGCCTTTACGTTACCTGTCAGGTTCCTGCCTGAGGTGCTGGACCGGGTCGTCCCTCAGACCGGAATCTCATAACTGGGAGTAGGCTTTATAGAGCCCGCCGGGGATCTGCAATAATTCGTCGATGTGCAGAAGACAGAAACAGTTGCATTCTCTATTCTAGTAGGGCCATTGTAAGACGACAGCTGGCAGTCCTGCCACCTTTACTAGGCACCAGGCACCCCTCTGTCTAGCACTTATAAAATCCGCGTTGATTATAACAATTTCCTCAGGTCCATCACCCAGACTTCTAAACCTCCTGTAAAATGCGCTTTTCTAGTACCCTCGGGTTCTTAGCCATCGTAACTGTCGTCACTGGCTACCAACTCCAAAGCGGAAGCCCCGCATGCAAGTGTTTTTCGTACAATACAAGGGCGCAACCGTCACCTAACCCCAATTCTTGACTATTACAGTTCAAGCTGCTGGACGACAAGGCGCTTGCATCTCCGCACCATCAAACGCAGACGGGGCTGCCGTCGTGATCCACGATTGTAACACGGAGGATACCACCAAGCACAACTGGGATTTCTCCAAGGTCTCTGGGCAGAACGTTGGACCGCAACAAATTAAGATTTACGGTAACAAGGTAGGCCGCAACCTTTTTTCTTCCGGCATCTTATAGGAAATGACCTGGTTTTTTAACTTTCAAGTGTTTGGACGTAACGGATGGCAGGGGGGCTGATGGTACTAGACTTCAAATCTGGAGCTGCGCCAACGGAAACACAAACCAGCTTTGGATGGCCCTCAGTGATTCGACTTACCAATGGGCCGGAACAAACTGGTGTCTCGATCTTACAGATGGTATCCTGACTGACGGAAGTCAGTTGCAGATCTGGACTTGCGGTGGGAACAATCCGAACCAGATATGGAACGCGAATCCCAGTGTCGCCATCGTGCCACCCTTAGGGGGTCATTAATCTCGACTTTTGATGAGGCAGTTCAATGAACAGTTTGGATAATATATTCCATTTAATGCTCTAGGGAGTGCGTTTTTTGTTCCCTCTTTGCTTCGAATCGGTGTGGCTCGGGTGGACATTCTTTTGCGAGCCTGAATATTGATTGAATCGAGAAAGTCAGCTGTCAATCAAATCACTGCTCAGATGGCGGGAATGAATAAGAGAAAGGGTAGATTCATTAGTCCGCTTCAATGCAGATCCGTCTATTCAAGAAACTACCGATGTTGCCAGAGGATCCAATTCATCTCAGGGCGACTCCGTTCCCTATAGAGTCTTCGGAAAATAAGTGGTAAGTACATTGATACTTACTGATGTTGGGTAGAAGCTGGGTAGAATTTGAATCTAAGGACTGTCAGACTTCAATAATTCCCGAAACTACTGAAAACTGGGAGAACATAAATGACAGAACTGTGTAATGGCTTCGGTAACTTTTCACCGTTGTGCGAACTTTCGAAAGATGTAAGTGTTTTCGAGTCGTTGAAACTTGGACCGAGGTGGCTTCTACGACTTTAAGAGTACGATCAGCGTACGGTAGTAGGCGCCACCATTCTACCTGTATATATAAAATCAGCACTCCTCAAACTATCCAATAACCCTCCCGGTTTTACTTTCCAACGACTGATCCCAGCACCAGAAAATGCGCTCCGAGTACACTGCAGTATTCACTCTCACTGGGTTTTTAGCCTTGGTCAAGGTCGGCGCAGCCGTTCAACTTGTTGCAACCGGAGGACCTGGCAGACGTAAGATTTATCTTTACCAAACGTTTCTGTGTTCTTTGTTGACACACCTTCGTACAGCTCCCATGTGTATGACCGCTTCTCTCAACAATGACGGGGCGAATGTTGCTATCGCTCCCTGCTTCGACATAACGGGGACATTTCCCAACGGAAACCTTGATTGGGTCGTACCAAGTCCCGGTTCTACCGGTCAGATTAAGACCTTCGATGGTACCAAATGTCTTGATGTTCGCGACGGAGATGATTCAAACGGGACTCTGCTCCAGGTTTGGTCGTGTGTGGAGGGGAATAAGAACCAATTGTGGAAGATTGAGGGATCAGATATAAGATCTATTTCCTGGGTTGGGCACAATAAGTGTGTGGACGTCCCGGGTAGGGATTATACTGCTGGGAATGTGGTATGTCTACTTGCCTAGTTGCGCGTTTCCAACTCACACTGCGAATGTCTCCTTTACCCCTCTCTAGCTTCAGATCTTGGACTGTGACTCTGAAAATCTTGACCAGTGGTGGCGTATCCAGAGCCCGGCTTGATCACTGTTAGATCGGGAACCGAGACGTGATATAGTGTTCGAACCATGATGTCTAGTAGTCATGTTGGAGTCTCTGCTTTTCATTCTTATCGTGAAGTGCTTGATTAAGTTCGTGACTCGGATACTCATCTTTTTGTGAACCCGAGGGATCAATTTATTGGTCAAGTTTACTTGCAACATTTAGTGCTCTACCGATCGCAGTTCGATGCGGTCCCCTTCCGCTTATATCGTAGTTTAGGTGATGAGTCCTTCAGGGATCCTGAATTGCTTAACCATGATTTCCATGCTCATTATACCTGGAACAGTGCACACGGCCAAGCCATTATCAGAATAAAAAAAGATGGATTAAAAATAATCGAGGCTACTCACCTTCGTTGCGCTCGTGCCTCCTACCGTCTACACCACGGAGAGTTGAAGTCACTGCTCTCTCCGCTCCGTGAATAGGGAGCAAAGAATTAATTTTGAAGTTGACATTCCCAAAGGTCAGGCGTTCTCGGCCACCTGGGACTGGTTGGTGAAGTGGACGACTAACTCCGTCCGACACATAAATTTTGTCATTCCAGACTGAAAAAGAACCGTAAACTTACCATCGGGTTCGTGCATGCAGCGACAAGTGGGGCCACGTGGAATACAAACGTTTTTCGAACTCTAATAGCGAGAATAACAAGTAAGCGGTCCGCACCATCGACAATTCAAGACTGAAACTGGGTCATACCCTTCCCGATGTAGTGAAATAGGAACCGTTCTTCACGGCTCCATCGGTCACAGTGGACTAGGACACAATAAGAAAGTTCAGAGTGTTCAACGCTCTGCTTCAATAAACAGGTAAACCATGTATTTTCACCTAAGAGTCCTGAGTCCTCTGTATTATCTCTGGCATGTTCAATTGCCGCGGTACTGCTGTGAATATTAATAAGTCGGTACGCCCCTGCAGTCAGAAATAAAGGACTTGGATTTTTCTGGATTCCTGTTTGAGCGTAGTCTTGGGAGCACTCGGGAAGAACCTAACGTCTCGAGAAAAACAACTGGCGGGTTCTGAGAGGTTTGGTTTGGTTGGAGGGCTAGTCGGTCCTTCAAATTTTGGGCATGACGCGGGCAATTTCAAAATCCAAGTCTTTGTCATTGACCACAATGTCCAGGGTCATCCGATATTGGCGTTCTTACCTGAAGACGGCGACGACAGCAACGCTTATATGCAAGTCATTGGTCGCCACTGTTCGACATGCCGGCTCTAGATCTGTTCGTGCCACCATCACCTTGTGATGGACTACACCGTTCTGCCAATGGCCTTGGGGGCAAAAGATAGCCAAAACTGGGAATGGGACTTGGAACCTCCGTGCGTGTTCTTTGATTCATTGATCTCCGTATTATTGAAAAGGGAGAGCAGGTGCATTTCGCCTTGGAAGAATCATTAACAGAATCGGAATCCCACGTTCAACAGAGGTTGTGCCTGGTTCACGTATTCCACATCTTCGTCACAAGGCACACAGCGAAATACGCCGTGTTCACCATTTTTGTTGACGAATACCGCAACGGAACAGGTCGCCTAAGACTCGTAACAGACAAAAACGAAGTTCCCGTCCCGACGATCAATTCTTCCACTGATTACCGAATCGGACACCTCGAAGTCAGCTTTCCAGGGTGGTATCAAGCAAGGTCTTGCTTCCCAAAAAGGAGCTGATCCTGGTGGTTTGCTCTTCGGGCGGCCTCGTCGGCTTTAACAAAGGAGCTCACCTGGTATTCCTCTCGAATAGCCGGAATTTTCACTCGAGACTTGTGAGACATGCATGCACCGACGGTTGGAAGGATCTTTTGGACGGTGTACGGGAATTTCGTCTCCTAGGATCTATCTCGAACCCGGTTTCCACGAGTAAAAGACAAATCACTAAGAGTGCGGCTCTCACTGGTTCGCCAGGAAAACATTTCGCAGAACGAAACTATGGCCCCAAGCTTGATGAATCAATGTAGAGGTCTATCCGCCCGTCGACACCCTTGAGGTCTCGTCCGAGAGTGGTTCCCAGTATCTCTTCTTGACGCCATTCCATTGATCCCAGTGGGCTACAAGCTGGAATACAGACTCTATGCTGATCTTCATGTCAATAGCGGAGGTTGGTCATTAATGTCTTAGGGGTCTTGTACTTGAAGACGCTCTTGAAGCGACACACTGGCACACGGTTCACTCTGGATCTGTTGCACTGCGAGGAGACGCGCTCTATGACTAGCTGTACGACTAGTTCATCGTGGATACTTGACAAAGGCTGAGGATGAGTCAACATGGTCGCCAGGCGCGCGCAATACGCTATGGTGTCGAGTCATCGACGCGCCTCCGCACGACCATGTGACATTTCCTTTTCGGGCACCCGCAAGTGAAAAACGATGGGCGGAGGGTCGGGGACAGACAATAATCCTGATCAACCCAGCATTGCTCGCCCCAGTGTCGCGCATGTGGAGAAGATGCTCTCTCAAATCTTTCGGTTTGAAGAACCATGCGCCACCAGGTAGTAACTTTGTCAGATTGACACTCCGATTATGACTGTCCGTCTTCAAGTCAGGCTTTGAAAAACGTCTTGTGGGCCGAGGGATGTCAGTTTCCGTATGATCAAGAGTCAGGAATTTTGTGCCAGCTCCAAGTCATTTCAATGCAAAAACGCTCATGGCGCCATTAGTTGGCCAAGATCCCAAGTCATCCTGCTGGACCAGTACGACAGGTTACACACAAGAAAGAGAAAGTGCCTTGATTGACTAGAGAGAGACAGAGAGAGTTGATTCCTCGAAAAGAATGTATATTGAGGGAGTGGGCGATAGCCTAGATTTCGGGAGGGACCGAGACCGATGGGGAGATCAGATTTGGAGCAAGGACAATTTGAACCACCGAGATGAACCAGAGGGATTCTTTATGTGGAATGACGGGGAGATTGGGGTTTGCCTTAACCGAGAATGATGGTTGGATGAAGGCGCCAACAAGTCGAACGTCAAAGGACTTCACCTCATCATCTCGACAAGTACATCCTCGCCAGCGTACATGGCGTCCTAGGTGTCTTTACTTTTGAATAAAGAAACACCTTGTCCGCCTTACATTGTCTTCGCCTTCACTTTCGTTGCCTTCGTTTGTGGTTGTATATCCCCGTTTACAACCAGCCGCGTCTGCTTATAAAGTTTAATTTGTTCGTTTTTCACACTTCTACCTTTTTTTGCACCCTTTTCACCAAAAACCCATCATATCATGGATCATTTCACCTTTCGAAAACGCACACCAACATCTCGTATACGACGTCTAGAGTCTACGCGTCCATACCCGTCTCATCACCCATTGCTGCCTCGAACGTGTAATCAGGCTCATCGCGTTCGTTTCTCTTCTCCCTCTATCTACCTCTCTTCTGACTGCTGTGTATGGCCAACAGCCCATTCACACGCCAAACGACAAGGTTGAACATCAGAATCTTGGTTGGTTTTTTCCCGCATTTTTCGCCTTCTTGACTCAATCAAAACCTCCGTATTCGATCACCATAGATGATTATCAAGTTGTGGATCAATCCGCACTTCGACAACCCACAACAACTTTTCGTCTAGAAACTCAGCGTCCTCAATCTCCTCGCCACCCCTTGCTTGCTCCAGTTCAGCGTCAAGTGTTGGTTGATGTTCGTCCGTGTTCCTTAGTTCATTATATATCTCACATCTGATGCCTTTGTGCGTCAAGCAGCCTAACCTCCATAACGATGATGAGGAGCACGAATTCAAAAGGGTGGTTGAGGTTCTAATTTGTTTCCTCGTACTGGTGAGAATACTACGAGTAATTTGTTGTCTACGCCACATCTGACGAATTCATCTAGCACGCGATTGTGTCTATGCTCTTTGTCGTAGCCCTTTTACATCTCCCCTACTAATTGGCACTGAGAAGTAATAGGCTTTGCTGAGTGCTGGCTATTACTAAATTTCTTGTAGCATTGGTAAGCGCAGTAGTCTTGTCTACCGCTGATCAGAGTCTTACGGTTTTTGTACAGGATCTATCATTGTATACCTCATCTTGCGATTATAATCAAGCTCGGAATCCTGTATAATATCTACATTTCTTGACACGGCGTCGGCCTGGATCAAATACTGTGTATATCTAGTGAGTGTTTCGATTATAATATCATAATCATGAACTTACAGGCATTAAACGTTAAAATTCAGCATCCACGAAACCTTTTATAGATATGTGGACCTGTTTAGACCCACGTCGTTCATTTCTTGTTGAATAATCATTCTATTGCCTCTATACGTACTTTCCCATTGCCGGACACCTGTTTTGCGACATCTTGTTACTATCAGAACATAAAGTAATGCTAAAAGAACTAGTATACTTACACTGGAATCCTCAATAACCCTTTTTACCCGTCGAATGGCATGCGTCCACGGTGGGCACCAGATCGTAGGCGACATCAAGAATGGGTCGCGGGTATTCGCGTCTCAGTTTAAACAACCCCAACGCGTAACCACGACACACCGCGACAGTCTAGTACAGGCAGCTCCCTTCAATCTTCAATTCAATTCACGACCTCGACGTTCAAGAGCCTGTTCAGAAATTGGATTTGCTTGGATTGTTCTTACCGAAAACGCGCTGGATTACGCAGATGACATAAGAATGCGTAGCTTATGCGACTTGAAGAAATGCGGCTCCTCGTTTGTCGTCACCGCCATACCATTTCCTGATAAACGGTTCTCCTTCGAGTTTTCCCAAATCTATCCAGAAGATTGAGAAGAATCTGGTCAAACAATCGTGGCCGAGGAAATGAGTCGCCCTGAAGAAGTGTTGGGAGGCGAGGTTGCGATTGAAGAAACCTGTGGTTCGACGAAAGGGGGTTCCTGCGGAGGATCTGGAGATGACTTGAGTTGGCGCGTCGAGAGAGTAATTCGTCGGATTTCATGGTGTTAGATCCCTCCTATCGCTTAACTTTCATGCCCCCCCATCATAGACTTCGATTATACGCAACACTCTTTCAAGTATGCAAGTACGTCAATATTCATCCCGTACTTTGGACATCAATCTGAATTTCAAGTCTTCCAAGTGGAAAGTCGTCCCTTGCTCATAACAAATCACGCAAACAGCCACTGGAAACGGATGAGGTTTGATGGTACGTAGTTCCTCAATTGAGAATGCTTCCTATTTCTGATGAATGGAGCAGTGGCGTCGCGATGCGAGTAGTTCGATTCCAGGTTCAAGCCTTCGGCTTTCGCGAACCTCCACAACAGATTGAACACAACTTGGGCGGTGGCTGACGATAGTGACTTTGACTTTTAGGAACGGTGTCCCTCCGAACTAGCTGGTAAGGTTTGTAATGCTTTCAGACCAGCTAGGTCAACAACTTCAAGGAATCAACGAGACCATGGAAAGGAACGCGTAAAGGGTGCAGTAGCTGAAAAACCATGTTCGGGCCGACAGACCGTACAAATTCAACGGCCGTTCCCGTACCGTCTTATGTCGATTGACGTCCTCCACCTCCCGTAGGAGGGCACCTTTTCCCCTCAAACCTGGCGTGTCTTGTAGAATACACGGAAGATAAATAGTGATCTAGGAGAAGGGTATACGTATAGGACAAGCTAATTTTCAGCCAGTAGCGGATAGCGGGGGACACAATCGACGACCACCCCACGATCCGCTTAATGTACTTACCACAAGAAAATTAGGACAAGTTTGGTCGTATTCCGAAATCCAAGAAATGAAAAACGGATAAGATGCGTTGAAAATGCCAGAAAAAATGGTAAAAAAAAAAAACTTTTGAGAGATATGCGACGATGGGTAAGGTAAGTGAAGATTGCAAAACGATAAACATAGCATATGAGACACACAAAAAGAGAACGAAAAGAGAAGGAGGTGGGAAGGACAACGGATACTATAGAATATTGCTCCGGGGCAAACTCTCTAAGAGTACCAGCCATCTTCGTCAATAGTGACTTGCGATACTGTGCTTGGGGTGGGAGACGGGGGTGATACTGGCGGTTGTTGACTATATGCTCGTGACAAACGAGGAGCGCCATGCCCAAGGTTATTGGGATATCGACTAACAGGTGCGTGAACAGGTGTGGGGGGCTGGTAGATATTGTTGGAGCGTGGGGCGTGCATCGAATCCCACACCGAGGTAGGCGGAGTAGCGCTTCGATCGCTACTAGCACGTCCGTTGGGTGTAGCCGAACGACTGATACTGACGTAGACTGTGCTAGATCTCGATTCGGATCGGGGTGGATGATTTGTACCATTAGCAGCCTTCTTTGCGGGTGCCGAAATCGCTTTGTTGACCTTGGCCTGTTCCAGCTCAAACTGAATATGAGATAACCTGGTTTCAAGATCGGCCACTTGGGCACGGAGGTTATTTTCACGATCCTAATCATCAAGGAGTCAGTAAAGATGCTCAGGCAAGAGAGGAAGAAACGGGGACAGACCTTCACCAATCTCGCATCAGCTTCCTGCTCTTCCATTTGCATTTTCAATACAGATTGATCCGCTTCAAGCTGTGATAACGTCTGTTCGGTCTGCTCCAACTTCGTCTGTGTCATCTCGAGTTTAGCAGCATTCTCCTTTGACTGCTTCTCCCATTCAGAAGACCGTTGTTGAGCCTGAGCGAGACTTTGCTTCGCAGCAGTGGCCGCTTTATCACTGTTACCAGCCTTGTTTTCGAGCTCTTTATATCTACTTTTGAGGGCAGAATGTTCGCCTTCCAAGAACCTATGCTTATCAACGATCCGTCTCAGCTCTTTGAGCTCGTCCCGGTCAGTCTGAGAAATGACAGTAGCGAGATGCTGTATCTGTTCCGAAGTCTGTCGAAGAGTGTCCCAATTACTTTGTTGTGAAGCAAGGTTTTCGTACTGCTGCTGAAGGTTGGTAGCTGTTCGTTCCGATGCTTCTTTATCTCTGTTCGCAAAGTTGAGCTTGATCTCGAGGGAATCAACCTGGTGGATGATGTGAGAGGTAAAAGAAAAATAGTACTTGCATTGAACTGACCTTCGTTTTAAGACCTTGTTTGTCGGCCAATAGCTCTTGATTCGCCTTCTCCAATTGAGCAATGCGATCTTGACTGGCTTGGGAAGCCACATCAGAAGTTTGAAGCCGAGCAAGAGCTTTGGCAAGAGCGTCCTCCAACTCAGAAATCTTCGTGTCAACCGACATTGCATCAGCGGCTTTGGAAGCATTGGCAGCTTGGAGCTCTTTAACTTGAGCCTTCAATCTTTCTCTATCTGCTTCAACAATACCTAGTTTCTCACTGAGCATATCCTTCTCAACCCTGACCTGTCCATGAGCACCACGGGCCTTCGCTACCTGAACTTGGTAATCGGCATTAGCTCTTCGGAGTTCCTCCAACTCGCGCTTTGTCACGTCACGAGAGATCATGAAGTCGGCATGGGCGGTTTGAAGGGTATTGGTGACGGAAGAAAGGGCGTCGGGAAGTGCGACCATCTTCGATAACAAGTTTTGCGACACTTCAAGGACTTCAGTCCCATTCTCGACAAGGGTCTGTTGGACAATGGTAACTTCCTTCAACGTCGACTTGAGTTCCGCCAATTGCTCGTCTGGAACCCCCGCCGACTGAGCGGTGGCGTTCACAGCCTTGACCTCCTCCAAAATCAAAGAAACTTTGCTAGGCAACTCGGAGACCACTTCAGCTACGTGTTGATTCGCAGCGGATAAATTCGATTGTTGTGTCGCCAACGACTTCTGTCCCTCCATCAAAGTCGACAGAGTAATGCCAACACTACTCAAAGGCTCAACCAAACGGGTGACGTTATCTGTGACCTTCTCTGTCAAGGTCTCGACATTGAACGACTTGTCTCTCACAGCAAGTCTTGAATCCAACCGCTCCACAACCAAATCTGCTACTTGCTCTTTGATTTCAAAGGCGTCGATGGGAGCAATGGCTCTCCGCACTTCGGCGGTGAGTTGAAGAGCAATGGCATCCGTGTCAACTGCGTGCGGTTCAGGTATCAATTCCGTAAGAACAGGTAAAAGCCTGTCGACGATGAGACCAGCCGTTTCCCGTTTGTCAGACGCGAGGTCTATGATTTGAGCGATGTGTGGCTTTACAGCTTGACTGAGTTTCGTCGTGAGGTAGTCATAATCCACAGCTTCAGGGCGCATAGAATGCAACACAGGGTTCAACGCCGATACAATCGCATTCACAGTCGTGTCTTGGTCTCGAGCTGGTGCATTATGAGTGATAGTCTCCAATCGGTTCGACATCTCGCCAATAGCTTCGACGACCGCATTGACCGTCCTGTTGTTGTACCTCTCCAAAGCAAGCATAACATCTGATGTTGGAGGAGCAGCAGTCGAGGAAGAGGACACATTCCCAACTTCCAAAGACTTGTTCGCAATCACAGTCGTAAGATCCCCAAGCTCCTTCCTCATCAATCCCAGCATCTTCTCATGTCCTCTCTCCACAACACCCTTGATCAGCTCGAAATCAAGTTCTCCCCTTGCATCCATCTGACTATCATCCAACGACCTTGCCGCCGACTCCTGCAACTGACTTCGGAAAAGCGAAACCACCTCGGAAATCATTTCTTCCGCTTTAGGTGTTAACCCTTGAGGAGGCATAATAGCCGACCCCTTGGCTATATCCCTCCTCAGCGTCAAGAATTTCTCATCCAACACCTTCTCAAGCCTATCCTCATATCTCTTCAGCTCCAACCTCGTCGTTAAATCACCCGGAGGCGCACGAATCGGCGAAGTCTCAGACATAATCGAATCCACTGACGTTGGCGAACGCGAGAAAGACATATTATCCGGTAATGAAGATCTCCTTCTAACATGCGGTCGAGCTCGAGCTGGACCGAAAACATCCTCATCTTCAACAGGTGAGATGGGACCACCACCACTTCTCCCAGGATCAGTGACGAGACGTGGACGAGAGACTTGATGTGAAATCGGAGGCATATCGAGGTCATCCAAAGAAGGTCGTGAGAAATGTTCGAATATCTCCCTCGAGCCCAATCGTGAACGGACGGTTTTCCTTGTACGCTCGTCACCATTGTTCAACGCCTTGAACAAACCAGCGGGAACGGTGTTGCTTGACACAGGATGTGGTTTAAAGTCCAAAGGTATAGGTGCACGCTTGGGCTTGCTGATAGATGGTGGTAAACTGATCACTTCCTCATCCTGACCTTTTATCTCTTCATTCTCTTTGTTGCTGTCTTGCAGTAACGTCTCATCCTGCTCCGGACTCTCAACGTTACCATGAGGATTGAGGATATTCGGTAACGTAGCCGCAGCGGTCGCCGAAAACCCGGCGAACGTGAAAGGTTCTGCCGCGGGGTTGAGAGAGGGCAAGGGTGAAACAATCCTCTTGATGGTTGCAGCAGCTGAAGCTGAAGCTGAAGACGTATCACCGCCTCCTCCCAAACCGGCATCAACGCCAACGCCAACGCCAATATTAGCCAGGGGAAACCTGAAAGAAGCCATAGAATCGCCCTCTTCCATCGATGCATCCGAAGCCGTCCGTTGACGTTTCTCCCTCCCTTGAACCTTGAAAGGCGAGGATTCGTACTCGTACTCGTATTCCTCATTAGGCACAGTGGGTAACGGTCGAGGTTCAGGAATAGGCATCGAGAATAAGGAGCCAGCTGCAGATGATGATGCTGAGTGATGAGTATGTGCTTCTGGAACGGGGAAAGAAGGACCAAGAGCTGGACGAGGAGCTGGGAATCTGAAAGTGAATCCGCCACTACTGCCAGGTTTGAATTCCTGTGCGGCGGCGTTAAGCGGTTTAGAGCCTAATGAAGGAATGCGCGAGTGTGACGCTGACATTACAGGAGGGAGAGCCATCGGTGTCTGAGAGAAGGCCTCTAGATGCCATGTATCAGTGGCAGGCTGCTCTCGCGAAATTGACGAAGCCCCAAAGACAAAAGGCTTCGCTAAGGGATTAAGGTTGAGAGAAGAGTTCAAAGGCCGTGACACAGGTCGTGGACCAGTAGAAATATCAGAAGGTTGGCGAGAATGTGCAAGGGCGGGGTCGTGCACTGAAAGTTGACCTGAAGGGCCTCTCGAGTGGGGTAAAGGTGGTAACGGACGCGGAGATCGATTGGGATTCGATGAGGGATGGTGGAAGTGGCCGTGGATATTGAGATACTCGTGGTGTCCTTCCTCACTTGGATTGGATATGATATCTTCGTCTTCTCGATCTTGACGCGGAGGTAAATATAGTGTGTTATCTGGTGGTCTAGGGAAGTTGGGTAACCGCCTGGGCTGTTCACTTTCAATCGCGAGGTGTTGAGCATGACGACGTCGGTCGGCGCGTTGTTGACGAGCTCTCTCTTCGTCAGATGGATTTGACCATTCACCAATACTCTGTAGTGGCGTTTAGTGTCAATAAAAAGTGGCGATGGTTGAATAAGACGAACCTCATCGTCATCTGACAAATTACCACCCATAAATACATCAGCATCTTCAGAACCAGTCCATTCTTCAACTCCAGATTCAAGCTCCACATCCCCTGAAGGACCAACATCGCTTCTCAGACTATCGATTCTCTCATTCAAACCTTCAGCAACCAGCCCGCCGAACGAACGAAGCGACAGCGCCGCCGACAAACGCGAAACATGTCGCGAATGATGTCGACTTTGAGATGCAGTCAACAAACCATCCGGAGGCTGATTCTCATCATTCTCTTTGTCACTTTCCGGATACTCTGCAACTTCCTCTTCTACCTGCATCTCAACAGCAGCAGGTGTTACATCTTCGACTTCATCAGCCGTCCCGCTACCTTCCTCATCGTTATCGCTAGTCTCTTCTTCCTCCTCCTCCTCCTCTTCTGCTCTCCGAAGTTCCTCCGCAGCTTCCGCCTCTGCCTCTTCTTCGCTCTCTTCCGGAATATCCAATCCAAACCCACGAGTGAAATCAGGATTACTCTCTGTACGGACCGCCGAAAGAGGAGGTGCTACTAGTGAAGACATGACCACAGGAACCCTTCCCTGAGGTGCAGCAATGATCCCTTCATTACTCCGAATAGACTCTGGTACAGGTGAGAACCTTGGACTGCTTTGAACCGTGTTTTGATCGGAACCAAGAGTGGCATTTGGACCGAACGGGTTTGAATGGACACCAAGATGAGTTGGGGGTTGTGCTAGTGACAGGCTGTGGCCGTGACGATTGGTGATGAACCGTGCTGGGGCTGAGTATGTTGGAGAGGGAGAAAGACCAAATGGTGGTTGAGGTGAGGTGGCGAGGGAGTTGTTGGCAGAGTTGAGTTGTGATTGTTGGAGTTTGTTTAATTTGAAGAGGAGAAGAGCAGGGTCGGCGGGTGAGGATATCTGAAGAGAAAAAAATTAGAAATAAAGATAAAGATTACGTTGTGAATGTTTATGAAAGGAAGAATGTTTTTTAGATTAATGAAGAAAAATGAACGTACCGACGCAGCACGGGTGTGGGGAGCGTGTATTTGAGGAACTGAGTTTCCACCACGTTCTACACCTAGTTTCTCCAACTTTTCTTCGATGTGTTGTTGCTTCATCGCATCCCAGGCACTCTATACCGTCACATCAATTACTATTCCACAAAAAGAAATGAATTGAAGGAACGAACCTTTCCGGGAAGGAAGACATCAACTGTCGGTGGGATGGTGAGTCTCCATTGGTCTGGAGGATACGTTTCAACTGTAGTGAGTTCTACTAATGCTACAGGCACCTCTGGTGGAAGAGGCGGCGCGTTGAGTAATGAACGTGCCCAGGGTGGTCTAGTCGGTGGCTGGCCTTCTTCCTCGGCCGGTATCGTTTCCTTGGGCAAGTTTACTATCGTCTTCTTCGTTTTGACAGGGGGAACTGCTGTTGCTGCCGGTTGTGGTGAAACCGAAGGGGGTAATGGACTCGTCTTCCTCGCTGGACCTCCCAAAACAGCTTTTGGGGGACCTCCAACACTCAGCTGCCTCCTGTTTCTATTTGGAAAAGGGTGGCCTAAATTTTGTGGCCCTTTGTGATTTGGCAAAGCCAACGAAGGCCTCGCAAAATGACCAGCTAAAGGGGTAATTGGGAACCCGTTGTTTGGGTGGATCCCAACGCCAGCTAAATGAGATATTGTGGCTTGAGAGATATGGGTTGGACGTGCTGGAGCTGGTGGTGGTTGAGGATTAAAGAAAGGTT
The DNA here is from genome assembly GCA_014904975.1 of Marasmius fiardii PR-910. Taxonomy (NCBI): domain Eukaryota; kingdom Fungi; phylum Basidiomycota; class Agaricomycetes; order Agaricales; family Marasmiaceae; genus Marasmius; species Marasmius fiardii. Next base: position 161,452 of record MU127809.1, read on the forward strand.
GCATAGGTGTTTGCATATTAGACATATTGGGCATGGGAGGATGAAAACTATGCTGAAGGGAGGTAGGAAGAGCAGGGGAGAAAAGAGGTTGAAGGCGAGGTTGCTGCATATTGAGTGAAGGAGGAATATTCAGACGAGGAAGGGCATCCCGTTGACGAGCCATGTTGAAGGTATCTGCTCGCTGTGGAGGACAGCGACGAAGGGACCTTCCAAGCTGTCACTAATGTTTATGGAAGAGGGTTGAAGTCTCCGACGGAATTGCAGGTGCCCAATTTGGCCAACAATTTCTCCGGCACGTGGTCCGACCATTCTTTGACTTTTGCTGGCTTTTTCGGTCTTTCAGTCTCAGTCTGTGCAAACGCAAATTCGAAGGGAAAACATATGTCGAAGCAGTAATTAAATCCTCATTAATAGTGGTGACTAGATACCGGAACACAGCTACGTGATAATACACCGTGATATCAGGAATGAGTAGAACATTTAATAGAATTAGAACTAATACAGTGCGAGAGCGATAGCAAGATATATAGAGGTCGAGAAATTGATTTCGAGTGTCAATGAAGTAGAGCGCCCACGATGAGTCTTCCCCCGAAGGGCACCGGTACCATCATAGGAAACACCGGCATTGGGTTATGAAAGAACAAGGACCGTTGAAATGACCATCGCAATGACCAACAATTGCCGAGAAACAGTACACGAATCCGATCCGGATGCAGAGTTGGAGGCGGAGGCGGAGGTACGGTTGGACGGAAGGGCTGAAGTGGAAGTTGTCTTTGGTTTGAAAGTGCTGAAGGAATGTAATCAGCGAGACCATAAAGGTTGACAAACTCAAAGGCGTACCTAGTTTGCGAAGAAGTAACGGTAGTATTAACAGAATTAACATATATGTTGGCGGGAGTGACCGTATCACCCTTGACGTTCTGATAGCTATCCCCATTCGCAAGAAGCGGAACGAGTGACCTTATTTGCCATCCGTTACTCTTTATCTTCGGGTACGTGTCCATGAATGCTTTCACAGTATTGTTCGCACTCTCGTGTTCCAAAACAATGAGCCCAGGGGACTTTGGACCTGTGGGTATGATTGATGAGTTCAACTCTTCAGCAGTGCAATACAAGTTAGGGAGATCTACCTTTGACGAAGTCATCCAAACTTTCCATGATATGATCCATATCGCCTCTTCCACTGTTCATGGTCCAGTCATCGGAGCTGTACACCGCTAAGCTTACCACGTCAATCTCAAAGTAGAACAGAGACTTACTCGGCATTCCAAATCACGGTATCCATACCAAAGACGTGTTTAGCAATCGCCCTGACCCGGACATCGGAATCACCGAAAGGAGGTCTCCACATCTTTGCTACCCTCCCTCCAGTGGAGTCATGAATGATTTGCATTGTCCAACCAAGCTGAAACAACGAGGTGAGTAAAATGTAATCGAGACAACTAACCCCAAACATGTACGTACCTCGGCGACAACATCTTCATTCGATAACGTCGTCATGTAAGGATGCGACCATGTGTGAACAGCACAGTCACCTCCGTATTCGAAAGTCTGCAAGAATTGTTCGGGGTGGATAAGGACGTTGTAACCGATCATAAAGTGGGTTGCTTTCTCGTTGTTGCTCTTGAGAAAATCGACCAAAGTAGTGGTAGGCTGCAGCAATGTTGAGTTCTCCTGAGAGATGTTTACACAGGGAACACTTACAGGAAGAGGACCATCGTCAAAGCTGACCCCAAACGTGCCGTCGGGACCGTCATAAATACTGTCCTGACCGCGACATTGATATGTGGAGGAACAAATTTCAGGGGAAGTAGGACCTTGGTTATCCGGATATACTGGGCTACCATTTGGACCCATGGTCGATATCGGAGTGTTGGGAATCTTTCCAGCTGCAACAGCAGCATTTAACGCGTTGAGCCATTCCTCGGGGGTCGAATCACGATCAGGAGTTTTGTTTTCACGAGGATATTCCGCGGACCATTCTAGAGGGTGTGAAAGAAAGAATTCATAACGTGTGGCTGAAGGAGGTGTCTTTCCATACCTGAAGAACCAACTGGCGGATATTGAGCACCGTCCGTAGGGCCCCGTTTGAAAAGCTTGTTTACAGAGTGATCTTGAGGCTGGGACCAATCGCCAGAGTAGCGAGGAAGTGGGCTATGTCCATGAGCAATGGAAAAGGACTGGAGTGAGATTGCAAGGAGAATGAGTGCAGCTTGAACCATGCCTATGAGGAGAGAACTTGAATTGGGAAAAAGACTGAGTTGTTCCCTCCTTGATATAGGCTCGAGTGCAGTCGCGACGAGTGATCGTGTTCCACCTCCATCGTGGTCGACTAGATATGAAACAGCGAAGGAGCGTTGCTCCCACTATCAATGAATCGCGATCGGTCGTCGCACAGATACCAAAGTCCAAAACGCCAACCAAGTGCACTCCGAAACATTGGAGTGTTGACACTTGTCACGGACTCAGTCCCATCTCTTTCTTTGCGCGTCTCAAAACTACGCTCAGGCTTTTTCCGCGTCTCAACAAAATCGAGCAACGACAACACCTAAGCTAGACACTCTTCACTCTCGAAACCCCTCAAATCGCGTCGTCTAAAACTTGGTTACAGCTTCTTGCATCAACTTCTGAACCTGCCTAGTATCGCGGAATTGCTCACGAAGGAGTCGGATGATGTTAACGGTCGACCAAAAAAATGCACTTGTATGTCAGTGCCATTGGCTATCTGGCCGTACGAGTTGAGTCTGTTCGTGGATATAGAATGACAAAAAACCTGTCCTTCTCCTCACCGATCATCCAGGACCCATCCCCAACGACTTCGCCAGCCGCTAATTTCCAATTTGTGAAGCGTCGGCACGCTTTCGCTGAATCACTGTCCGATAAGAATCTGGGCTCAGCGTCGAGCCCAGATTCTTTCAATTCGTTGCACGTCCTAGCAGGTATCCTAGTCAAAGACCTTTGGATCGATATCATCTAGAACTATTCATACTTAGCGGCGCTCATCCAGAAACCCCGTCTTTTCCGTAGTGGGTAGATGTCATGACAGATTTGAACTTTCAAGTCAACCTTCAATGTGTTTTGCGCAGAATATCACTATCATTCTCCTTCTTCATCGGGTTCCTGACCTTCAATTCCAAGTTTTACCCAACCTCAAGCCTCCTAGTAGATGGTTCCTTAATTTATGTCTCCACATTTCGGTCACCTGCATGCATTATTCGACCCTGGTAAGTAGGCGCTGGGGCTGGACATGAACGCCGGTTAAATCTAGACTTCTGTCAGACTAAATCTCCGTTCAAGTGGAACTAAAATGCAAGAAATGAATGAAAAGCCCTGCAAGCCATGCGGTTACCATTGACCGTTGTGCGAAAGGCGGGAGGTAAAGCGTTTTCTGTCATTTGAGGGCGGTCTCCAACTAGTCGCGGGATTATCGATTATGACTTGTAGTCCCGTAGGCTCGAGCGCCACCAACAATTTGCGTATAAAACCTCAGGGTATTCACCCATCTTCGTCAGGATTCACTTCCTCTACTTGCAATCCGCCGTACTGTATCATGCGTTCCTCTGTGATACTTACTCTCAGGCTCTTGGCCTTCGTCGCAGTTGCAGCTGGTTACCAGATCCAGAGCACCAATCCAGCGTGTAAGCATTGTTCATACACACCAAGGCCCAAGATTGTCTAATCCTTCTCTACCATTTACAGTTCAGCTCGCCGGAAGGCAAGGTGGCTGCATCTCCGCGTCAACCAACGTCGCCGGAGCTCCAGTCGTGATTCACGATTGCAGCACGGAGGATACCACCAAACACAGCTGGGATTTCTCTTACGTCTCCGGGCAAAACTCCGGACCTCAACAGATCAAAGTTTTCGGTGACAAGGTGAACCACCTTCCTACAACTAACCCATGGGAACTAACCTCGCCGTTCGCTTGAAGTGCTTGGACGTAACGGGTGGTACAAACGCTGATGGTACCAAACTTCAAATCTGGACTTGTGTCAACGGAAACACAAATCAACTATGAGTTGCTGCCTCTGATGCTACTTTCCAATGGGCCGGAACGAATAAATGTGTTGATCTTACGAACGGGAACATAAACGATATGAACCAACTCCAAATTTGGACTTGCGATTCTAACAATCCTAACCAGAGGTGGATCGCGAATCCTAGTGTTACCACTGCGCCACCTCCTCCACCTCATGGGGATGTTCAGCTTCTGGCACAGGGGAATCCTGAGAGACGTATGTCACTTCATTTTCAGTTCTTTTCATCTGTCTGATGTTCATTGTGCTTCCTTTTTTTTTACATACCCACAGCCCCTATGTGTTTAGGTGCATCATCCAACGCCGACGGAGCAGACGTCGCTATCGCTCCCTGCTCCAACCTCACGTCCACATTTCCCGCGGGCAGCGTCACTTGGACGGTTCCCAACATCGGATCGGCAGGTCAGATCAAGACCTTTGATGGGACTAAGTGCCTCGACGTTCGTGGTGGAGGCGGATCAAACGGGAACGCACTCCAAATTTGGTCATGTGTACAGGGGAATACGAATCAGTTGTGGACTTTCGCAGGACCGGATTCGAGGTTGATTTCTTGGGTTGGTACGACCAAGTGTGTGGATGTTAGGAATGGGATGTGGTTCCCTGGGAATTTAGTATGTTTTTTTTAGTTAATTATGGGTTTGGACTTTTGACGAAAATTCTGTTTTTTCTTTCCCCCCTTTTCCACTTTAGTTGCAAATTTGGGATTGCGATGCTAATAATCTCAATCAATGGTGGACCATTCAGAGCCCTAGTCCACCTGTGAAACGCTCGTGGTAGATCTGTATTTCAGTCAATAATTTTTGATTTCCTCCTTTTTCTGTGAAGGAGTTGTTCCTCGGACTCCAAGTTACATCCTATCGTTGTACTTTTATAACCCCCAGTAAACTGCGATAATATTTCGAATGCATACCTGTAATTGCCCGTCTCAGGTTGAGTAGTCGGAAAGTGATCTGACCATACGCTGAGTATTGCTGCCACTAAGTCACACCGGAATACGATACGGCGTGGAATATTTCCTTGCCTCCAAGTCGCTATTCGCCCGAGAGACAACCATTTCTCTTCTCATCACATAACCTTGTCATTGGATAAGCGTTCAAGTTCATAAGGATGCAGGCAAAACGGGAGTGGAACCGCTCACTTTGTCGTGAACGTCCCAACTGCGAAGGGTTGTCATGTGGCCGTCTCCGAGATTAGTAGTTAATGGAGAACAGCATCGGCTCAGCTGTCACTGAGCACTGATCACTGGGGCTATCTCAACCGATTGAGACTTGGGTATAGTGGTAATCTCCTTCTGTTACGTTTTTTTGATCATTGTGTCCAGAGTAACTTTCGAGGCCAAGAATTAACAAGTCTAAAACTCACCAGTCTGAATGAGGTACTCACGGAATGCATTCCGTATGATGGGAAGGAGACCGATTTATTTGTTGGCGTTTTGCTACCTCTGGTATGACCTCTGTCTTCTATGGGTTGCTGTCTGACGCTCCCAAACGTTGGCGACGAATTTTTCATTTCCAGCGCCTACTTGTGCACTCTGTTGATTTGAGGCCAGGGACGTTGAACGTTGAGCACGGAAAACTTGCCGGTAGAGTTATCCGATGGCTTCAAAAACCTCACGGATACTTTTTGGGACTGTTGAAAGACGATTACCCACAGGAAAAGCATAAGAATGTACAGGAACGAGATAATAACAGAAGCTCACCAGAACTACCGGCCCTCTAAATCCGTGAATACAGTCCTTTGGAAAGAGCTCAGAGACCCAGTCTGAAAAATCAGGACAACTAAATGTTTTTCAAAGTCCATATCCTCTTTTCTGTCGTCCGAGCATTAATTGTTGAAATTGTGCCGCACCACTGCTACCGTCGATTAGTTTCTGAATGAGCGGGTGAGCGGAAACCTTGCGATTCTACCTTTGTTTGGGAGCTCTCTGAGGGTCCCCTTGAAGACATGATCATGGAGACAAAGGCGCGGGAGTATAGGGTTCCGAGTCGGTGCTTGAAAGGTCTCACACCCCTTTGTCATCGCCCTGCCACATCCTTCCGAGGCCATTGTCATCGCTCATGGTTGATTGACCACCCCAACAGAATATCAACTACCTAAGATCCCAGCCTCGGTGAGGTTGCGACGATTGACCACAAATGTCGCATTCTTTTGCGAGGAGAATAATAAAAAACTGGGGGCTGAGGGGATTTGAATAGAGCTCCGTACGTGCCTCTTTGAAGTCTATTCTCTGTCTTCTCCTTTAACAACGGTCATAGGCCCTGAGATCGACATCCAAAGTAACGAAAATCGCCACCTCTAGGGTAACGCCTGGCTGAGAGAGTGAGTAGTGACCACAGCCGCTCGTTGAAGAAGCGAAGGATATAGCGGTCTCAGACTAGATGTCTAGTCTAGGAGACATCTCTATGATGCCTGCCTCATTTTCCAGCGCAAAGCATCGATGCACGCGAACGTATCGAAGGCCGACTTGAGCAACAAAGACCCGTATCCATGGTTTTCTCGCCGACGATACATTCGGTAGATCCCTGAAACATGATACACCAGCACAGTACCATTCCCCTTCGTGTGGCGACAGGACGACTAGGCTGTAAGTCTCCATGATACAAGCTCATATTTTCCCGTTGCAAAAGGGACAGCTCTTGCTTGATGGATACTCCAGACCTCCGGAAGGACATTTTGAACGGAGCGTTCGTCCTAGCGAAATCCATCTACATTCGGGCGCAGGGGAGCGCAGAAGACACGAAAACTGGCGGCCAATTTGACTGAGAGGATCCCCTATAATGGAAATGAATCCCTGCACTAGTGGACGTCGCGACGACTCACTGACACCCTTTAGGTGTCCAAGTCAAAGAGGGGGCATCTAGCGCATACTCCCTGGGTACCATTCGCCACCACCACTGTATTCTAGGTCAGTGTTGATACAGTGTCGAGGTTCATCTTGAGCTGATCTCATGCCAGTAGGAGGAGGCAACCGCAATCTCTTGAGATGTTCTTGACTTGAGGACTTGAAGGACGCTCTTGAAACATTATGTGGCTGGCACACATTTCACTCTCTGTCGAAATAAACACACCGAGATCTATGGGGCCAAAAGGAACTACTCGTCAGCGTACTTGATGGAGCAGATAGCAAAACGCGCGGAACTCGACGCGATTTCGTACCGAGCCCGAGTCAGACCGTAGCGTACTCCGGAGGCGCGATCACGTGTCATTTCCTTTTTGAGCGTCGCTTGCGCAAGACAGTGGGCAGGCAGTCGGGAAGACTTTTGTCAATTTGCACGGACTACATACCGCATTTCCAGACCGAATCATGCCCAAGGGACCGTACAGAAACACCCAGCAGTAGCCCCCTTGGTTCTCTGAAGACAACGGGTTTTCATAGACAATCAGCAACCCAGTCAAGACTCATGGATTACGTCCAGATTGCACCGAAAGACCTTCGACGAGTTCGGCTTGCGCAGCTTCATTATTTTCTGGAATCGCGATTATTTACTCCTAGTGGATTTCGTGGTTACGTCCATGTGCTTGGTACGGGCAGATCTCGAAGGGCGCTGGAAATATAGGGCTACCTTGCATCTCCCCAACACGCTGGCGAGGATATATACGAAGAAGGAAAGTGCTTCACGATGTGTCAGGGGCTGTGGCTGGCACTATCATGAAAGGAAACTGCTCCTTGAAGACTGAGAAAAAGGGCTGGGATGGTTTAGGCTCTGAAGAGAGAGATGTGGACAGGTGGCGTTGCTGTCAGGATTTGCGTGTGCTGATTGAATACCAAGAAGAAGCTCCTTTCAGGTGGAACTAGAGGACAGAGTATGGACTGCAGAGTGAGGATGTCAATAGGAATCGACGAGGGGCAACGACAGCTGATTATTGACGGGGATTTACCTGAGCATGTCGGCATCAAGCTGTGAAATGTTAGGCTCACGACCGAAGATATGCCTTCAAAATCTATTGTTCTCAAAGTTCCACTCGTGAAATTCACACGTTCGTTTTTGCTGTTATCGTTTGTGGCTGTATAATCCGATTTCGCACTCCGCTGCATTTGCCTATAAATTTTGCGCTCGTTGGACTTTCTTCCATCGAATAACAATCATCTCACTCTCTCAACGCAACCTCATGGACCATCCTGAACTTTGCCAACGCGTACCAACTAGCCGCAATGCTCGTCTGAATGCCATACGTCCTTATCCACGTCGTGGAGCCGCCCTTCCTGAACCTCAACCTCAACAGAATGTTGTCCATGTTCGTTCTCCTTCGTCTATTGCCCTTTTTATTGGTCCTTACTCATTCCTCTGTCTTAGGAGCAGCCCATTCTCGACGACATCGATGCCCAGAGGGAGCATGAAGAAATCAAGATTCTCGTTGGATTTTTGATCCTGGTGAGGAAGCTCCCACTAGATGCTGTTGTCTATCATGGCATCATCACTTACAGCTCCCATACAGCATGCGATCTCTACCTTTTTCATCGCGATTGTCCTCTGGACTCTGCCCTTTTGAGTCAAAACTCTCAAAAACTTGATTGTCGTATGAATTGCACCTCTTCTCACTGTCGTATGTCGCGATCTCACAAATCCTTCGCAGATCATCTTCCATCCACAAATTCCGGCTCGAGTAGCTCTCAATACCTTGTATGTCTATTAACATTTCTTGAGTCTTGACATGTGTCGGGCATCCTCAAATATGCTATATCCTCTGTAAGTTCCACCGTTTGAAATTTTGCTCTGCGTCGTGGCTTACGATCTTTCCAGATATTCCAATACAATGCCAATATCTGTATTGTTATCTTCTTGATTGTCGGAGCACGCTAGTACTTATACTAGGACATCATCGCCTTAATTCCTGCCGATAGATTGATCCCCAATCTTCGTTTCTTGAGTTTACTCGTATCGTTACACCTCCTTTATTGACATGGGTCGAAAATGCTCTGTACATGTTCAATGTCCTGTTCTACCTTATTGTATCTTGTCCTCAGTCATTACCTGTTGGTACTTCGACGCAGGAAGTAGGAACTATTCACGTCAATCAAAACTCGTTTTGCGGTGTGAACTTTCTGAGGGCTTTCGTTCGTAATGATGATTGAGCTGCAGTAATTTACTCTAAAATGACACGCTGTTGAGATTTGGGCTGCGGAAGCAGCAAGCCGCCACCAATAGTCAAGTTCCAGACCAATCTTACCATTCAGTGAAAACCTTCCCTTCTCAACTATTATCCCCGAAATTTCAGCTAGCACCAAGCCAGAACAAACTACTTTCCTCTAACACTGGTACCACTGATTTCGCGGGTCTTAACAATTGAGGCCTACGTGACAGTGTGCAGTGAATGTCAGCGGACAATACACACAAAATATTATCCCTATTCTCCAATCAAATCTCCTTCACTCAGACTTCATTCCACATCTCCGAGACCTCTCTCCTATTGTCGAAGGAGCTGATCGAATTGAACGCGTTTGAGATCGTGCGTGTCCGTAAGGTTTTTAGAGCAGCTTGAAATGTCTAAGAGGTGGCTGATGCAGCGGATGAATAGCAGACGTGCGCTCTTGTCGTTCATGGTACCCGTCAAAATACGGGTTATCATTTTCTCTTGGATTTCACCCGAGCATATTCCAGCGGGATGCGGGGACCGATCTCACTCTCAATCCCCACTTACTTTCTTGTGTCTGGAAAAGCAGGCAGAGCAATGATCCTCTTCCATCCATGTGGTCCTATCTTTGATTCCTCAAAAGACCTTCGATGGTTCGACCTCTAATCTCAAAAATCTGCTGAACATGACTCTCGGAAGATATCATGTGTTGAAAATCGATGCGGCAACGACCGAAGTATTGGATACATCCAACCAGGTGTCTGCACTGCCGTGAATAAGTGGAGGAGATGGTGTTCTGAATTTGTTGGGAAAGACTGCCCCGCGTTACGAAGAACTGTCGCTACTTCTTCATGCCTATCATGTGCAGAATCCTCCAGCATCCCTCATCTCCCCATGCTGCAATCTTTCCGCTCGAACATGGGAAGCTCAGTATTGCCCTCCACTTTATCGGTTATAGATCCAATACAGCATTCCTCGAGCTCTCGTCCTCGATGTGCGTGCTACTGTACTATCCTCGAAGGCCATCCAGACAATTGCGATTCCTTGAGATGCGCGAGGCTTGCGGCGGGGCAGACATTCCTGGTTTGGTGCATGTCCTGCGTCAATGCGAATCTTTAGACTCGTTGCCCGTGAAATTCCCAGGCGTCCATTTCGGACCATCCAAAGTTCTGTCTGTTTACTTTCCCTTCAGCAATATGACCTGGTGTTCGGGGGTGAACTTGCCCTTCAATTTCCCTCCCTCGCAAGTTTACGACTGGTCTTGAATTGGGATGATTTGTCCTTGCTCAACTATCATGGCCCCGCACTGCCAGAGCGTTCCGGGTCGCTCGAGAAACGTGATTCGCGAATCGGTCGGGAAACTCTTGGATCAGTCGAGATTACTCGATCTCTCGTTAATGGAGATCGACCGTTCCGAGCTTGAGTTCTCTGGCTGTATCGTTGGATATGCATATCGAGCACGACTCTCAACCAGTAACAGATACTGTTGGAAGTGAGAATCCCATACATTCGACATACCCAGTATACTCCTAATTTAGTATCTACGTTTCCGATTACGGTTACCCTATTAATGACTGAT
>MU127809.1:172237-265503 GCA_014904975.1 Marasmius fiardii PR-910
GTTTCCGATTACGGTTACCCTATTAATGACTGATACTTCCGTTTACTCCTTTTATGATTGTTTCGACTCCTTTCGTATGTTACTTATTTACCTGCATATGCTATTCCCGACACCTCAGCTTTACCCTTCTGTGGTCTGCTGAGTACTCATACTTACATCTGTCTGTTAGGTTATGGGCCCCGAGCTCTCGTAAACTGCAATAGATCACAAACTATCCCGAAAGCTCATGATTATGACTACCGCCCAGTCATCTAATAACTATACCAATATTCAGGCTCTCCCCAACGAACAGAAGTTCAATGGGGAGAACTACTTCACATTCCGGGATGTAATCCTTATGCATGGAAGAGTGAAAGGCCTGGATCTATATTGGGAAGCCAGGATTATAATACCGAAGGACCCTGACCTTCTGAAGCCCACACAGGCCACGACGGCTGAAGCCCCTGCAACCACAACAACTACTACCGATGCCACCGACAAGCGTACCACTACCCCTGTAAATGATCCCAGACCGCTGTTCCTCGAATATATGCTACGAGAATCCGTCGCGTTCCTCACCATCTGGAACAACGTTAAAGACCCTATCGGTCTAGGCCTTTCAGCTTTCATTGGCAAATCATCAAACAAATTATGGGCCTACCTTCGCACAGAATACGGATCCGTTGCGAATTATGCTCGCCAGAGAAAGGAGGCAGCCCTCCAGTCTTCTCGATACACATCTGGACCTATAACGGGAGAAGACGGATACCTGAAGACGATGAGAAACTTACAAAGAGAGGCCACAGACGCTGGGGCCTTCATCACCGAGGTCAATTTCATTACGATTTTTCTAGACTCTTTCCCAAAGACTACCGAATGGAACGTCGTGACTGGTAACTTGATATATGAGCGCAATATCACCCTAGTGGCTACTCAACTCCAAGAATATTATCTCCACAGCGTGGGAGGAAAGGACTCCAATGTCACGACAGCTGGTGGTTTGGATACGGTGGCGGCAATGAAGGCTGAATTAGCTGAGGTGAAGGCGCTTCTTGCACAAAAGAATAGGAGGGAATACAAACATGATGGGAAAACGTGCACGAATCCCAAGTGCGCCAATCCCAAGGGACACACTGTCGAAAACTGTTGGGCAGAAGGAGGAGGTAAGCAAGGCCAGTACCCTGCCTGGTACAAGGGAAAATGTACCGCATCCGTTCCCCAAGCCAACTTCGCCACGGCTTCTTCAGTTATGGGGATCCTCCTGGGAAAGACGTTTGCCATGATGGCGGGGCTCCACGAAATCTCACCTGCCGCATATTCAGTAGCGTTCAGCAGCGGAAAATCTAGTCGGATTATCGGGGACAGTGGCACATCTCGTCATTTCTTCAATGACCTACGATTGTTTAAGAATTACTGACAGTTTCCAACAGCCTCGAAAGGGTCATCTTCGAAATGAAACAAGTCCTTCAAAATCCTAGGAGTGGGTGACGTTGAAACGAGGGTTGCCCATAACGGTGTCGAGAACGTCTTGGTGTTCCGAGAGGCACTATTCGCGCTGGATATTTCTTGCAATCTCATTTCCTTGGGCATACTCAACTGAGCTAAGTGGAAGATGATTGTTGGAGATGGGAGGATGAAATTCATAGACTCTACCGGCTGTGAGGCGTTTGAAGCCTGCAGAGATGATTCCTCCAACCTATACTGCATCAATGGAACCCAGCCGTCACATACTCCCGTAGCTCTCACTACCATGTCAACCAACATCGACCTTCTCCATCGAAGAGCTGCTCATATCGGAAAGGATCGAATCTGCGAGGCCGAGCACCTCCTCGACAGGCTTCATATCGACAAAGGGAAGAGTGAGGAGAGGAAATGCAAGGATTGTATCCTCGGGAACCATAAACGGTCCCCTTTCCCTCCAAGCAGAATCGACGTGTCCGACCCATTAGAATTTGTGGGTGTGGACTTGTGGGGACCTGCCCGAGTAAAAACGATTGGCGGAAAATTATACGCAATGTTGGTTGTAGACGCGGGAACTGGTAAAAAATTCGTGGAGTTATTAGAGACACGGACTGCCGAAAGGACCTTGGAGGTGATGGAAGCATTCAGGTGCTTAGGAGAACAACAGACATCCCTGAAGTTGAAAAGAGTTAGGACAGACAATGCCAGGGAATTTCGTTCGGAACTGTGGAAAAACTGGTTTACCTCGCATGGGATTATTCATGAATTTACTGCTCCTTACTCCTCTGCCTCGAATGGGATGGTTGAACGTGGTATTGGAGTTATCACAGCAACGACACAAGTCCTTCTATTAGAGGCTAGGTTGAACCCCAAGTGGTGGGGTGAAGCGATGAATGTTGCAGTCTACACAAGCAATTTTTTCCCATCAAAACGTCACCCTGGAAAGATTCCGGAACAAATGTGGACTGGTAAACGTCAAAATATCGCCCACCTGCGACCGTTTGGATGCACCATGTATGCGCACATCCCGAAAGAAAAAGGTTTTTCGAAGCTTGCACCGCGCTCTGTGAAAGCAAAGTTGGTGGGATATGAGGCGCCGGGTATTTACAGGTGTAAGGTTGAAGGGAGTAATGAAGTTGTGATTTCGATAGACGTAGTATTCTTTGAAGGGGAAGGGCACTGGGTATCGGACGATGGGAGCCAGGGAAATTTCGAATCAGACAATGATTTCCTAATCGAGAACTGAGACCACGAACCTGTGCACAACTCGACATCACCGTCTATCCCCGAGGGGAATATGGAGTCGAGTAAGGACTTTGCCCCCGCAGTGCTGACACCGAGTAACTCCGACAACACCGTCGACCATGAGGCTCAACCACCTCTTCACCCTGGGTTGGGCTCTACACGTTCCTCGAAACGAGTCCGTGCTCCGACTCAACGACTGCTCTGGTCCAAGAAGTCCAAAGAATTGGAAAGCGAGGCTAGGAGGGCGGGTCAGGATTGGGCTGGAGGATGGAAGAAGCCAAAAAACCCAAAGGAGGTCAATCCGTCCATTGATCCGCTTCCAGAGGACGTCGAGGAGGATACGCCAGGTGCATTCATCGCTCAAATTCCTGAACCAGAAAATACATGGGTGCCGAGGAACTATGAGGAGGCTAGGTCGTGGTTAGACTTGTGGGGAGGACCTATGGACAAGGAAATGGACCAGCTAGATGGACGAAAGGCCTTCACCCCCATGCCTCTTCTTCCTGGACAGGAATTAGTTCCTGTTATGTGGGTCTACTCGGTCTCTTTCGATGGGGAAGGAAAACTCAAGAAACGAAAAGCGAGGCTAGTAGTCAAGGGGTTCAAACAAATCCAAGGGACCCATTATTTTGAGTCTTGGGCTATGGTCACCTGGTACGAGTCAATTCGATTCCTTGCAGCAGTCGGCGCACAATTACGTCTTCGTTTGTGGACGGCAGACTTCACCGGAGCCTACCTGAACACGAAACCACAGGGAACAAACTTTCTATGCATTCCACCAGGATACGAGAAGAGATACTCCTTACGCGATGGAACGACCACTGCGTTACTAATGAATATAAACATCTACAGTACCATGGACACCGGAAATAATTGGTACAAACTCCTCGACAAATCATATCGATCACTCGGACACACACCCTTAGCAGCCGACCCATGTGTCCGTTCTCGAATCCATGTCAATTCTGGCTCCACAATCACCGCGACTTACACTGACGACGTATTTGGATTATCGACCGACGACGAAGAGATGAAGGAGACGACAGAGGAAATAGGAGATCTGTACAAATGGATGGTGTCACCAGAACTGGATGCCTACCTCGGGATTACGATCAAACAGGACAAAATGTCGGGGGATATCTCATTACAACAGCAAGTTCTCATTGACAAGATTGTGAAGAGGTTTGGCGACGAGGGGGGCACTCGGAAGTTTACGCCGCTACCAACTAGTCTCGACCTGGAGGATTCGCAACCCAGTCCTATACCTGTGGAAGATATTCGTTATATGCGTGGAAAGGACTACATGTCACTCATAGGATCTCTAAACCACGTCGCGCAAGGTACCCGTCCAGACATTGCCTTTGCAGTCGCCTTACTCCAGCAGTACTGTAATGATCCTCGTTCTGTCCACTGGGACTCCGCCCTCCACATCATGGCATACCTCAATACAACCAGAAATTATAGACTCTCGTACCGAGGAGGGGGAGGAAGTCTCAAACCACTAGGGTACACAGATGCTTCGCATGGTGATATCAAAGAGGAAAGTGGGGTGGCAACTAGGAAGACAACCTTGGGATATGTTTTTATCATCAGTGGAGGCGCGGTATCATGGAGTTTGACAAAAATGCGACGCGTTGCTACTTCGACTACTGAGGCAGAGATGGGAGCTATGGTACATGCGGGGAAGCAAGCGATTTGGATGTGGAAATTCCTCGATGGGCTTAAAATGGAACAAGAATTACCCTTCGAGATCCATGTCGACAACATGCCTGTGTTAGAACTTACGGGGGCTACCACGAAACACACACATACCAAACATTTCGATTACAACTGGGCATGGATTAGAGACAGTGTGCGAGAAAGAGAGTTAAACTACACTTATATCCGGTCCAGCGACAACATAGCCGACCTCTTCACGAAAACTCTCCCTCGATTTGCCACTGAACGATTCGCGAAGATCCTGGGGTTGGTGAATGAGTAGATGTATGGGATTCTGGGGAGGTGTTGGAAGTGAGAATCCCATACATTCGACATACCCAGTATACTCCTAATTTAGTATCTACGTTTCCGATTACGGTTACCCTATTAATGACTGATACTTCCGTTTACTCCTTTTATGATTGTTTCGACTCCTTTCGTATGTTACTTATTTACCTGCGTACGCTATTCCCGACACCTCAGCTTTACCCTTCCATGGTCTGCTAAGGTGTGTATTCCCATACCTTTACTTATTCGATAGTCAGGCTTACTTTCATCCTAACAGTACTCATACTTACGTCTGTCTGTTAGGTACGATATGCACAGAGCTTTACCCTTCCGTGGTCTGCTGAGTACTCATACTTACGTCTGTCTGTTAGATACCATTTCTGGACTTCAAGGTCTGGATCCTGAAGGAGGCCACCAACAGATCCGGGTAGCAAAGTTATCGACTCTTGCTATACGCTTTGGAAGTAACTCGGAGGACGGAGCTGTATATCGGAGGATCTACGAGCCTGTGCTTCAAATGGCCCAGGAACCTGAACCGAGTGGCTAGTCAAATTGAAGGTCTGTCTGCCTTATGTTCGTTGGGTCCGGCGATCAACCTTCTTACCTGCGACAATAGGAGGAGGTAGAAGGGTGGCAGTCTCTTTCTCTCTTGTTAGAATATGCGAAAGTCGTAGATAAGGAAGGTACAATGTTTCTTTGATTGTGGGAAGATATCAAACACTATCAGAAGCATGGGTCTTACTCGCCATCATGCCACTAGTTCTAATGAAATAGGGTTTTCTATCAAGTGATAACGTTGTCCCGAAGAGGATGTGTTGAATATTTAGCGGGGTACAGTATGCACGATTCACTCGTCATACGGGGAGTGGGGGTCGAAACTAGGAGTCGTGACGTTTGCATTTCTGACTCGCGGTAAAACGTCCTCAGGGAACCATGGTCAGCAGCCAGTTTGGTACGGTTTCAGCCGCCAGGCCACTCGAAACGCCATAAAAACCTTACTGGTATGTCTTGTGCCCGGACGTCGTGCTCACAGGCTTCAACTCGACAGGAACACCGACCATAGTGCCTTAAAGCGCGGCGGTGGCTTGGCCGTGTCTTTGTAAGAGACCGACTTTTCACTCTTCCCCAAATTGTTTTCGGCGCGTTCAGGGACATTCATAAGGGCTCAATCTGAATCCTTCATTCCAGAATCTTTCACACCGAACTACTTGGGTTCACTTCCTGTTACGACGACAGCCGCCTGCAAAGTTTGGACATGAATCCATGCCACAGACTCAGGACAGTTCTGTAACAGCTTTGAAGCCAGTCTTCATATCGTTGTCGAAATTGGTTAGCCTACAGGTATTTCTCGCTGTTCCTCGAGGATGGCTGAGTAAGCAGCTGTGGACTAAACTTCAAGTCCTCCTTTTTGTACTGACCGTTGCGGTTCTGTTTTCAGGAATCCTCCATAGCACGTAGGCCGAGACTCACAATTAACTACTACGTTTTCCACTTCCAGGATTCCCGGCAAGAGAGTAGCCTATAACATGAGGTGACCTTATCAGTACTAACATTCGAAAGTGCCGGGCCTATGCTCTCCCACTCCGTGACCTCGTCCTCGACATTGCTCGACCTCGGATCTCAGGGATAGCACAGCCTCGGATCCCGGAACGCATCCGAAATTGCTAGTAAGTTCGCGTGCATAAGCACTTGATTTCGAAGAAACTAAAGCGTTGGAGACGTGCCGTGTGTATATATAACGAACAGCGCCCGATGTCCAGCACTCCGATATCCCCGTGAATTTTCAGTTCTACAGACAGCAAAATGAAGACACCTCATCGTGGATTTGACAATGTAGCCGGATTGAACCGCGTTGGACCCCTTTTGACTACACTCACAAAACTCATTATCGCCACTTCGCATCTCTCTTGTACATGTTACATCCTTCAGTGCTTATTGCAGGGTGTAAGGGAGGGTCCTGGAAGACTTAAAGACACAAAAACTAATCTCTTTCACTTCCCTCCGATTCCGAATCGGAGGAAGTAAAATACCTCATAGGCTCGCAGGCACCGAGACTTGTCTGTGAGAACATGTCAAGTCTCTGGACCGGTTGCACGCAAAGTGCCGGTAACCCGAAAATTCTCGCTGTTTCTCTGGCAACTTTCACATAGTGGATGCAGTCAAGTACAGAAGCATGAACACTAAACAACGTCGTCCCTGTTGACATGAGTGAAAAAAACTGCAAGGAAAAGCGGCCAAATAGTAAGCTGGATGCCAATTCCCTGGAATGCCTCCGTCGGATTTTATCCGTTCGGCATTATGAACCAATAAAGTTACACGCGGGGTACCAACATCTACCGTGATTGAATGTAAGCCAAATTTGACAATACAGTTTGCAGGCGTGCTCGAGTCAGTGCAACGCTACCGACTCGAAATGGGGATGTCAAAGATGCGGGTTTTAGCTTGGGGTAAGTGCCTGTGCGTAGCTACGGGGATAGCGGAGGGTCTTGGGAGCAATCGTGAATTCGAATGTTTGAAGGGCAGGGACAGTTTGGAAGAGTAGATTCAAACAAGCAAGGTTGGGCGATACGGCTGCAAGGAAAAATTTTGTTGGAGGGAACAGGAAACGGAAACCCATAGACCTGGGCCATCAAGGTGCCGGAAGTTCGGCAAATATTATACAGCCGAGGACGCGCAAGCCTGTAACGTGATTTTATGTTAAAATAAATAAATAATTAATTAATTAATTGGGACTTTGCTGAGTAAGACGACTCTCTTGGGGAAGACGCCAAAGTTTGGATCTCTCTCCCAACCTTCATCGTGGCCTCCGTCAGCGAGCACGGTATTGCTGACGAACTGCAAAGTAGATTACTCATTGTCCCCCACGTCCCGAACCAATTTTCGTGATGAATTCATTTTCAAACCCCTCTCCGTTGTTCGACCTCTCTCAAGCCTCCACTTTCTCCCAGCTTCCTGACGACGATTTCCTTGCCCTTCTTCAGAAGCAATTTCCTGGCCAAGCTCAAAACAATCAGTTTCTTGGTGGTTTTGATAATGTCGTCAACCCGCAAAATCTTTCCCATTTCAGCTTACCTACAATGTCACCGTCGTCAGAAAATACCAGTCCAAGCCCACCGAATCTAAAGAATGACCATGACAAACAAGGCTCAGAAGAGGCGGAAGATCCGGTCGAGTCGGTTTTGAAACGGAAGGCCAGTGATGATGATTTTGACGACGAGCCCAGTCAGAAGAATCAACACACTGGTGAGTTCTACATTGACCGACCTTCGTTTGAAGGAACTTACTTTCAACTGACAGAGGCGGGCTCTTCGGCAGCTGGTAGAAAGGGAACAGCGACTAAACGAAAGGCTTCAGGCTCAGGCAACGTGAGTCGACAAACATACTTCCAAGCCCCCTATCAGTATTAACATACCTTGTCGAATCATCAGGACGAGTCGAAGGCTTTGAAACGTAAAGAACAAAATCGGGCAGCTCAAAGAGCATTTCGAGAACGGAAGGAAAAGCACGTACGAGATGTGAGTAAACTCAGGAGCATCTAAAAATTGGTCTCAGCTGAACAATATATCCACAGCTGGAAGACAAGGTTGCAGCATCCGAAGCCAAGAATGAGGCGTTGGCGAGCGAGAACGAGAACTTGCGGGATCTTCTCACTCGATTGCAATCGGAAAACATGGCCTTACGGCAGCAAGCTTCATCCTCAACATTTACGTTTACCGTACCAAAGTCTGCGACTGCGACTGCGACGACTCCCGCGAAAAGTCCCCAATATTTAACAGACAACTCTGTGTTTTCAACGCTCCCTCGAACTATGTATTCATCTCCTGATCTCAATCATCTCAATAACCCGGTCGATATGACATCGCTGATGTCATTCGATCCGAATGTTCTCAATCTACTGGATGAGACTCCACAGCAGACAGCGACAGACGGGGCAATGCGAATGGACTTCTTCGGTAATACCAACACTACTAGTGACAAGGGGACAAACAGGAGCGACAATTGGCTCCCCTCCAATCTCACTACACTTTCCACAAACCCGGCGTATTTCTCTCTTGCTGACATGTTTGAATCCCCGCCCCCTGCTCCAGCTTCCTCACCTTCTGCTCCTGTTTCAACAACCAACAACGAGCAAAGCTCGTTCAACTTTGACCTGAACTCTTTGTCAACGTGGCCCTCAGGCGATGTCGGCACCCTCGACGACTTGTTTGGAGGATATACCAATCCCCATCCTCCAATGGATGTGGACGCTCTTTTACGAAGTTCACCGTCGTCATTCAACCCATCGTCGATTAGCCCGGTCACGCACCATAACAAGCTATCTCCTCCGACCTCCGCCTCATCATCTCCCGAGTCACACACGTCAGAGCCAAGCATATTTAGCACAAGGGAAGGCTCTTCTTCGGACTCCGAAATTGGACATGATGAGACGCAATGTCCAAAGTCTAGGGAGGAAGCCCTCCAAATGATAGCTGCGGGGGGGTCATCGCCATTTGTGAAGGAGTCTCCTTCGCAATCGCCACAACACGGACGGTCCATGTTTGTTGACTCTGATGTTGAACAAAACATCATGCAGTCGATTACTTGTCAGCCGGGTACCACAGCTTTCCCAAAGACAGAGCGGAACGATAATAACGTGGAAGTACTCGCAGCGTGGCGAAGTATCAGGGCGGATCCCAACTTCAAGGTCAGTTCATATCGATCGTAATCGTGCAGCTATGTTGAATTCTGTAGATTCAGGACTGTGACATGACTAGGCTTTGCTCCGAATTCGCGAGCAAAGCACGGTGTGATGGAAGTAAAGTTGTACTGGAGCCCTCCGGGGTGGCACACATACGAGAGTCATTATCAAGAAAACATTAGCTCTAGCCGTCTGTGCTAGGGTGCAGGTCCCTTTAGTTGGCACCTTGACCACTAGACGACGAAAATAAGCCCAAATTCGCGATAGCAAGCACCTATGATGCCTCACTACCGGCCTCTTTACTCGTTCAAGAAGATGATTATGATTGGAGAGTAATAGATCTTATCGCCTGTATTTCTCCTATGTTATTCTTATTTTGTTTTCTAGCTCAGCTTTCTCGTATTAAATGGTCTCCGAGCGCTTGTGCTCCGTGTATGATTTACCGTCTTTCTCTCTCTCGGTTCCTCGTTTTCGAGCTCTGTAATTAGGGAGAAGGGAATCTGTGATTTGGACGATTCTTGCTCTGTAGTCGAGTACCTTTTTACGCACGTACGTACCCATCCTCACGGTTTCTTTGTATCTTACTTCTCTGAACTAACGTCGATTGTACATATTGTGTTGTACTGGTTCCACTATGTGACTATCTTACCTGAAACCGCTAATATACACGCAATACTGCTAAAAGGCGCCAGTGTCAGGGTTTACTGAAGCTTTGATCCCAGGGAGATCTTGCATCAAGGCGCAAATTTCAACCGTTCAAGCTCAAGCTCAAATCACGTCCTATTCGATATTGTTCGCTGGCCTAATGCGGTTATATTGATTGGCTCGAAGGCAGTTGCTCCCACCAGCTTTGGATGGGCAAGTACGGCTGCGGAGCAGGATCAGGTTACCTTTTGGATTCTGGTTGAGTGAGAACATGTTGACTCCCGCAGATCTTACGGCTAGACTGAGCTTACTCCGCCACGCTGTATAATGTATAGTCCGGAACTCCCATTTATCCGGAGCCAAAAAGGGAAACTCGTATCCGGAACAGGACCCCTCGTTTTTTATTTTTCCTGAGAGCAAAAACCAGTATTTTGCATGTCTTCCAACCCTTACATGAGCATTTTTGGAGTAATGGGAGCTGAAGGTGAAAGATTTGTCACCAAATACAGGTATTCTGGCGGGAATCCTACAATTTCAGCTCATTTCATTTTCTCAGGTGCCTGCCGTTATGACTGAAAGGCAATGAGGAGGCGAGGAACCAAATCGAAATTTAAAAGTAACCTGATCCTGCTCGGCAACCGTAAGCAAGAGACCTCATTGTGCATAGTTCGTCATTGCCCTTCAGAATTTCTTCAAGTAGATGCTCGAACGTCAAGCTCGGCGCTCAGTAATAGAACATGATGCATGGCCAGGCAGTAACGAGATACCGCAGAAGTCAACCCTCTGTTTGAGGTCTTCCACGCTCCAGCTCTTTGACGACGCTTTGATCAAGGTTCAGCTGGATCATTATTGCCATAAATGTGGACCGTTTTACGGTAGAAGGAGTAAGAGCATTCTTGAGATTACAATATGACCTAACCAAACATTCTCTCCCGATACTTGGTTTGCAGGCCTGTCGTCGAAAATCGTCCTTTATATTCGCAAATCCAATACCTCTCCGTAGATTGTTTTTGTCGCCTTGCCCGGTCGGGTCATCGCGGTCGATTCGAATCCTGCCAGAGCTTTCTTTGTGATCAATCCCCCACTACGGCACGCGGCTCCTTGGAGAAATCTCGACTATCACCCATCGACACTCGGTCTTGGTTTTTGCCTCGGACTACCGCCCTTCCCTCCAATCTTGATACGAAGCGCAAGTTGATTTCGGCTTTGCCAGTTGGTGTGCTCTGATGTTTGGATTACAGTCCTCTCCCACCGACGTTAGTTGAAAGGGGTACATTTGAGCCTTCGCGATCGACGTTCTTTCGGGTCTGGATCTCTGAAGGAACAGAGAAGGCTAAGGCAAGAACGGGGGAAGCACAATCGAAAGAGGTGCAGTGCACAGTCAAGAGAAGAGACAAGGTTTTTGATCTCAGAAGGAAGAGAATACTGATATGGTATTCAGACCTAAATCTTCAGCGATCTGTACTTTCGTTTTAGGTTGGTCTCCGACCTGGACTCGAGCTGCAACTCGAACGCCAACTCAGCCATGGCTATCGTACAAAGATACTAAGTTTCGCTCGCAGCCCCCGACGCGTTTGCTTGAGGTCTTGAGGTGGAAGCGGTAACCATTTAGAGAAAGTGAACCCTATAGGTGACTTAGCTTTATGGTGCGGAACAAACCACAATTCTGATACTTGGATGATTTCGACGCAGTACCTCAACGGCTCAACCCAAGGCTTCGAACTTCTCGCGCCACCGGCCCAAGCACGATTTATGGATCATTTGAAACCTCTGATGCCTGGACCGACACTGAGGCAAAGACGTTCAGGCAGAACGCCACTATTTGACTTGGACAGATGGCGAGAAAATTTTTTCGATTCATAGTGCTTAGTTTAACTTGTTTTGATTGGAAAGACCTATCTCTATCGTGTTTTGTATCATGTAACTACGGTGATCCAACCGGAGAAGCAGAAAAGGACGACTCTGGTATACAACAACGACGTTGGTAGTGCTCAACCGACCGATGAAGCTGTAAAGATCGTTTCACGCGATGAAGACCTCTAAATCGTTCGCAAGCCACCCGTATATTCATGATCATACGACTCGGAGACCTGTACGCAAATTGATTGTAAACATGAGGTATAGCACCACCTTGAATACGAATAAGGTGATTAATGGATCTCGCCCTGGAGAGTAAGTATATAAGAAAATTTTGATGTCTATATCTAGGTCGTTTCTCTGGATAAGTACGCTCACAAATGAACGAAATTGGTAAGCGGCAAAGGCCGAGGTTTCATTATACCCACGCCTCGCCTCCCTATAAAGTCCGCCCCAGCATCAGACACGTTCTTAAAGTTTCAACCACCACCCTCTCTCATTATTCAACCTCAACACTCGCTTGTCAATATCATGAGTCACCCTAAAATCAACGGACTTCTATTACAATCCTTGCCCTCTCATGTTGAGCGACGCGTAGAGCCACCAGTGGCTCGCCCAGTGCACCTTCAAGTTGAAACCGTGGTCGATGAGGCTCAGAGCGGTGTGGGTTCTCGTGTCATACTCTTTGTTGCTCTTGGTCATTAATACTCTACCTCCAGTCGAGTTTGCTAGGTCCTGTTGAGCGTGAGTGTGTCGGAGAAGAGTCGTTCAAATTCTTGAGGACGTGGATCAGTTTCATGATTCTGGTAAGAATATGTAATGGTCAATCAACGTTGATAAATCTTCTAACTTGAAACTCTCCTAGCGCGCAGTTGTTGACTTGGTTGGTCGGCTTATAAACATCTGGCTTTTGCTTGCGTGAACAACAAAACCTGGTATCCAGGTCATCCCGGACTTTGCTTTCTCTCGTTTCCAGATGTCGCTCTTTTCTGCTATTTCAGGCTAGTTGCCCGAAGCTGCTCTCTGTACATTACCACTTCTTGATCCACTGTGCGCTTTGATATATCGCTTCTGTCGTATCATTATTTCTTGTATACCTACACTATAGTTCTCTTGAAAAGTGAAGCATATATCTGTCTCATCGAACTACTATACCTTCTAGTCCAAACATTACTGCAGTACATATATAACGATAGCGATGGCATACAATATACAATTGAACACTTATTCGTTTGGTATTACTTAAGTATATGTATATTGAAGCAAAAGAAATTGTTCATGACGAGATCGAGTTCTCCCACGGTCTCCAAGCCTCGACAAAAGCTCCTTCCATCCACCCGCAAGGTACGTCGTACTGTTCCATTGCCGAGCTTTCATTCGGCCAGTTCAACAGCCATAGAGCTCCAGCGTTCCTCATAGTATGAGCTTTCTTCATTGGTCAATGCAAGAGACAACATCTTCAACGACATCGAGTCAGCCTTATCGAATGATCGCACTCCGCTTCCAGACTCTGCCATCAATTTCAACAATAGCTTTTGCAGTGGTTCAGATCGTTCCTTGAATGATTGGCAATCGACCGCCAGTAGAATAGTGACTTCTTCGAACCTTGAAACCAACATCTGCTGGATTTGGAGGGGACATCGAATGTTGCAGGGAAGAAATTAGTCCTTGGAGGCCGTAATGGGTTCTTCAGCTCCGCGAGACAGGAAGCTGTTAAAGTGCCAAAGAGCCAGATAACATTCGGGATTCTTCGTATGTCCCAAAGGTCATTTGTCGGAGATGGATAGATTTATCAAAACAGTGTTGCGAGTGTGATTGAGGAAGGAAGCCTTTTTGACGACAAGGTACTCTAATCGATATCCCGCTGGAGCAGCTTCTGGAGGGCTCGCGCATCAGAAACATCCTCGGGTTCGAGAGATCGTATATTCTGGGCAGAGATTTGCCAGGATTTGCCTCGATTATCAGAAAGGACGGGTAATGAGAGGAGCATGAGGTCAAGCGCGTGTCGGACGGTTTTCCACAACCACATTGTTAATTGTTATTGTATTCTCGCATTGGTCAGCATTACGTGGCCAGATTGAACGTAAGTTCGAGCTGTTGGGGCGGGTCGGATGTGATAAGAGAGGCATTCGAGCTCCTAGCAACCGTGACGGCATTCCGGTCATGAGGGAAAGAGAGCAGGAACAAGTGATGGTATGAAGGATCAGGAAGCTTGGTCCTTCCAAGATAATTTGAGGTGGGGGTGCAAGTTTTCAGCGAGCAAGAGTCGGTCCTCGTCTTGGAGAACTTGATTCGTATGGAAGACCAAAGCACAGAAAGGATGACTATGATTCTCTTCCGGTGTTTGGAAACTGAGGAGAGGTTATGCGGGAGTGATGTTGGGGGAGGCTGCACACGGCAAGAGGTTTCCAAGGTAAATTCCAACGAATAATCCCTCGATGCTCCAGTCCAAGTAAAGATCATCTGCTATATTTCGAGAGGAAACCTCCGAGAAGTCGCTAAAATCGCCTTTCGTTTTGAACATACGCTCCTCCAAGTGCTCCCAGTTAACCGACCTAACGCTGCACGAATACGACTGATTTCATCGTTGAGCTTCTCCAATCGACGCATCTCCTCCTGATACTCTGAACAATTTTTAGAAGGCTCGAGCGTGATAGGTGTGTAGTCCGACTGAAGGCAATATTTGGGAGGGACGGCTTTAATTCTCGTGTTAAAAAGGCCTTCTCCAATATCTTAAGTTCCCATGAAAGCTTGGATACCTGCAAAGTTGAGCACCGGGAGAAAAGATCCAAATGCATATAACACACCGGAGGTCCGCCTGTTGGGGTGGTTCACATGTGTGATATGGAAAACGAAATTCGAGATCCTGGCAATGCGATGTCATTCCATTCATCAAAGTCAGGAAGCACTATTCCTGGTTAGGGCTGAGAAGTTTATCTTCTTCGTAGTTTTGCCTACGACTGTGGAGCCTTGAATGGGATCTGGGATTGGGATTCTGTTCCAGGCCAGCGATTTTGAGAGGTTGTCTGGATGAATTTCTAGGTATTCGATAAGCTCGGGTCGTATGTCGCGCAACTTGGAAAATCTGATTCGTATCCAGGACCCAAGTACAGGTAAGGAAGTTTTGATTCCAGCTTCCACTTGGTCTGAGTCTGTCAAAGCAGAATAAGACCTGGCTTCTAGCACCACCAAGTCCAACGATAGCAAACAAATCATCTCCATATCTCAACAGGAACCCTTCGACTGACGGACATGACCGTCTGTCATCCCAGTTGATTTCTAGCATCCACTGACTGAGACCATATACACATGCATTTCCTCTCAACAGACTGCATAGATTTGGGGGGCGATAGCGTGGAAGGCGCGTGTAGGCTGTTGTTTTCCGAGTCCGTGGTGACAGCAGTGACGAACGAGGGGCTACACTTGTCGCATAAGATAGGCGTTCCGAGTACATCTACTGGTAATTTTTTAGCAAGAATATACAGTAAACATAACCAGAACTGGCCTTCATATTTAAAGAACTTGACAGTCGTGGGTACGTTCCTGCTGATTACCCAAGTGCTCGCAATTAGCAATGACGTGATCGCTATGCGCAGCTTGAACGACAGTAGATTATACACGGCCTCGAATCCTCATAGTGAATGATATCAGGAAAATAGTCATTCTTCGTCCACAAAGAGTTTTCAGACTCTCAAGCTGTAAGAGGGGGGTAAGAGTGGGAGAGCGAGGGGGAGGCGATGCGTTTTCAACGAGCTGGTGCCGCTGTCAGTAAAGTATGGTCACCCGTAGTCGCCGCACATAGGATCCTTATGTGCAACAGCGACGTATATCATGCCATTTTCTGCAGCCCAGAGGTGATTACGGACTTCGATATCGGCGCTCGTGTCTGCGGTCTCGCCGCGTTATGGCCGTCTTAAAACACTGATGTAGTAAGTATATCGTATCCTAGTCACCGCCTACCCAGACAAACCGACAAGTGTGCACTATAATCAGGACACTGTTCTGCAATTGATCATCAATTGAGCTGAAATCCCGACATGGGACAACGGGACCTGGCATTGAATATATATACATCAAAAATTTAGAATGGATTCGAGTGACCGAGGGGTCTAGCATTTCACAAACTTGATGACATGGCACCACGATGACCTATGCATTATGTGGCGCCCCCGCCCACCGTGAAGCTCGGGTCGAAGAAAGCCGACGGGTCCGAGTGACAAGAAAACAACGAGTCGATATTTTGACCATCCGAGATGTCCAGATGGGAAACGCATTACAGTAGTCGATTACTGCGTTCTTGTAGGAGGTAATAGGTAATAAGATGTCAACTGTGGCAGGAGCATTGAGTTGGACAGCATTAATGTCAGTAGAAATGGAAGGAGCGTGGATCACAAGTACATTCATGATTCCAAATCACGGGCACCCACGACTAAGAACTGGGACCTGACACAGGCCACACGAATTAAGTGGCGTGGTAAGGATGGACAGGGATCCTTTAGAATCACGGTAGAACTAGAGGGGGTGTATCGATGGGAAGGTGTGAGATCCGGGCGCAGCAACAACGGTCATAAACACCTAAACCTAAACACATACTTGTAAGAAAGTCCTCATTCAGGAATATCATGATCCATCATGGTCTCCCAACTCACTTCCGTAACTGAAGAAATCCAAACCATGCACGCCTCAAGCTTGAGTAGATTCATTATATCATGTGGTACCGGGAGCATGGAGTGGCGTAGCCATCCCGAGAAAACCTTAGTCTAAGTCGAACAGCTAGAACTATGTATAAAAATGTGGGCCTATAAGGATGCCACTAACTCGGGTAGGGACACGTTTAAACTTGGATTGGTGAAGGCTGAATACTGTTGGAACGACATTTCGGGAAATGCTCGCTCAACTGGCGACAACCTTCCTTGGCATTTCTGTTCAGATGGGAACAACGCGGGGCGGAAAAAGCGGTGTTGGGGCAAAGATAGATAGATAGGTAATGAATTAAGTCTCTAAGATTGACCATCGTGAGACTTTGGGCTCTTTTCAAGGATTGCGTCAACAATGCCGAATTCGAGAGCTTCTTGAGCTGTATATAATGATGATCAGAAGGACATGTCGCATAGCATATGTACCGATGGGATCTAAACATACCTGTCATAAAATAATCACGCTCTAATGCTGTTTCTGTTGTGGATAAGTATAATTATCAACTATCGAGTTGCCTTACTTATAGAGATGAGTAGACTCTCACCGAAACGCGTTATTCCCTCCTGAACACTCTCACCGGGTTTCCCGCAGTGTTTTTGATAGATCTCCGTCAACGATCTTCGAATCCGCAGAATTTCTTTGGCGTGTATAGCTATATCACTGGCCTGCCCGGACGCGCCACCGGATGGTTCTGGTGAAGGTTCAGGTACTCATAGGTTAAAAATACCGTGAGGACCAACAATGGGCAACTTACGGTGAATCATGATACTAGCATTCGGCAGACAATGCCTTTTCCCTTTCTCTCCTGCCGATAGTAGGAGGGAGCCCATGCTGGCCGCCTGACCTATACAGTACGTGTGTATTGGGGAAGAGACATACTGGGAGAATAATGATGTTTCGAGTCAGAATCTTCATGAGCAATAAATTGTTCTGCCAACCTGCATCTATAAGTACATTTCGAGGTTAATTTGACTGAAATGGTGTAGCAGGAAGCTGGGAACCGGAACGCACCGTGTCATATATGGCTAAACCTGCGGTTACACTTCCCCCAGGGGAATTGATGTATATGTGAATCGGTTTGGAGGTATCCTCTGCTTCCAAGAAGAGTAATTGTGCTACCGTCAAAGTTGAATCTGTGTCTCGAATCTACTTTCTCACTTGAAATCACCCCTTCAGTCAGCCGACGAGATTCAAGGACTTACTGGGCCATGAAGCATGATCACTCGCTCTCGTAGGAGTCGAGAGAATATATCATAAGAGCGTTCTCCTCTGCCCTATCAGTGGATGAAATTGTTAGCCATCACTTGAATCGCTCGACAGTGAAAAAAAGAGCCATAATACCGTTTGCTCAATAACAATAGGAACAAGATTTGCGCTAGGTGGTGTGGTCCATTGCCCTGCTAACGGATGAAAGTGACGAGCCCTGTGCAATTTCGAAACTACATTTCTCCGCAGAGAAGCTGAGCTAGAACGAAACATTGGAGGTTGGCAATGGGGGGCAAAGGTAGTCGCGCCTGCGTGACCGGAACGCGTCAACAAACAACAACACCTGACGGTCAACGTTGCGCAACGTTTTCCCTTGCCTCCACTCCATCTATATTCCCCTACCTTGCATCCTTACGACCATGAACTCGAGAATGCGCTCCTCAGAGGCTCCTATGGATTTCACGTATACCTCACGACCCAGCAGTCGGACCAAACCAGTATGGGCTTCAAGTGGTGATGAGAAAGGCACTCCTAAGAAAAGTGCGTCTGTTTTTATCCTTCTAAAATCGCTGTAACTTGGTAAACCTTGGAATGGTCGGATCTACTACACAATACAGGATCCCACGATGCACTCAATCCAGATACACCCATGGACCCTCCCACATTTGGTATCAACCAAAACATCCCATTCATCTTTCAAACACCAGCGAAACAGCCAGAATCTCCGTATCCCTGGTCACCCCCACCAGGATTCTCATCGTCTAGAGTGTTTCCAACGCCAGCGCAACAGAGCGAGGTTCGAGATGTTGATATGACAGAGGCAAGTCCACCCAAGCCAGAAGATCCAAGTCCAGAGAAATCCGAAAATGCTCTTCGCGTTGTTGCAACGGGTGCATTGCGTCGAGTTTATAGAGCCCGACAAAAGGCAAAGGAATCCAACAAACATGCTCTTACCCGGAGGAATCGAGAAAATGGAAGCGGAAGCGACTTCGAAGAGGATAGTGAAGATGAAAATGGAGGCAGAGCCGTTCACAATACGTCCAACCATTATACATTGAATATGCCATCTCCTGCTTCCCCTCAATCGGATACTCCTTACGTCCTACTCGGGTGAGTCTCTACGTTCATTCAGAATCGGGCAGGGACTGAAGTGATGATTCCGAAATCTGCGTCAGCTACCTGCAGTTTTTCTTCAACTTCTCCCTCGTGCTTATATTCTTTTACCTGCTCATCCAATTTATATTAACGGTTCAACGGGATGTGGAACACCGCATATCAGAATACTCGATGGGTATGGCAATTCTCTTCTGATTTGCTTCCTTACTAACTACGTAATTTAGATATCGTCCAAGAGATCGCTGGTTGTGCATTGCAATACAAGAACAACAACTGTGCTTCTCCTATACCGGCTATGATACATCAATGTGGTTTATGGGAAACTTGTATGAACCGAGACCCAACCAAGATCGGACGCGCTCGTGTCGGCGCTGAACTCATTGCAGAGGTCGTCAATGGATTTGTGGAGCCGATAACTTGGAAAACTTTGGCGAGTTCGCTTTTCCATGCCTTAAGTGCTATATCAAGGTATTGATCATGTGCTTACGATTCTCCGTCTCTAGATATTCGTTCTGACATCATTATCGTTCTTGACGGTGTTTGTCAACACATTGCTGTCTTTATACCGCTCGAAACATCGGCCTACAGAGCCATCTGTTACGGCACAGCCGCAAACCCTTCATCCCTTGACCTTCCCGCCGTATCCATCGCATCAATATGGTGGCTACGCGCCTACCCCGAACTGGGGAAGATCCTGGAATGGTGGCGAAGAAGAACTGGAAACTCCCTCAAGGAGAAGAAGACTAGAAGGCGGTGCTACGATGAAGATCAAATGAGCCCAAACCGGAAAAGGTTCAAAAAAAACGTGTCGACTACGTAGAGTCTTGCATGTGCCTTTGTGGTAGGTTCGGGTAATCGGCTAGGTCGTTGATTCGTTTGCTGATATGTATCTATCATCTGGGAGCCAGCGGGGATTCATATGTCTATGTGGAATTGACGTATCAGCGATTTGTTAATACAGGTGGGAGTGTTCTTCGTGACGATCACTTGAGACAGAACTCAATTATAAATTAACGACAGGATATATGGACTGTGAATGATGAATGTTTCATGAGGCCTGTATTACCGAGGATGTTGGTTTGACCCTTAGACAGGTTGCGCTGGTGTAACTCCTGACCTTTGCGCTATACCTTCGAAAGCGAGCGTTTAGGTCCCTTATCCACAGTCAGTCCACTTGGGAGCATTCTTAATTGGGATGATCAGTTCGAGGAATTTGTTCGGGACCCCCGTCCCGTCCCTGGGTTTTCATTTCATAATTTCCTTGTATACTGACATTCATGGATTTAGGACCGAGACCGCAGGAGACACGGAAGAGGCGTCATCGCGAGCGGGCATAGTTAGGTGAGCTTTGATCTTCCGATCGGTCGAACAAACTCCGCTCTGTTGTGGGTAATGTAGGGATCATTGATCAAGGATCATGAATGTGATTCGACCGTCGAAAGCTGTGAATTGATTTAAGGTGGAATCTCAATGGCCTACATATCTATAGTGTGTGATGTTTGTCAAACTCATGATCACGATTGTACTTCAGACGGAATGTGTTTTTGGCTGTTAATCAACGGTAAGTTGCGTATGAATCATGAAGTTACCGCCGCTAACCCCTGTTCACCGGGATTCCCTGAAATTTCCCATCGCGGTTAATCGATCCACCATGTGGTCCTGTCTGAGGTCGCCTTCGACCCTCTTTGACCCTTAAAAGTTGAAGCGTTGTCAACGGTTGAAACCTCCAAGGGGCGGCTCGGGATCAATTGAGATTGCGGACTGATCAACGGCTGTAGACGAGGGGCTGCACTGGCCCTGCATGTGTCGCGGTTACCTGTCAAGAGGGTTCCAAACCTTTACACCTGCGTATACGGCGTACTGACGGTGCGGAGTCAGTGTGAGATGTGGTGCCTAATGGTGATGGTGATGATGTATTCCCCTCAGATCCGACCCTCATTTACGCAAGAACATTTGACATCCTTGCATTTGACAGACACCAATAATGGAATGGGAATGGGGTTGAAACTTGGTGAAATGTTAAATGTGGGAATGTGGGAATGTGGCGCCACACGATTTACGAGGCTTTTTATCCTCGTGGGAGGTGGTGGCAGCTGGCCGGGAAAGCTGACTTATTGGGTGACAATGTTCTGTGCCTTGGAAGTAATTGCTCAAATATAATGTCACTCGTTCGTTGACTACCAGATCGTTTAATACAGATGACATGATGGCTTGTATACATTTACACGATACCAACAAGGTAGCGAACGGACAGGACAGAACGTATTCTGTGCAGTGTGACGGCCTACTGAGCACGCTAGCCGATGCGAGTAATTGATCTAAGTATACATGTATGAGCTGTCGCAGCCCGTTACCCACCGGATCTTTCGATATATCAACATCTCCGGGTCGAGCAGGCTCGAGTTGATTTTAGTATCGGTAACCAGTGGTTCCTTCAAACCCGAATGGACCACGTCCATATCATAATACTCGCAGACAATCGAGTACCATCGCTTAGTTTGCCCGTCGCCGCCGGATGAGAACGAGAATGAAGGCTGAGGGTAAAGAAAAAACAAGGCTCCGTTGCCCACGTACACCGGTATGTAGTTGTATTCTATTTCAAGTTGAGAAGATATACTTAAATTTTACTATTCCAAGTATGTCGTATACATGATAACTGCTAAGAAAGCTAAGAACGGTGCTGATATCCCCTCTTCTTGACCCCATCTAGATTTCTCCTTTTACCACACCACCCAAGGTAAGTGTATTTGATATTTGCCCAGGCCCCCTGCCGGACCAATTTAGCCCTGTTGTTCCAATGTGATCAGGTCCCCTCTTTTGCCTCGGCGATTAAGGTGCGAGAAGACCGTTCCGTTTTATACGTAACGGTGGCAAATATAATGATGGATGAAATCTGATGCAAAGGGAGCTAAAAAAGGACCAAGGTCGCCCAGGATTTGAATGATTAGAGCGCCATCGCCAGGTGGATGAATTGTATAATGATATTCCTTCTTGATATCTCCTTCGAGCTTATGGATTGTTAAAGGCCTAGGAGTCCCGGGCGGCTGATCCAGTGCTAACGTTACCAGTATATATACAGCACTTATGCTATGGGAAATCATATAGCGCTGTTTTGATTCCATCGATGGATTATTAAAGCTATGTAAATGTGTCTTGAAAGGTGTCTTGTAGTAATTGCGGTAGCCCTGGATAGAAGAAGGAGCTTGTTCGACTTTCGTCGGTGACTGTCCTAGTGACCATCGTGATGACAGCGAGCTGGTAGGAACTCTTCCAAGTCTCGCTGTCTTCTCGACTTGTGATGGAAGCATAGTAAGACGTCTTCCTTATGGGCTAGGCCAAGGGTTCAATCTAGATAGAGTAGTAGCCTACGCCTTTTAATCAACGTTATGCTTCAACTTCATCCTTTCATTTGCCAAGGAAGAAGCGGAGGAATTTCGAAGAGTGAACCCTCAGAACGGTTAGAGTTGCGGGTTGCGGCTGTTCAAGTGTTGTAGATGCTCTTCTCCATTTTACTACAGACGATGACTTATCCTCTCTTGTCCTAGACCTCCACTCACTTCCGACGTCCCGAAGTTCAACCCTTGCTTCTGCCGCTGAGAAGGAACTTGTACGTTCCCGGTAAGCACAGCGATAAAAATACAAAAAAGATATGACTCAATTAAAAAAAGCTGTAATCCTTACAGCTTGAACTCTGGAGATTTTCGACAGCGGCCATGATACGACTGATGGAGGTCCGCAGTTATCCGAGTAACAATCATCAGTCATTTACATACATATATACAGGAATAACAAGTTCCATTCAACTCGCTAGTATTCTAGTACCGTAGCGAACTCAGATCCGCCAATCGGTAGAGCTGGAAGTGACAGCGCCACGGAGCTCGTCCCAGTCAAAAGTCAAATGTCTGAAAGGTTGAATATCTTGAAATCCAAAAAACATGTGCTCGGACCTTGTGAAGGTTGACTTGTATATTGAAGAGAACGAGGGTGCGTTCTGAGGGTGCGAAATGTATGGACAGCTACAAATCGAGCAAGTATGTGCTTAATCTCTTATCTTTTATATTCCCCGCAGAATCAATCGAAGGCATGTCGAACTAGAGGAGTCAATTCAAATGGCTAGTGCGCGCGCGGGCAGTGATTTCAACTAGACCAGAGTAGGACAACACCTTC
The DNA here is from genome assembly GCA_014904975.1 of Marasmius fiardii PR-910. Lineage (NCBI taxonomy): Eukaryota > Fungi > Basidiomycota > Agaricomycetes > Agaricales > Marasmiaceae > Marasmius > Marasmius fiardii. Next base: position 195,276 of record MU127809.1, read on the forward strand.
CCATTCAACGGTTACAGACGTCGGTAAGCAGTCCTCAATAGAAAATTCTCACTTGATTTCTCCGGTTGTTGTTGCAACCCAGGTTCGGCGTTCTAGTTGCACCGCCGGCCCATCGGGTAGCTGTTTTCGGTGTCGCTCTTTCTATAAGTAGTAGAATCAAGTTTGGGCATTTGACGATTGACCGATGAAAGTGTGATAGAAAACCCCGAGGAAAAAAGAAATACAAAGGAGTCTGTCTGTGAGTCATCATGAATAGTGAATCCGAGTCCGAACTTGTTGCGCTCCGTCCCTTTTACGGTACCCCAGAACTAAAACATGCACCGAATGGATATTATTTCCCAGAAGATCCGGCAGCAGCGGCAGCGGATTTCTCCTCTTCTTTCTTCTTTTGCTTTGCACGCAGAGCGTCAGCGTCACTGGAAAGAGGTTGTTAGACGATCGTCGAACCGCAGCAGAACTGAGAACGAAGAAAACTCGGCTTCACAGCACGAGATGAATCGAACAAAGCACTCACGCCTCCTTCCTCTTTGCTAGACTAGTAGCACTCTCTTTCGGCCCTTTCTTCTGCGCGGCTGCTTTCTTTTGGGCTTTCAACCGGTCTTGGTCTCGCTGGTTACCACCTAGTCATTATCAGTCAAAGATCGAGGGATCCTCCGAGTCAGTTGGACCATTGTCTTGACAGTCAGTAAGGAGAATGCGGAGAAAAGAGACTCACGGGTCATGGGGAATGAAATGTGAAGGTTCAAAGTTAGAGGCTGTCGTTGTCGTAGTCACTTGTCAGCAGGCAACACGTGGTCAGTCCCCAAGCTCGGCACAATGTTCGGAGTTTGAATTTTTGGTGATCGTTATCAGGGTCGATCTTGTGGGCGTTTGTGGGCTGCATTTCACCGTCCTCCGAACTGCTGATTTCTTGTCCGCTTGGAATATTTGGATGCTTAGACCGCCGTTTTGAAAAGATATCCTCAACTTGGAGACGTTCCACAACCCGGCATCCTGTGTATAATCGCGGTGATAACATCAGCTGTATGCACCCTCCAGAGCATATGATGAAAATAAGTAATTCAATTCAATATGGATGGGCCAGCTTTGAAGCGCGTGCCTCGCGACTGAGACCGTGATGGGCGGAGCCGGAGATATGTTTGAAAAAGAGTGACGTATTGGTTTGAGCGGGCCGAGACCGGTTGAATGTTCCGAAGTCGTGGGATTAAACTATTAAAGTTGCCCTGATGCTGGCAGTTGCCACGCGTCTAAGCGCCCGCTGTAAGAATGGCGATTGATTTGTCATCATGTCTGATTTGGAAAAACAGGGCAACGAGTGAACCGAGATTCCGATCCCCGATCCCGATCTATGCGATCCTAACCCAGTTTTGATCGCCACCCAGTTTTTTTGCAAGCGTTCCTTTATATACAATCTCCCCACTTCCCGAGATAACTTTCCCGCCTCCTTTCTTTCCCCCCCCATCATGTCCCTCCGTCACCTTCCCCCTCGTCAACCAGACAGGGACATTCGCATGCATGATCCTCCACCTCCTCCTCCTCCTCAACACATTCCCCAGCCAACCTCAGCCGCCACCCCCATCGTTTCTCCAACTGCAGTATCCAATCCCCCCAATGGCGCTATCCCACAACAACCTCCTTCCATGATTCAGAAACTCAACGCCGCTAATGAACAGACCTGGCTTTTAATAGGTCCTTCTCACCGTGCCCTTTCCACTCTTCTTTCTCTCATCTTCCATCTTAGGTCGAGTCGCGGAACAAATGGGCGACCTGGAACACGCGCTCTCAGCTTATGAAAATGCCCTGCGGCACAACCCCATGTCCCTGTCTGGCCTTACGCAAGTCGCAGGAATTGCTCGGATCAAAGAGAATTACCCAAAGGTAAACTCTACTTGTTTTTCCTGGAGATCCTTCTTCATTTACTGATACTACCTCACTCTCTTTCCTTTTCAGGCAATCGAATTCTTTCAGCGCGTGCTCAGCCTACAGGAAGAAAACGGCGAAGTATGGAGTGCACTTGGTCAGTTGTTGCTTTGTCTCTCTTTCCATTTCTGGTATTGATTTCACTCAATCTTATCTAATTGTAGGTCATTGTTACCTAATGCAAGATGACCTGCAGAAAGCGTACTCTGCATACCAACAAGCCCTCTACCTCCTCCCTAACCCTCGTGAAGACCCCAAGCTTTGGTACGGGATTGGTATTCTATATGACCGTTATGGCTCTCTCGATCACGCCGAGGAGGCTTTCTCATCCGTTTTGAGGATGGACAAGGGTGAGTTTGTTACTTCTTCTACATGGTGCTATCTGACACTTTGTTAGATTTCGACAAGGCCAACGAAATCCTCTTTCGTCTTGGGATCATCTACAAGCAACAAGGCAAATACGAAGAGTCACTTCAATGCTTTGATCGCATTCTGCGGAATCCTCCCAGCCCCCTTGCTCATGCCGACATTTGGTTCCAAATAGGACATGTGTATGAACAGCAGAAAGACGTCAGTACTCCATCCTTTTAATTTCATTCCTCCGTCACTTCTTTTACTTATAATTAACCGCCTTACAGCACACGCAAGCCAAACATGCGTACGAACGCGTCGTAGCCGAAAACCCGGGACATGCCAAAGTCTTACAGCAGCTAGGTTGGTTGTACCATCAAGATGGGTCCTCATTCCAGAATCAAGATTTAGCTATCCAGTACCTTACCAAGAGTCTCGAAGCCGGTAACTATTTTTTCTACCGTATTCCTCATCATGACAACATTACTTACCTCACCCTTACAGACTCTTCCGACGCTCAATCGTGGTACCTTCTCGGACGCGCCTACATGGCAGGTCAAAAGTACAGCAAAGCCTACGAAGCTTACCAACAAGCAGTCTACCGAGACGGTCGGAACCCAACATTCTGGTGTTCCATAGGTGTTCTCTACTTCCAGATCAACCAATTCCGAGATGCCCTCGATGCCTATTCTCGAGCAATTAGAATCAATCCATACATATCTGAGGTTTGGTTTGACTTGGGATCGCTCTATGAAAGCTGTAACAACCAGATATCGGATGCGATTGACGCGTACGCGAGAGCGTCAGAGTTGGATCCGGGCAATACGGTGATAAGCGGGAGATTGCAGTTGTTGAAGCAGGCGCAAGCTACGGGAGGACAGGTTCCTGCCGCCCCGGGACCGCAGGATGTACACCCAACAGCGTATGCGACTGCTGTTATCCCTCCTCCTGGGTTGTCTGGACCACCATTGCTTTTACAGCCTCCTGGACAGAAGGGAGTGCAAGGTCCACCGGGATTCCGGGCGGATTCGAGGGGACCTCCAGGAGTGGGTGGAAGTGGGAGCGGGTCGGGTAATGAGATTTCACTTCCTCCGCCTTCGTCATCAGCATCTGCTCAGCCCCAAGTAAATGGCCATGGAGGACATCACACGAGATCTCCGCCAGGGCCGTTCAGAGGTGGACCACCTCCACCGGTCATCATCGATGAAGCGAGACAAGTACAGACGCTTGCGCCTATGGAGGTGGATAGACCTCCTTTGGGCGGGCGACATGGTCATAGTCATAGTCGTGAATTTGACCCGAGGGACGTTAGGGATGCAAGGGACGTTAGGGATGTTCGAGACCCAAGAGATGTTCGAGAGGGAGGATTGCCGCCGAGAAGTTTGTTGTTGCACACCCATTCCCCGAGTGATGACAGAGAGCCTCCACCACCGCCATCAGCAGTTAGAATGCACAGCGATTCGTTCTTCCACAGGAGACGCCCTTCGCGATCGGTTTCTCCACCCCCTCAACATGGATTACCACCCCCGCCACCTCACCATGGACAAGGTCATCATCCCGCTCATGCTTTGGCAAGTCACCCGCTTCCTCTGGCTCACCATTCTAGAGGAAGGTCTCCACCACCTCCTGGCCCCCCTCCCCCAGGACCGTTTCACGCTCAAGGGGGGCGAGGAGGGACTCATCCGTCACCTTTGTTAGCCCGATCGCCCAGCTTGAATGGGCGGTCTGCTTCTGCTGCTGCTGCGTATGCCGAACCACCCCATCCGGGACCTCCACCACCACCAGCTGCTTCGAGGATTCCGCCTACTCCGGATGAGGGGGGCCCTTGGCGACCGCATACGTCTCAAGTACAATATTCTCCCCGTGAACGCGAGCGAGTTCGAGAACGAGACGAACGGTCGAGAGAAAGGGAGAGGGAGAGGGGTATGTCGCTGTCCAGGATCAGTGGAGAGTATCCCTCTGGACCTGGATGGTCGCCCGCCAATCACCGTGAGGATACCTTACCCTCCCCTCGAAGAGACGGGGAAAGGCTCTGGGACAATCCGCCAGTACCTCAAAAACGAAATTCCAGTCCTGATGTGCAAAGGGGCAGGTATGATCCCGCGCGACATGACACCGGTTCCCATCATTTGTTGAGGGGAGATTTCGAGATGGAGAGGAAGGAGAGGGAACGGGAGAGAGAAAGAGAGTATCGTATGAGCATAGCTGGTCCCTCACCTGTTCCTCCCCCACCCGGACACCATTCCTCCCATGCTTCTCCTCATCTACACCACCCACATTCGTCACCTACTCATGTCCACCCCTCGTTGCATGTCACCACACCGGGTGGGTTCAGCCGAGGCTCGGAAAGCCCTCATCCTGCGTCTGAGAATGGAGCATCGACTTCCAGACGTCGACGAAATAATGGAAATGCTAATGCCGGGCCAGCACCACCGCCTACTTCCGAAACACCTGTATCTGAGAAGAAGGAACGCAAGAAACGAAGTGGTGGCAAACGCACTCGTGACGATGACACCGAATCCGTACCGGGTAGCACACCTGCCCCCTCTACTCGTCGCAAAGCTTCTTCACCGACAGCTTCTGGTGGTTCCGGGTCTGGGTCCTCTAGGCCGTCTCCGTCATCGGGCTTGCCAAGGGGAAATACACCGACGACGCTGCGGCCTCCAAATCGGCAGGAAGACGATGATTACGATGAAGGTGTGGCTGATACATTGATGTCCCTTGCTGCTGGGAACCAGAATAACCAGAATAATCAGAATAATGGCGGGAACAACGGTAACGGGGCGGGATCTCCTCCGAGGTTGCCTCACCGGGATTCTGTCTCTTCGACGCGCTCTCAAACCGGTGGTGGAGTTACGTCCCCCAACGCCTCGTCAGTCACTCTACCGATACCCATGTCCACGAAACGGCCATTGTCGCCTGAACCAAGTGGCGGAGCCACCCCAGGATCGGACGCAAAGAGGACAAGAATCGATACTGCCAAGAGGAGAGGGTCGTCTCCCTCACCTTCCTCTGGTTCTGGCGGGAGAAGATCACCTGGTGTACAGCCGACACTTGGTCAGAGTCAGAGTACAAGGCCTAGTCCGGTACCGTTCAGACATCAGCCGAGTTCTCATTCGAGGTCACCGGATTATATAAGGGAGAGGGAGGGTGCTAGTGCTTCTGCGAGAAGTCCCCCTGGACCTATGAAAATTTTGCCACCACACCCGAGGCCTGTTGGATTGAATTCTGCTCCGAATAGTGCAAGTTCTGGAGAGGGTGATACAGACCGAGACCGGGATCGGGATAGGGAGGGAGGTAGTCGAAGAGGACCGTATACACTACCTCCGATTGCTACTCTGCCGGACGAACCTGATGAACGAGAGAGAGACAGGGATAGAGATGCAATGCAGGTCGATACGAGAGCTTCTAATAGCCCGCCGAGGAGTAAGATTCCGATGGGGGAGAGGGAGAGCCCGAAGGACAAGGGGATGAAGGATGCATAGTGAAGTAGTAATTATTTTTTTTCTTTTCTTTTCTTTTCTTCTTCTTACGTCGTCGTGTCTTGCTCGCCTTTTTTTTTTTTTTTGTTCGTTGTGCTCAGTTCTCACTCATCTCAATTTTTCGTATGCCACGTTATGACTCTCGCCTCTTCGAATACCATGCATGGACTACCGCCTGTTGTTTCACACCATCACATGTTTATCTTTTCCCCCACCACCCCATAGCACTTGACAAAATCTGTAGCATGAACATGTATTTTTCGTTTTAAATAACGGAGTTTTGTTCTTCCTTATCGTCATTCGCGGTGAACTTGAATCGCGTACGATCCTTTGAATGTATTCCGCCGGTAAGTAGATCCAAGGCAACGCGCCAGCCACGCGTGGTACTTACGATGACGCCTATGGTGTGTTGCGATTTCATTCATTTATACTATGTTATGGTTACCCCGTTACCGGTGAAATTTTCTATGACATACGACATTTGATAAACGAGAACGGACCAGAACGGACCAGAACGGAACGATGAAGGGGTGGGGAACAGTGGGGAGTTATAGGGAGTTATAGGGAGTTATTGTTACCCCAGCTCCTGGGCCCTTACATATCATGTTCATCAGGGATCATATGAAAAAAATTACGCCGCTGTCCTATTTCTCCCCTCAGCTTCCCTCCTGATCGCACTCGAGGCGTTGACATGACATACTGCATCCGCCTGTCTCCGCAAATCTCGATTCGGTAATTTGTTTGTTTAAGAAAATTTAGTATTTATCCTGGGTTCCGGAACCGGTTTGCTTCGGATGCATTGGCTTCTGGAAAGATGATCTCGAATGGGGTTCAAGCCATCATTAGGGCAGCTACCTAGCCAATCAACTAGCTATCCTGTAGCCTGGACCCTGTAAATGAGCTTTGCGGGGGTTCCTTTAGTCTCAACGACAGAATACCTTTCTAGGGCAAGTGTGTGTCGATTGTCCCAGTCGTTTCTGACCAGCCCTTTTTCTCAGAGGCCAACCCCTCGATTCTGATCGGTAGGCAGCCACCACGACTAGGAAGACCTCTGTGAAACGCGCTGACTCCATGCTTAGCCCGACAAATTGGGCCTATCGATAAGTTTAGGCTTTAAATAGTAAGCCCGGTGCTTGTTTATGGAGCCGCACTGGCAGTCTGAAGGCACAGACCGACTCAACACCGATATAATTTCTACCCACCAGGCGGAAAATCGCGAATCGTGGCGACCCATTGATGTTGTGTTCCAGATGGATCGGTGCTGTTATTAACGTGCTGTATGAACTTAAACTTCTTTCAGGGTTCCCAACCGGTTCCTTACATTCACGATGTTTTGGAGTGGATCCATGATCACTTGGTGCTTGTCGCCAAAAGAAGACAGTCTCGCTGTCAAGCATGGGTCCCATCTCAGGCTTCAATCTGCGAATCAGCGAGCATGCATGTACCATGTCAACTTCGATTTCCGGTCGGGAGCAATGCACCCGTCATAATTACCTTTGTAAGTACTGTGAACTCTATTTCTGAAGTTCTCATTCCCGGGAGCCCTGACATATAACGAATGATCAGAGTCAATCGAAGCTCGCAAATTGCAGTATCATACATAACTTGGTGGATGCACATATATAGTTCTTCTACTCTCACCCCTGAACCGCTGTTTTTAATAACCCTTTTCCCGAGTCTTTGGAAACATGGGTCATTCATCTGCATCTGGATCATAAATCCGAATTGATAACTGGTTGCCCGGTGCCAATTGCGAGACGCGGGAGACCCGAGAGGGCTCTTCTATTCTACATAATTCCCGTTTCTGGATGCTTCTGTGTTCTAGTCTTCTTTCCTTCTTCCCGAGGAGATGTGAATCAGAAATCAAGATGATGATGATGATGATGGTGTGGTCGTAGTTAGGAAACAGCTAAGGATTGCGCGACACGCCGATTAAAGGTGTGATAAACAGTTTCGAGATCTTCCCTCGCGTCTTGACGTGCCTTATGGCAACTGAGATGGACATTGTATTTAGGTCCAAATCAGATCAGTAGCAGAGGATAGATAGATACAGCAAAGCAGTGGATGCAGATGTACAGCACACAACAGCTTAACAGCAGAGCTTCTTGAGGAACGAATTGTTCACATACACACGCGTGGACGAGGATCATGATGGCGGTGAAGAAAACCCAGGAGCCTATACGGATTGGGGTTAGGGTCAGGTGCTCTGCCGGCGGTAAAAGGGAAGAGCACGTGAGTGAGTCTCTGTCAGCAAACATGTTACATTGTCAACACAAACTAGGCACCTCAGCTTCAAATTCTGGCTTCCAATGTCATGACCCCGGTTCCACCTTCAATCCCCAACGGTTCTGGCTCTGGCTCTGTAGCTCAACCCGATCCTCCGCCTGCACAAGACGCTAGCTTTGAGCAAAGAGAAGAGGAGGAAGAGGTTGAGGGGCCTTCAGTGGGCGTAGACGGTCAGGGCGAGGGAGCAGTGATAGAGATAGTGGGCAAAGAGCTACAAGAGAAAGAGAAAAGCAGAATTTCACACCAGGGCTCTATACTTCCTAGTCCTCCGTTGACGAGAAGTAATTCGGAGGCCAGTGATAGGGTGAACGGGGTCAACTTGGTTCCACCAGATTCTGATACGCCTGACCATGATGACGGCAAGTCGGTAAAAGCGGAAGGGAAAGACGAGACGAACAACCGAGAAGACGAAGAAGAATATGTCGCTCATCCAACTTTTGAAGACCCTCTTCGACACCCCTCCCTTTCAATCGTGCCTTCACAAGACTCTTTGTTTGACTCTGACGGTCGTCTTCGTATTCCCGGAACAGCTTCAAACTCAAGGCTTCACATCCCATCAGGAACCAACGTTGGTCGCCAACTAGCTGCCTCCCCGCAACCTTGGGATCTAGTCGATCCACCACTGGATAATGGACACAGCTTGCCAGATCCGTATGGGACAGTGAAAAGTAAACTCAGTCAGATGCAAGGTTCTGCGTGCGTTTTCCGGGATTTCCCCTTTTGATTTACCCTCGTCAGTCTGATTCGCCTTTATACACTTTGATAGACACAGTCGCTGTCTAATTCCCAAATCCTCCTATTACTTTGGGCCACCCCCACCTGGAAGTGCGTATGGAACGGCGCCTGTAGGACAGATCGGCGTTCATCATCCTAGAGAAGTGCTCCGGGTAGAGAGGGATTACACGGGTGGAGAGGTGATACAGTTTGCACCGATATATCCTTTGGAGTTGGAAGGAAGGGTGTGTGCTTTTGCTCTGTCGGTTCCTCTGATAACCCTGCTCATTGACTTGTTACTCTACTTTTCTGTTTTTGTGCTTTCTAGATTACCCCAACCCAATTTCTGGAATCTATCAATGCTATCAACGAGCGTCTGATATCAGCGCATAGTCTGAGATGGGCGGCTTTGGATAATTTATTGGCAGTGCTTACGCTACAGGTGACAAGACTCGTCTTGACCACACATTACGAGAAGGTGAAGAATCGAGCTTACAACTTGTTGCTAATGTTTCTCTCACCGCTTTTGTTATTGACAGGAAATGAAAGTTCTCGAGCAACTATTCCGAGAGTTAAACGCTGAGCTCTACAATCCAGTTGGACTCAATCTCCTGTGGCCACGAAAGGTGGCGTTTCTATTCGTGAGTTCGACAATCTTCCCTTCTTTAGGTCAGGTATTCATCTTTCCCCCTCTTTTTCGCTTTCTTTGTCGGCCGGAATAGCTGGAAATTGAGTACTATGTGAGCTGATAGCTGGATTTGTGCAAGCTGGAGAGACTGACTTCCTCTTCCATTACAGTGATCCATGTGTCTACCAGTCATTTCTTCCTATTAAGTAGCATTCTACCCGTATCATACCTACCCGTCGAGCTGGTCCTGTCGTTTATTACTTCACGTTCATTCATACCCTACATGTCGTCTATCGCAAGCCACTGTATTGAATCTTTTTCGTTTAAACTTTTGGGGTTTTGGAGGCTTGAGTGTTTTTAAGGCTTAATCAGGTGGGACCGAATAACCCATTCGTTCCCAATGACAGGGAAAATTTACTACGTTTAGGCGGCCGTTTGCTGGTCAAAGGTCGTGCAGGAGCTACTGAAGGTTTCTGTCTTGGTGATTGAAACCGGTTGAGGGCATTTATCCGGAAAATAAGTAAAATACCATTCTTACTGGACAAGACTGCTTTCTAGGTCTGGATTACGAGGATTTTCTTCCTCAATTTCACCGCTCAGGTTCAAGACAAGGAATTTGAAGCTTTGCCCCTTTCTTTGGCTTTACTGAGTTGAAGTTCCCTATCGAGGCGGTGGACTCAGTCTATCCCTGAATCAAAACTGTCGGATTTCGTCTTCCTTGAATTTCAAGCTTCATTGTCCTCTAGGTCACCTTGCGGGCGTGTCCTTTCAATCGATGACTGGAACTTGATCCCAACTGTAACTCGACTGTTCTTACCGTCACTCCTGGTTGAGTTCAATCATTTTTTTACATGTAATTGCGACTGCTCACTCCCTATTAGCGCGTGCACCAGACGGCTGATCCTGTGCCGTTACAAACGCGTCAAGTATGCCATCGAAGTCAGCGAATCTTGAAACCCTCCGATGACGAAGGATCAAGGCTTGAGGTATGCCATCGGCGCCGTCACCAGAGGTGGAGGCGGCCAATTCCACTTCAATTATAGAAGTGAGCCACCCCTGTATGGACTTCGACAATTTGCGTTTTCTAGTCAATAATCGCCCGGTATGCTCTCACTGTCAACTATCTCAATACCCTTCCACTGATGTCTTCGCTATAAATGCAGAGTTACCAACTTACCATTTACGCGAGTTTTCTAAAAGCGGTACCACTGAAGAGCAGTCCCGTCTTGTCCATCAGAAGAAGATCTAGCCACCCTCGAGAATTACTCACTGTTCCGTACTGGAATAGCACCTTTTCACGAAATCCTCGGGGTCAATCAGGCGCTCTCACACGTCGAACAACTCCGCCTCCGCTGGGCTCAAATCATGGTTGGGTGCGACAGGCGTCAGAAAAGGATTGCCAAATACATCGATCTGAAGCTAGAAGCTAACGGTGGTGTCGGCACACTTGAAGCGATTGCGGTCCGCTTAACGTCAGATCTTCCGTCCGTACTTCCACGGCGGGGATCTTCTCTGCGAATTTCTACACCCCCCTCCCTCCTGCGACATCCCAATATCAACCTTTTGCGAAACGAAACTGTGTTTGCGTCCGCAATTCGCTTCATACTGGCTCATACCATCTGTTTATAGCGATCATGGAGAATTGGACCCTCTCGAGATACTTATACGGCGTCCTTTTCTCCGATACGCAGTATGCACTCCTTCGATTTGACAGAAAATAGGCTCAATTCATGCATACCACGACCATGTCCTTCTTTCCCGATTCAGCCATGTCACAATCCACGGCAGGGCATCATGACGCTTGCACACGTCCGGCAAGCAGGATCGACTCCAACTGTTTTCTGTGACAGAACTCTTCATCTCGTGACGATCTATTCGAGGGCCTTCCCAGTCGAACTCATCGATGAGTTTGCCAGCTTTTTGGGTTATTTCCGCCAGCTCCGCAAATATTTTTTTTCGCATCTCTACATGCACTCAAAGTGCTGCCCTGAAAGCTTCTGTATCTTGTATATGAATCGAGGGTTTTTCATTTAGCTCAGACGGTCGACGCTAGCATGGTTCTTTTTCTGGACTAGAAGATCTTCAAGAAAATGAGTCTTTGTTTTTCTTGCAGACACTGGCTCAAAGGTGGCCGTGCCATAAAGTCCCGCAAAGCATTCGAATCTCGCGCACTCAAGTCTGCAAATGGGATGCGCTACTTCTATGTTGTGTTGTCGCTGGAGGGGAGGGAGATCTTCGGGCCGTACCAAGTTGATGGAGAAGACTGTGAAATGGACTCGGAGGATTGAGGGCGAGTGGTAGTACGAGTCTCCCGGGTCCGTCTTCTACATCGATTTTTTAATTTCCGTCACCTGTCATCGTAACTTGAATCGGTTCCACTGTAGCACAATTGATAGCACTCTCTGCCCTCATGAGAAAAACGTTTTTTTTGGGTGTCCTCACCTTTCATGTGCAGCTTGAGGTCGGACAATTCAAGTGTGTAGTACAAGGTGGCCAATAGGACATTGCTGGGGTCGAATCGGCCTCGTAAGTGCAGATGCCAGTATTCTCTTCCTTCCGTACAAAGAACCGACTTTGGAGTGGTCCTCGCGGAACTACGTGAGCAAACCCGGAACTTGCATTGCTGTAGGCCCGATATCGATGTAAACAGAACTCTTAAAAGTAGCGGTCTCGACGGAAGGGGTACACATGCGCTTCAGTTGACCTCTTCATACCGGCAGGCTACTTAGATCGAGGGGTTTGGGTTCAAGTTTAGGTATATATGATCGAGCAGAGATACTCGTCTGGCAGGTTGTCTTGCCTCTCCGAATTTGAGGAAATAGACAGATCGTGCCCAGCCCGCGACGGCGTGAGGGTCGCGTCTGCTGTGGTCTCATGAGAATCCCGATGAGGAATTGCGACGATTGCTTCGACTCTCGGAGCGTTTGGAGGAAGTTGGGCTGGCTGGCGAGAAATACCTCAAGACCGTCCTCAGTATTCCGTCTACTTACAGGCGGCGAGAAGGCGGCGGAGAAGTCTGAACGGCGTCTTTGAAATATACGACGGACAGCTCCGGGCCAGATCTGGAAAATGCTAGAGTGCTATTTGAAAGTTGTGGAAGGTCGGGTGTCTGAAGTTTACGGTCGCAAGCCTTTGAAGGCTTTTCCAGACTTGGTATCTAGCAGAAGTAGTGTTCACTTTCCATCCAAAAAATTATTCGTACATACTAAACTTTCACATCCAGTTCATGAATTTCCAGTCTACGTCGTGTTCAAACAACAACAAACCCATCTTTCTGCGCATATTCCTCGAGCCTGTTTCGCAAAGGTTCAAGGCATTCGGGTATCCGTGAAAGAAGAGTATACATCCTCTGCAAATCTTCGTCCTTGTTGGAGTCGAAGAGATTCTGGAAACCGTCCCGTATGGGCCCTGCATGCTCACGAATAAGGACATGTTCACATTTGCTGATGAGGGCTGTCCGAGTATGTGGGTTTAGATATCGGTCTACTCGATCCTCTTCTTCTTTCAACCTCTCTTCAACCTTCTTCAAATATTCAGATACCGATTTTTGAGCCAAGAAAGACTCTGACTCTTTTTTGTAGTAGGATTCGGTGGCTTCCATGAATGGGTTCTCGAAATGTTCTGTGTAAGCGTTGAGGCAGACTTTACTGATATCGGAGTCATCAACGCCCAAAGGAACAAGGGAATCCACGGCTTTCTTCACCAGATTTTGATCAATAGTTTCACCGTTCCTTTCTCGTTCGATAAGGAGAAGAATAGCACCAGTCAAATTCGCGTGCTTTCGTTGAACCGGGATAAGTAAATTGTTTCTCCACTGGACCAGGGCAAGCTGTGCAGTGAAATCGTCCAGATTTTTAGTGGGTGTATTCTCTGTTTTTTTGAAGGAGGGGGGCGTTACAACGCACCGTATAAGTCGGATATACATTTTTCCTCCCTTCATCTCGTTCACGCTTCACCCAATGCCGGTTAAGGAACGTGAATGTTCTATTGACATAGTCGGCTCCTGCCGTATACCGCTCCCACTCAGCTACATAGTATCGCAGAAGAGCTTCTTCTTGTAGAGTGTCACTTTTCTAGATGAAATCAACGACACGACACTATTGACTTCTGAATGTTTGCTTACATCGCAAAGGGCCTTGAGGTGAGTAATAAAATATCTGATGAGATGGTCGTAGAGATCAGCCCCCATAAGATTTGCGCCAGCTTCACCAGAACAGACGTCAGTAATCACGATCTGATATAAAGAGAATTACATACTTCTGGTGCCAATACTACTGGCACCAGTAGAATGATCAACTTCAGTAACAGAAACTCTCTTCGGAGCTGTACAGTAGTTGTAGGCAACGGTGTACATCGACATGTACTGTTCGAGCCAGAAGGAATAGTCAGGGATCTGTTCTTGATATTAAAGCAGCCATGTTACCTCTTTGTAGGGCACCTTTTGAGGGTCATTCATCAACTGGTCAATACCCTTTTCAAGGAAAGCCCATGAAGTGGCGAGATCCGCCGTTGGCAGGGGCATCGACTGGGACATGGAGATTGCAGAGACGTTGAGCGGATAGATTGAGGGTGGGTGCTGACTTCTTCGTTCCTACTTATAGACATGAATCACCGCACGGGTGAAGCTGCGGGATGATACCGTAGTTCTCACGATGGACTTCACACCCACCGTCATGGACGATGATCCCGCTTCTCACGTTCTCTGTTGAACAGCATTTTTTCCTTCCTCGATGGCTGCACTGCCAAAACCCACCAGTCGGCGAATTTGACCTGGAAATGCACTTATGGGAACCAAGGGTGACGCTGATCAGCAATGGCTCGACCTATTCCAGCTAGTAAGTGAATCGACTCAAACATGCCAGCAGGAATCTAATTTTCAACTCCTGAGTAGGTTGCTGAATATGTCCCAAACACCCTCGACATTCAATGATGATCCAGCCAGGTCTTCTCCCGCAATCACAACTCGAGGTGTAGAGAAGCAACGCAACTGGCATATTGGAGGAGGAGGAACATTTGGAGAAGGAGAATTGGGCAGCAATCTGTGTGTTTGAAGGTGTTTCGGGCGTTCACCCGACGTTGTCGTGGATACATTCAACTCAACCCAATATCTATCAACCTATACGTTTGCGGACTACATACAAGAAGGAAACCTTCGGCGCCAGCTGAATCAGCCAAATATCTTGCTCTTCACGGGATATATTGGACACGGAGCAGAGACAGCTATGCCTTGTTTCGCCATGGATGGGATGGGGGAATCTAGTCGAGTTTCTGAAAGACTCTAAAGAATCTATTGATCGTATTCTGCTGGTGAACATTTCTTTACTCCGTACGCTTAATGTTGGATGTTGACTGATCTACACGAGGAACATTGTTCCCGGTGATTGGGCCTTGATGCTACCTTCAACCACTTGAACACTACTTACTTCCAAATTGACTACTCCTGATCTACGAGCATGCTTTACAGACTTTGTTCTATCGCATGTCGCAGCCACCCGTCCTTTGCTTATAGTAACAAGCCGTTCGAAGGGTTATGAATAATTCTGCTCGTTTTGAAATGTGATCTTTATAGGTTGAATCAAAGATTATCATTGCAGTTTATATAAAGAATCAGCGTCCTTCGCGCTTCGAGGGATGCTCCCAGCTGCACAACTCGGATGTTGGGACGAAACACCATCCCTTCGACCTACAATGACGGACGTTCTGGCTCGTATAAATGAAATGAATGCGGATCATCAGCTGAAGCTGGCTTTCGAATGGAGCAACCCAAGGGTCTTCCCTCCCATAGGGTGGCAGTTCAGATCCTCAATTTAACAGCTAAAAATTGGCCTGCTGCGGACATGACAAGGTCCATTGGGACTTCGGGATCTGTGGTATCTGCTCCTGTTGAAAATTTCAGGAATCCGCCGCTATCGAACGTTCCTCTCACAGAAAATAAACCCACGTCAGCACTCGATCCGACTCTCAATACAAAGTTCGCCAACACACGTTCCTACACCGGCCCATACCCTATCTTTCAGCCTTACGAATCATTCAGAGCTCGCTTTGACACCTCCAAAGGCTCATTCTTCCCCTTCCTTTACTCGGTCGTAGTTTGGATGAGCGATCTTCTTTTGTTGTATCACCTCCCTAAGGTACCTACACTGGCTCAAAAAACAGCTTTCCTTCTTCTATCCTCAGCTCGGGTATACACTTCAAACGGCTCATTCTTCCTCTTGCTTGGCCCCGTCGTCCAATTTGGATAGACAAAATTTGCACTCGGCAGTTCCCTAAGACCTGAACTTTTTGCTTCCCACCATCGAGATGATTGGTTTCCAGATGGACGTGCAGAACGATGGTTTCGTCATCTTAGCCTTCACTGCATCAAGAACAGGACTCGAATGTGAAGAGAGGCCCTGGGATTTCATGTTACGGGTGAAGCAGACGAAACATAACCAGCCGACTCTCGGCGCCCTTCGACACTTCGACGCAGAAAGAATAGATCACCTTCCTTACGAGCACTGATTCGGTACCTCGCTCAACTCTTTTCTGTGCTTGAAGAAGCCCGGAATGAGACGTGAGCGAGTGAAAATGAGAATTCTCGAGGCCTTCTCACCCAATTGCGGTCGAAAAACATGGCCCTACGGCAACAAGCTTCATCTCAAACCATTTCCGTTTACTGTACCGAAGTCAGCAACTCCGACGACTCCTGCGACAAGTCCCCGATATTTGATAGATACGCCTTATTTTTGACGCTCCCCCAAACTTCTGATTCTAATCATCCCGGTCGATATGGTATCTGGATTTCGGGTTCGGCAATACCGATAACACCAACAGATCCAATTCTGCTACACTTGTCCACAAATCACGCCCATTTCTCTTTTTGAACCAGCTTTGTTTTTGCTTGAAGTAAAAGAAGGTGAGGAAGCTAGTGTTAATTTCGACTTGATCATGAACGTCAACGTGGTCCTCGAGTGATCCCAGTACCTTCAATACCTGTTTTGGTGGATATACCAATCCCCATCTTCCTATAGGCGCTGACTTCTTTTACGAAACTCACCGTCGTCATTCAGCTAATCGTCGATTAGCCTTCATAGTACATCTGGAGGAAAGACTCATCTTCGGATATGATGAGATGCAATGTCCGAAGTCTAGGGAAGAAGTCCTTCAAAGGATGGCTGCGGAGGGTTCAATACCGTTCGCGAAGGAGTCTCCTTCGCAGTCGTCTCAGCATGCAAAGCTTTTGGAAGGTATCCAAGGCGCATTTTTCCTCGATGCTGCTCCTTTTTCGTCCAAAAATCTAACCTTTTAACTTTTCATCCTCACGTCCTCAACCACTACCGCAAATTATTAATCAACGAGAAACGTCCCAGCGCTTCAAAAGCTCATTCGCCAGCAAAGATTCTCAACCCATCGTCCTCACCCTCTGCAAAACCCGAGACCTCTCGAGTTGCGTAGTGATATCTATCAACCAATCTCAACCGTCTAGTGGGGTTGGTATCAAAGTAATTCTACCGTGCCCAGCGATCCCCTCCGATGCGCGCCTCCAAATCACCAAGGAAGAAGGGTTTGGAGAGCCTCCGAGTTTATTGGGCCGTTTTTACAGAGATGATTACTGGACGGAAGATTGTGTTCGAGGGCGGTTTCTGTATTAATGTACCTCTTCAATGAGATTTACGAATCGAATCGTAGAAAAAAGAAAAATATGGTTGGCAGTTTCAGACCAGGTCTTGACGCAGTTTCCAAGTAGTCGAATCTGAACATCAAAGAAACATTGCGAACCCAAACGTGTCGGTCACAATGAGTCGAACTTGTTCGGCGTAAAGGGAATATAAGGGTTGGAAATAGGAGCCGTATTCGAGAAGGTGGCAGTTGAGCTTGAAGTCATAGGATTACATAGGTGGGCGTCGCTACGCAAGGGGAATACATGGTCGGTTTCAAGTATGGTAGCAGGTAATTTTTTGTAAGCATCCTTTGGAGTTCCAATACCGTGAGGGCAGACTGGGTATTAGGCCAGATACCCAGTTTGCCCCCACGGTAGAGATTTGTCGTACATTAGAATTGAAGGTAGGAAGTGGTTTACATAGCCCTAATCGTAAGTATAGCAAGTACATACGCAGAATATTACTGAAGTTTATCGCGAGAACCCCGAAACGGACAGCTGACACAAGTTTCCAGTGCGAATTTGTTCGTCCGGACCGAAATCGAACCAGCGAAATCAGCGCAGACATTGCGCAGAAAGATCGTTAGAGAAGCTTAGCGTGCTGTGAGAGGGGGAGATGGCGGCAAGGCTGGACTTGACAGGGGAAGGGGGTATGGGCGAGTCGAGTCGAGTCGAGTCGAGTCGGAAGCAAGAGTCGTATCTAGTTGTCGAGGAGTAGGCGAAACAACAGCAGAACAAAGTGTTTACGGGCGGGTAGGTGATTGGAGCGAGTAGGAGAGCTTGGGGGGATATATTTTCGCAGGGAGTCTGGAGAGTTTCGAGTGGGGGAGTGCCAGTGAAGTATTGAGGGGAGCTGGAGGGAGGTTATCAGAACGTCGAAGCAGCGGAGGGTTGAGAGCAAGTCATTTCGACAGCAAGAGGCGGGTTCTCGGATACATAGTTGGTGGAGCCCTGAACCAGGTCAGTGTATACGGGGTATAGGCGAGCGGATTCGAGTCGCAAGTATGGGAGGTATCCAGTTGTCGAGGAGCAGAGGGAACACAGAGCCCAAGGTGAGATGGCTCCATTGTGACGGTCGGCGATTGGTGATCTGGGGATGGGGCGGGCTGGGGTTGGGTAGCGGAAGTCGTGTCCGGCTTTAGAGGAGTAAGTTGTGGTACGTTGAACTTTGTAGTCATTGGGTTACATGGGAAGGTCGGGGCGGAAGTATACATCGGAGGGTATTAGGCCAATTCCAAGTCTTGTATTAAATGAGTTTTTGCCCTCCAGAATTCAACACCATGGAAACATACCGGGTATAGGCCAAATACCCGGTCTGTATCCATGGCATTGAACCCTGGGAGGCTAATGTCGGAGCAGGTTTCAAGCTTTTTCGGGTTATCGATGGCGCAAAGAGAATTTGATAAGGGGAGCTGTAAGCGGGAGAGATGGCGATAAGGCTGTATTTGAGGGGGAGGGGGTGTAGGCGAGTCCAGTGAAGTCGGAAGCAGGAGTCATATCTCGTCGAGTAGCAGGCGGAACAACAGCAGAGCAACAGGTACGAACTGTCGGTTCATCGACAACATACTCTCCTCAGTACCTCTCATACGTCGTCAGCAATGGGATGCGAAAGGATCATTGGAGGACTTACGTTCTGAGGACCCAGACCCCGATCGGACGATTGGCATAAACGCCTCACAGTACCTCTCATACGTCGTCAGCGATGGGATGTGAGAGGATGTAATCATTGAAGGACTTACGTTTTTTCAGGACCCAGACCCCGACCAGATGATTGGCATAAACGCCCCACAGAAATACGTCCAGTCGGGCAGAGATTGAACCAACAGATGGACACAAAGAGGAAACAGAATTATCAAAGGGTAACAGTCGCGAATGCAAATGATGCGGCGAAAATGGCGATTGAAACTGCGGCAGGAGACCGCAACTTTCGAGTGGCGAAGTCGAGCAGAGGAACTTGGAATGGGTATAGGTTTAACAGAGAATTTGGAGAGTTTGGAATGGTGTGAGAGGGGATGGAGAACGAGGGGAGCCAGACGAGTTCTGGAATCGTCGAAGAGGCGGAAGTAAAGCATTTTTGAAAGTAAGAGGGGGGTTTTCGGAGGCGTCATTGGTGGACCATCTCAGAGGTTGAAGCTATCGTTTTGCGACAAAGTAGACATTAATGAGCTGTGAGTAGGGGAGCTATGAGCTGGACTTGGTCAGCGTAGAGGGGGTATTCGCGAGTCCATATGATGATTGTCGAGGGTAGGCGGAGCACGGAGCGCAAGAGGTCGGCTGTTGATGATCTGGAGTTAATCGATGGTTAGGGTATAAGGTGAACCAAAGTTAGAAGCCAGCGTCACATCCGGTTGTCGAGGAGCGAGCAGAAGTACGCTGAGCTTGAATCTTGCGGTCATTGGGCTACATGGAGAAGTGCCGTGGAATATATGTCGCATGGTATAGGCCAACTTCGGGTCTTGTATTGAACGAGTTTCTGTGAATGCTGTTCAGAATCCAATACTATGGATACATACTGGGTATTTGGCCTGAATACCCAGTCTGTATCCATGGCATTGAACCCTGGGAGTGGGGGGAGTGACAAACGTTGAGGTGTTTCAGGGAGCTGGAGATGGGTCGTCAGTTCGTCAATGAACGGAGGGCGGGAGCAAGGAATTCTGACAGCGGGAGGCAGGTTTGCAGATACATAGTTGCTGAAGCAGAAGTACTTCAGAGCTCAAGGATAATGTTTTCCTAGAAGAATAGACATTGGTGAGTCGTGAGCATAGAAAATATGAACTGGACTTCGTTGGGTATAGGCGAGTCCAATGGAATCGCAACGCATCCGGTTGTTGAAGAGCAGGCAGAACACAGAACCCAAGATGACAACGTTCCTTCGTCGTAGGATACGTGGAGGGGCGGGTATACGTCGAAGGGTATATTCGAGAGTCTTGTTTTTAATGGCGGGGTATACGAAGGGTATATTCGAAAGTCTTGTTTTTAATGGCGGGGTATACGAAGGGTATATTCGAAAGTCTTGTTTTTAATGGCGGGGTATACGAAGGGTATATTCGAGAGTCTTGTTTTTAACGATTTTTGTGGATGCCCTCCAAAATTCAATGCCATGAATTCTAAAGGGGTTATTGACGGCGGAAAGGAAGGGAGGGGCGTCGGATTAGGATATCGGATGGGAGGGATTGTTAGACCACATTATCGTCGGGGAGTATCTTCGATGTCAGCGACCGCTCAAAGTTGAAAGATCATACCGAAGCGTTTGCGTTGGCGGGAGGTGACACTGTCAGTAGCGACAGGGGAGGGTCGTCGAGGAGCAGGCAACGGCACTTCAAGCTCGATACTTTCCCTTTCCACCTCATTAAAAAGCCATTCGTAGTCTTCGGTGTCTTCAATTCGGAACTCTTCTGTCGCTGATATCAACTCCGCGCACTGGCCTTGATAATCGGCATCCAAGCGGTGAGTGACCTTGAGGTCCTTGACGGCAAGGGATGTCAAAGAATGTTTGACTGGCGAGTCGAGCGCCGATTCTTTCATAAACTGGATATGATGGTCGAGTATCCTATGAACATCCAAAAAGGGGTGGATGGTGTTGTTTTTGGCGGCGACGGCCTCCTTGGACATCTTATGAACATCGAAAAAGGGGTGGATGGTGTTGTTGTTTTTGGCGACGACGGCCTCCTTGGATGTAGCAGTGTTGGAGGAAGCAGCAGAGGCCTCGGTGAAGCGAGAGAGTTTGCTGGTGAAGCTCATTTTCGAGTGTTCGATAACTTTGGTAATATGTAGAAGATGGGGGGCAGGAAGTAAGAAGGTTGAGGGCTCCAGTCAACTTTGGCGGGCCTTTTATGGTGGCCTTGAAGTCTCCTGGGGGCGCATTGAAAGGAGCTAGCTCCTGCTCCTGCTCCTGCTCCTGCTCCTGCTCCTGCTCCTGCTCCTGCTCCTGCTCCTGCCCCTGCTCCTTTGTTACAAACGCGGGGACCGACCATCAATATCCTGAAGAATCCGCACCCAACCGGCTTTCGAGGGGTGAACGAGTATTCAAACACCGCATTTCAGATGACTGAAGGGGAAGAGAACGCGAAAATTCAACTCGAGTTTTCCACGGTCCGTCACAACCTTGACTGGGTGAATGGGAATCACCGTCGCGGATTTCATTGACCTTGAGCACAAATCGAGGTAGGTTTATTATATACCTCTCGAGGCACAAGCGGGGATGATTAAAAAAAGGGATATCAATCACCCTCCGTTTGGAAATCTACACCTTCGCGTCAGGAGCAGGAGCAGGAGCAGGAGCAGGAGCAGGAGCAGGAGCAGGAGCAGGGGCAGGAGCAGGAGTAGGCAGAAAGTCCCGCGGGAGTCCGAGTCACAGTCCGAGTTGCCATACTCAAGCGGCTCACTACCTACCATTACTGCATATGCTGCGATGCTGCTTGTCGACGTCGCCCAGAGATTAAACACTGGTACCTCAAATCTTCTTCACCCAGTTTATCGCCCTTGTTCTTGTTTCTGCCAAAATCAAACTCAATAAGTTTATATCCCTCCCACCAGCAAGCTCATGATGAACCGCTGCTTATCCCCGACGAAGCCACCACCGCCACCGGGATAGGAAGTGTTGGGCGAGTTTGAGGAACGTGGTGTGGCATGAGGATGCAGTGTTGCTCGAAGTGCTGGGGGACAAAGTGATTCAGAAATCATTTGAGCAGAACGGTCGTCTGGTTTATCGTGAGTAGCCTATCTGACTTCTTACATGATTGTATGTCCATATAGAACATATTTTTCAGCGTCTCCTACCAATCTTTGTTGTCCAGCACTTCAATGTATCAATACCGACTGCAAATACGTACAGCATGCCAAACCACTCAAGGCTTCAAGCTTCAAGGTGTACAAGAGTGTCAGGCTATCCTTTACATGCACAATAGGTTCCATCGCTGTTCTGGTCCACCATATTAATTTTAAAATTATCTACAGACATCCTAGTTTACATATCTCTGTAGAGAGAAAACCTGCAATACACTACATCAATGAACTTTCCGAGTTTCTTCAAACGAACGAGCACCGGTTGGTAAATACTCAGTTGATTAAGGGATAGAGAGCGTTTCAACCGGCACTAGCTAAACCTAGGCCTAACCCCTTGTCCGAGTCATGCCTGACTCACTGACTCGGACCTCCTGGATTCCCAGGGGCTTTCGCTTCCAGCTAGTTTGACTGAGAGTCGGGATTTCACTCCCCTGCAAGACGACCGCATCTCGTAGAGGACCCACTCCTTCATCTATGTCAAGAATGAGCAACTGAAGAAAAGTTGGGCGTACGTGAGCCTTTCCTGCTTCAGTTTTTGCCATACGTTGCCACCTAAACATGCACACCCCCGAATCAACGCCACCTCGCTGATTACGTGCCCGCTTGAGCGATAGGCCTAGATACCGCAGATTCTGGATTATGGCCGCCCTGAAACCCGTATCTTCCCCTTTCTGATAGTCCCCCAACTGCAAGACGTCCGGTAGTTGAGTTGCTCTCATGCAAGGTTCTGCCTTATTCCAGATAGAAGGAGGCTCATCATATGAACATCCTCACATCAACGTATCAAATCCGGGCGTCTCCGAAGACTGAACATTTCCTCAATCGGTCCCACAACAGCTACCCTTCAGAATGGAGCCCTCCCTATAATTTAAAGACCCTTCAAGGTCGCATTATTTCAACTCAATTTTCCCTTCTTCACTTCCACATAATGACCGTACCATTGTCCTCTTTTCAAAACGTCGCCGAGCTCCCCCGTCCTAAGGATATCGGTATCCTTGGAATTGAAGTCTACTTCCCTCGTCGTGTTAGTCGCGTTCGTGCGCTTGTCATTGTGTCAGCTAATGTTTCTGGTTTAGTGCATCTCCGAGGTGGACCTCGAGGAATTTGATGGCGTTTCAAAAGGAAAATACACCATCGGCCTTGGTCAGGAATACATGGCATGGCCAGATGATCGTGAAGATATCAACTCGTTCGCTTTGAACGGTGCGTGTGCCGCCAAGACCATGTCTTTACAACGGGCCTGATATCGCCTTTTTCTTTTCCACAGCTGTTTCCCGTCTTCTTGAGAACTACAATGTTGACCCTAAATCCATTGGCCGTATTGATGTTGGAACCGAAACTATCATCGACAAATCCAAGTCTGTCAAGACCACCCTCATGAGTCTATTTGCTGAATCAGGCAACTTCGACATTGAGGGGATCGATTCCAAAAACGCTTGCTACGGCTCTACAGCTGCCCTCTTCAACGCAACCAACTGGATCGAGTCGAGCTCGTGGGACGGAAGGAACGCGATTGTTGTCGCAGGTGATATTGCGGTATATGCTGAGGGTCCTGCAAGACCTGCAGGCGGTGCCGGTGCCGTTGCCTTGCTCATTGGTCCTAATGCACCTGTCGTGTTTGAGCGTGAGTGGCTATTCCCCAAAGTTGATCATTCCAAAAGTTCCTGATGAAGATCTCTTCGTTCAGCAATTCATGGAACTTACATGACGGACACTTATGACTTTTACAAACCCGATCTATCCTCAGAGTACCCAGAAGTTGACGGTCCGGTATCAGTTGTCACCTACACTGGCGCTCTTGATCATGCCTACTCTGCTTACCGCGAGAAGGTCGCAAGGGCTCTCAAGAGGGCAGGGCTCACCAATGGACATTCGCCTGCAGACCCGAAAGCCCACTTTTCCATTGACTCTATCGACTACGCTCTCTTCCACAGTCCATACGGCAAACAAGCCGTCAAGGGTCACGCGCGATTGCTTTTCAACGACTTTCTCTCCAACCCCGAAGCGCCCGCATTCGCTAACATTGAAAGTGCCGACGCATACCGTGCCATGACTCAGACAGCCTCTCTCAAGGACAAGAATGTCGAGAAGGACTTCATCGCTGCTGGGAAAGCATGTTACGCTCAAAAAGTAGAGCCCGGCATGGCTTGTTCGAAGAGGCTCGGCAACATGTACACTGCGAGCTTGTACGGTTGCTTGGCTTCATTACTGAGCACAGTTGAACCTGCACAAATCAAAGACAAACGTATCCTTTTATACGCTTTTGGAAGTGGTTGCGCTGCTAGTTTCTTCACAATGAAGGTCAAGGGCGACACTTCGGAGATGAGGGAGAAGATGGATCTGTTGAACAGATTGGCGTCTATGAAGGTGGTTCCGTGTCAGGAATTCATCGATGCTCTTCGGGTATGGTCTTTAGGTTTCTTTTCGAGTTTAGCTTCTTGTTCACCCGTCGTTTCAGCTTCGCGAAAAAAATCACAATGCAAAGGACTACATCCCAGAGGGTTCTATTGATAACATCTGGCCCGGTGCTTACTACCTCGAGAGCGTTGATAGCAAGTTCAGACGGAAATATGCCAAAGCTCCCCTTGCGTGAGGCACACCTTTTTGGATCAGATTTTAGAACCCCGATCGGTGTCATAATTATGGTACATCTAGGCCAAAATCTGCATAGAGCTGCTTTATATAACGTTGACAATGAATCAAAGAGGAAAATCCGCCGGATGACCCTTACTGTAAAAAACACTTTCGAAGCCAGAATCGTTTGCGAGTGCTCGAACATTCTTACAACAAGAAACGCGAAAAATCAACCTTGCTCGTCTGTCAAGGATGTATTCTGCACTAGCCAATTCGCGTTCTTGAGAATGCTCTATCTTCGGTGAAGAGTAAACCAGTTACGCAAAATGGAAGGTTTCTTTCGTTCGTAGCAAGCTGCGCAGCTAGAACGGTGCTGATCAAGTGTAAAAACTGAGTACTGATGGGCCTCGGAAACCCACTGACTTAGACTACCGGAAAGAGTAAAACGCGGCGCAAATCAAAAATGTAAACGCCGGAATTGATCTGAAAGCGGGATTCCCTATTTCCCCTCGCCCACTTGTACTTTGAAATACGGATGGCGTTCATCAGCAGGTAGTTTCTGATCGTGAACTCCTCACAATGCGATGCACACTTGAGATAACTCTTATTGCAACGCTTTCCCGTCGTGCCACCTGAAAGACCAGGCAAAAAAAATCGAGCTTTATTTTTGCAATGCTACCTTGTGCAGAGGCTCCCCCGTAATATAATTCCTCCGACGGCGAGTTCCCCAGACACACGCAACATCTACGGAGACATGGCCTTCTTTATAATATCCGCAGCTTTCTCTGCGATTGCCACGATCGCTGCTTGAGGATGACCGGACACCTGCGTTGGGAATGCTGATGCGTCAACCACCCTCAACCCCCTGACCCCATGAACACGCAGCTCATTATCGACGACGCTAGTCTGGGGTGACGTGCCCATTCGCGCTGAGGATACCTAGATAATTGACATAAGAGTACTTGAGTAGAAGTAAACGGGCCCGAAGTGGAAAGTCTTACAGGATGGAAGGGTGCCGTTCCGTTGCGTTTAATGAACGCTCTGAGCTCTTCATCGGTCACCGTGTCGGGATCAGCGTCTCCAGGAAAGAACAGGTCATTAATATCCGTAGTCTGATTCTTCAAGTCCAAGACTGATTTGAGGGGTTCCGTTCGAGCTAGTCGAAGAAGGAGTCTGACACCGCGTACGATCACGTTGAGGTCATTCTCTGATGCGAGGTGACTTTAAAATAAACCAGTGAGGACTTCATGATATAAACATCGGATAGAAGGGACAGACATACTTGGGATCAATGAGGGGGTGGTCCCAGACACTATTCGAAGTGAGCGTCACGCTGCCTTCACTTTCTGGCATAAGAGCTACAGCTCCCTATCCAGCGAGAGATGAGCTCGCTAACCAAAACGCTCTATTCGTAGGACTCACCATGGAGATACCGCTAAGAGAAGCTGGGACATAGTCGAAGCCATAGTTAGGGAAGATAGAGGGGAGCCAGTAAAGCTCGATATCCGGAGCATTGGGGCCAGTTGTGAGATCTTGGACTTTGACACCGGTTGAAGCTTCTGAACCGTACGGAAGGCTGGATAAAGGACCTTTTTGAGTGTGGTCAAAGTTCAAGGAAGCAAGCCGAGTACCTTTTATCGTCTGACCGGACAAACGCTGCTGCAGCGGCTCCTTGAGCAGATAGGGGACCGGTGCCAAACACAAGCCATTTGAATAGGGCGAAAATTTGATAGGGCAGACTCCTCATTCGATCCCATGTATGGCCAGGTTTGGCGGGAAAGATGACGGAGCCTGAAGAAATGTGCTGAAAACATGTATCAGAATGTCGACTGAGAAAAACTGAAATTTAGAGTGAAACTGACATCGTTGAGATGTTTTCCGACGGCCGGTAAGTCAACAACTGTATGAATGCCGAGGGGTTTCAGTTCTGCTGCTGGTCCTATCCCAGAAAGGAGGAGAAGCTGGGGTGTCCCTATAGCACCGGCACAAAGGACAACTTCTGACCGAGCCGTCACTCGGTAGCGAGGTGAAGTCTGGCTTATCGAAACTTCCACCCCCACAGCTTGTACTGATTCCCCTCGCTTTTCAAGAAGGACCTTTTCAACCATGGTGTTAACAGCCACGAACAAGTTGGGCCGCGAGAGAACGTCGGGAGTCAAGTAGGCGGTGGCAGCCGAGCTTCCTGCATGTGATGTTCAGAGAAGATCATTTCGTACTAGCATACAGAACAACGAACTCGAGCCTTTGCCATCTAGCGTCGCTATGAAGTTAGTGACGCCAAGGTACCCACGTCCAGGATCACTTGGGGACCGTAAGCATTAGCAGGGACTGCGTAAAATCCGAGCACTCACTCATTGTAAGGAATACCAATGTTTTGGCATGCTTCTACGGCGAGATCGCTAATTGCCTGGAATGAATGAGTCACAGAATTGTTCAACTACAAAAGAGGTGTCGTACAGTCGGAGTTGAAGCATGGCCCGTAAGCCATAGGCCGTATCGACCTCTGTCTTCGGGTTTCACTTTCGGGTAGTTGGGACTTGAAGAGTACCTCTCCGACTTGAGAAAATAGCTGAGCAAGATGTGAGAATAAAACAAGTTGCATGGAAAGGTGATCTACTCACGGTAGGAGTTCCTCGTATGACCACCCAGGTGCCGCTTGTTTGTCCCAACGGTCGAAGTCTAAGGAACACGTCAGAGGAGTTGCTTAGTAGGAATCAAGAGACAAGTTGCGTGCCTGATGGTGAGCAATGGTGATAGACCATTGCGTTGATTGCGCTGCTCGAGGTATTAGTTTCACTTTTTCACTTGGCAAGGCTGTTCGCAAACACTCAACGATGATCCACCAAGAATTTTGCCCCGCGGAACGTAGAGCTTCCGGTCGCTCATATTCCCTTGAGCACTGTACAAAGAAACTTTAGCATAGAGAGGAATAACATGAAAATTCACCCACGTAGTCTCATATGCCCAATCGGCAGCTGTTTTGAACACTTGAGTAAATGCGAGGGGGACACGCGTGAAGATGTTGGAGTCGTAGCTAGGTTCGTGTATGAGCAAGAGAGAAGCGTTCTGTAATCTTCATCATACCTCGAACCCGCCTCAATAAGCAAGACTTTGATGGAAGGGTTCTCCGAAAGTCTTGAAGCAAGAACGCAACCGGCGGTGCCTATAACGCGTTTACGAAGTGCTCTGAGGAAGTTTTAGCGAGATGTGCTTACCACCACCGATGATAACCACGTCAAACTCGCGACCACCTCTCTGAGGCTCGTTGGAAGGAGTTGAAAACTGGCTAGGATGAGTGAGCAGGTGTCTGGAAACGCTATTGCCCATCTTGTCCTCAATCGGCGTGTTGCTGCAAAAATGCACTGTGCAAGTCCTTTGGTGCATTCAATTATTCATTAAGAGCCAAGTCACATTGTGCGGCTGCGTCCAGAACGGAGATCTAGTTGCGTTCAGGGTTATCAGAAGAGAGCAAAAAGCAAGGCGTAGTTCCAGGTAGTTACTAAGGCAGGTATTTTTCCGGAGGATCGGGATATCTTTGTTTGGGCGCTCTCTTGCTTATGTAACAATATAATCTCTCTCTTTCTCACCACCAAAACATATGGAGGAAAGTACCTCCTTAGGCGGATAGTCAACTACCCTATGCCTATATCTCCGAATCTGCGTTTCTGATACGAAAAATAACCTACATGATAACCAGATCCAGGGTCAAGACGCCATCCGAGTCCCTCGCGTCGGTGTATCGCGAATCGAGCAAAGTTTCAAGCTTCAAAGATTCACCGCTCAGCGCTCTGACCTGCCTGAGCTGGTCCACGTCTTTCGCACGGCTGTGCCTCGATACGAAGGACGGCATGATGGAGCTGAAATGAACCAGTTCATACTGTCGGAGAGATCTCCTCTGAACTGCGATGTATCCAATGAAACGACTGGCAATTTAATGGCGGCCCTCAGGCCGCTTTATTTATTTCTCAGTGAATCCCAGAGTCGGGAATCTTGCGTTGTTACCCATGCTCGACAGCCCATTCTTCCAAGAACTGCCACCCTTTGCTTCTCTGGCATTTGTTGCCTTTGTCGCTCTCGCCATCGTCGGACTGCGACGACGCAAGAACCGCCCGCCCTTACCCCCTGGTCCTGCAGGACTACCATGGATAGGCTCTATCTTCAACATGCCTTCTCAAGAGAACTGGATCTCGTTCTCAGCATGGGCTGACACCTATGGTGAGTTCACCGTGTTGCACTTGCAGGCGTTCTGATCACGCGTTTGTAGGCGACCTTTGCCATTTCCAAGCTCTGGGACAGCATATCATCATCGTCAATGATTTTCATATTGCAAAAGAGATGCTCAACAAGAAAAGTGCGATCTATTCAGATCGACCTGTTCTACAAGTTGGCGGCGAACTCGTCGGTTACAACAACACTACTGGCCTCCTGCGTTATGGCCCCCGTCATCAAACTCAGCGAGCCTTTTTCCACCGAGTTATGGGGACAAATGTTGCCATGAAGGATATCAATCCAATTGAAGAATTTGAGACCCGTCGGTTTCTCAAACGTATGTTGGCCGAACCCCTCAGTCTTGCCGAAAACGTTCGCAAGTAAGTCATGAGTTCCGTTTGTTCATTAGAATCGTCTTGAACTTGATGCTGCAGGACTACTGGAGCCATCATCCTGAAGGTTTCTCACGGATACGAGATTCAAGAGAAGAACGATCCCTTTGTTGAAATGGCGGACAAGGTTCTCGACGATGTCACACAAGCTACAGCTCCAGGATCTTTCATAGCCGATCTCTTCCCTATCTGCAAGTTTCTCTGCTTCCCTATTTCTTGCAAAGCCCTCGAACTGACGTTCTCTCAGTCAGCTACCTGCCTGAATGGCTTCCCGGCGCTGGATTCAAGCGAAGGGCTGCAGTCTGGCGCTCGAGGATTATTGAACTTGTTGAGAAGCCTCACCAACTGGTCAAGGATGAAATGGTAAATACTTTTTTGCCTTTTCAACGGGCTCCTCTCTCATCCATTATCGATAGGCAGCTGGGACCGCAAGGAAATCTTTCACGTCTTCAATTCTAGAGGAGGAAAAGGATCTCTCTGTTGCAGATGAGCATGAAGTGAAGTGGACAGCTGCATCAATCTTCTCTGGTGTGTCACCGTTTTGGTCGTTGCTTCTTGAATTTCTTCAACTGACTTTGTACACCTTTAGGTGGCGCTGATACAGTAAGTTTCCCCACATGTGAAACCCATTACACTCATTAAACTTGCCCTTAGACTGTTGGCGCCATCATGGCCTTCTTCCTTGCCATGATCCTTTACCCTGAAGTCCAGAAGAAGGCACAAGCTGAACTTGATACCGTCTTGGGCAAGGATGCGTTACCGAAGATGGTTGACCGCGACCGTTTACCATATATCCATGCTCTAACTCTGGAAGTGCTGCGATGGCATTCTGTAGTTCCATCCGGTAAGCCTCAGGCATTCTTTGTCCATGATCCATCGCTTAAATCTCTTCAGCCCTTCCTCATCGGGTTATGGAAGACGACATTCAGTCTGGGTACTATATTCCCAAAGACACTTTAGTCCTTCCCAACATCTGGTGAGTTCATAGTTCGCAAATACAGCTATCCGATTGCTTTTTTCATCTCCGTCGATTCAGGAAAATGTCCCATGATCCCGCGATCTACTCCACCCCAATGGCTTTCAACCCCGATCGCTTCCTTGGTCCCGACCCTGAGATGGATTCTCGTGAGGTCACATTCGGGTTCGGACGTAGGATTTGTCCGGGTGAGCTACGACCATATTTGTATTTGAGCAACGTCGGTTTACTCCCTTTACCAGGGAAACTGGTCGCCGATGCTTCGTTGTTTATCACCTGCGCTATGACACTTACCGTTTTCAACATTGGTGCCCTTAACGGAGCTCGAGCAAAAGGGGATTTAAAGCCGACTCGTGGAAGTATCAGGTAAATGACCCTCACTTCGGCGGCCTGTGCTGTATTCACGTCTTTTACCCTCAGCCATCCCACCGAGTTTGAATGTGTCCTTACTCCTCGATCCGAGATGGCTAAGGCGCTCATCAATGAGGAAACGGATTAGACTCTAGACCGTTATAAGTTTATAGGTACCGTACTACTTACCATGGATGGTTTAGATAAGTCAAATCCGTGTACTCGTCTCATGTCTTTAATTTAAACAAGAGATGTTGAATGGCATCGTACAGTGCTCAGTCTGGAGGAGAAACGGGCGGCTGAAATCTATTGATTGAAAGTGAGTAGCTTTGAAGTCGGAGATTGCGGACTTGAGCAGATCGAGACGATGCCGGCGATGCGGCGGGATATATAAGGATTATGCCATCATCAGCCTCACGAGGTCGCTGTATCAAATTTTCAAAGTCCGTCATCTCGAAGCTTCAGCAAAACTCCTAGAGCTCAATGCCTCACGCGTCAAACCCTATCGATTTCTCTACAATTGCCTCAAAGGCTCGAGTATTGGAGGTTTTACTCCCAAATTTACAAAGGATCGCCACGAGTACCCAGCTCGTTTCCGTGCTGACACGAAGACTGGGTCCAGGCTCCCATCGTTCCTTTCATCCAACTCAAACCATCATACCATGCAGGTGCGAGGTCGGCAGCGAAATTCCGAAAATTGAGTGGTATCAGTGCAGGAGGTGGCCACCCATTTAGTTTCGACAAGCCAAACTTATTCAGGTCACAAACTTCAATGCAAATTCTAATGCTATCACAATCATTCAAGACTTGTTGCATAAATTTCCCTACATATTCCGTGCTTTGACCATCACTCGAGCTGACTGGTTTGGAGCACAGCTGTGGCCGATGTATACATTTGGTGGCTTTGGGCCAGGATATTCGAGCTTCACATCGTAATTTTCGATGAAGTACGCAACCATGAGCTTCAACTCAGCTCCGGCGAAGAATCGACCGGGACAACCTACAACATGGATCAGACTTCGCTCAGGGAGTATCTTATAGGATGACGTACTCATTTTCCCGTGGCCAAACGGAAGATAACTCCAACCCGTAGTTGTTGATTGGTTACTGGATTCTTCGGCTTTGCCATCGCAATAACGCCAGGGATCAAATACATCGACCGACTGGCTGCCCGTAGTTGGTACGGTGCTTCCATCGGTGTGTAGAGCGAAGGTTGGGGCGGCGAGGAGAGCACCTTTCGGGACGGTTACGCCGTTGGAGAACGTGTAATCTTCCATGGCAACGCGGATTAGGGACCCTTGATGACGGATATCAATGAACAGACGTAACTAGAGAGACGAGGAAACTACTCACATAGATTTACTCCATCTATACGCAAACATTCGTGTAGGATGCTATCCAACTTCGGCATTTTGTTGAATGCTGTCTTTGTCCATCCGTGTACCTCTGTCGCAGATTTAACGTCTTCGCGCAAAATTTCAACCCAATCGGGATTGGCTGCTAGATAGAAGAGAAGATGTACGAATGTCTAACGGGACGGATCAATGTCAGTAATTGGGACAAGAAAGCTTCAAAGGCTCACGTTGGTGGTAGTGTGAATGGCGCCAAAGTTAACGACCAGCACGCGTTGGCAAAGCTCGAGAATATTCCTTCCTTTCTTGTCTGTGTCGATGATCAACCATGTAAGTAGGTCGTTCTGGATTAATGCTCGTAAGTGAATTCCATGAAATCTCAGATTTTAAACTCACCGGGAGCTGAGAGTAATCCGCGTTAGAGCGCTCGAGAATGCTCAGGCGTTCCTGGATGATCGGTGTAAGGTGCTCCACGGCTTCCTTTGTACGAGCAGCGATGTTGGTAATATACCGGCCGATGACACTGGTTTACAATTAGATGCGAAGTGAAGAGCGGAGAAAAAAAAGCACCTTTGCAGGAAACTAGGGTAACTGTTAAGCGTCTTTCGAGCGTACATGACTTCGAGTGTGTACCCAATATTCAGTCTGACGTAGGAAGGGTCTCGGCCTACGAGAAACGTGTCAGTAGCGTGAAGGCGTAACATTGTGCACCCTACATTTGGGCAAACCAACGAATAACCGGTTACTGGCTCTGCAAACAATTTGCTGAACATGGGGAATCGGAGAATATGCCTTCCACTCTGTTATGCGGAAGTAAGAGACATCGACAGGTCCGAATGTGATGATGCTCACCGATTGAAGGTTTGAACTCGTCGCTAAAGCTGCAGGCCAGCTCGTCCAGAAGTTCGGGAAACAAGTCGGGAATGTTTCTTGTCAAGCGTGTGCGAACAACACCGACGTGATAGGTGTTCTCCGTAACGGCTTCGCCGAATGAGAATCTTGACTTGGTCGTCTGGAAAACGAGAATTAAGCGCCTTCCTAAAGCCGGCAACTGGTGCAAACCTCTTCGACAGCCTTGTGGAAGTTGAGCTTCCCATCTGGTGCTGACCAAAGCTCGTTGACGAGCTCTTTTCCTGTGACAATGATCACCCAGCGGTCAGCCATAGCGAGCTTGAACATCCTTCCCTTGAACTGCAGAATTGTGTGAGCTCATCGAGCGAAGGGATGAGCCTAGACACTTGCCTTGTCGTACCCCTCTTGGATGAGTTCTTTGCAATCAGTTCTGAACCTCATTGCTGCTCGGAAGGAGGTGAGTGGGTCATTTCCGCAACCAATACTGGGTATGCGATAGTACTAAACAGAACAAAGATGTTGTTAGTCTACACAACTCGAGAGGCAGATAATAGACCAACCATCAGCTTCCGTCTGCCTTCGACGATCAAGTACATCAATAACACGGCAGAGCCCAAAATGAAGCTTGCACTGAATGGTTTGAGAATCATTTCTGCACTGTCCATGATCATGGTGGTTGCTTAACAGCTTGCGATTCTCGATGACGGCTAAGTCCCCTTTCCAAATGCGAAAAATGTGCAATAAATGCGTACGCTATGTTCCGGTGATTAGTTTCCGTTCCATTACTGGATGGAGGCGGCTTTATTGAGCAATCATACTTGACCTTGTTCCTAGTGATGCCAGCTGGAGACGTTACCGTCGGTACCGTACATCAAATTGACCTTTATTTGCAAATTGCAGGAGATCAGGGTAATAGCGCCCAATTTCTGGCAAAATCATAGGTACGGCGAGGCCGGGTTTCAATAACATTGGGGTGTGCGTCTAAACTAAGCGGAGGTTTGCATCAGTAAGGGCTAGACTTACATAACGCAGGTATCTCTCAACGGACTTCGTGGCGCGTTTGTTGAACCAGTTCACCAGTTTTTCAAGACAGAAATCAAATCAACGAATCTCAGATGCTGCCTTTTCTCTACTCTCCTTTTGGCCACTGGCTCAGTATCCGGAAGCCGAAAGTCTAGCGAGAACAAAGGATCAGGTCTTATCGCGACTACCATGGCTCCCAAAGTCTAGGCATTCCTTTCGTACCATATAGAGACAGGACTTCAGGCTTGATCATCTTCAACCGGCGCATAGAAATGGCGCTAAACAATTCCAAAGCTACTCCTACGGCTCCGGTCTCCCTATCAATGCAAACACTTCTAGATCACCCACAGGCGTGGATGGCGTCTCTTACTCCGACTTCTCTCCTTGTTGCTCTTGGAACCCTCTTCTTGCTTTCCTCTCTTGTCAATACTATCGTCTCCCATCGTCGTTCAGGAAAGCTACCCCCTGGACCAAAGCGGTTGCCAGTGATAGGGAACTTATTGGATGTGCCCATAGAACAAGAATGGCTCACATGGGCTGAGTGGGGCCGGCGTTATGGTAAGATGGACTATCATGCTTGAATGAACGGTGTGTAACTACGATTGTAGGCCCCATCTCTTCTGCTACTGTCTTTGGCCAACATTTAATCATCGTCAATTCGCCTGAAATCGCGGCTGATATGCTCGCGAAAAAAGCCTCTATCTACTCAGACCGTCCCCTTCTTACCATGTTCGGTGATCTCTGTGGATACGCGCGCTTCCTCAGTTTTCTTCCGTACGGATCTATATGGCGAAGGCGAAGAACGTTGATACAGAAAACGATCGGGACCGCTGCGAGCAGCGCGAAGTTCAGCGTGATCGAAGAGAAAGAAGCTCATCTGCTCCTGAAGAGGATCGGAAAGGATCCCGACGGTTTATTGGATCACATTCGAATGTAAGTCGTCTACGCTTCACTCAGGTCTTGCACTGGATGGTATATAATCTTCTCTGTCCCTCCCAGGGCCGCTGGATCGATCATCTTGGACATCTCATACGGGTACCAGACACAGGAAAATAAAGATCCATTGGTTGACCTGGCAGAGCATGTAATGGATGGCTTCGCGAATACATTGAGACCTGGGGCATACCTGGTTGATACGCTACCTTTCCGTAAGTAATCGAATGTCGCCATGCACACTTGGCAAGTATTCACTTTGATTGCTAACCCATCCGTTGTAGTTAAATACGTACCCAATTGGTTCCCTGGGGCTACATTCAAGCGACAAGCCAGGCATTGGAGAAGTCTTCTACAGAAATTTGTTGAGGAACCATACGCAGCGGTCAAGTCGAACATGGTCAGTTTATTCCTGTTACTTTGATATTCATACTGACTAGCACACAGAAATCTGGGACGTACCGGCATTCTTTCACCTCTAGCCTGGTAGAAGAGTCTTCTCTGAATTCGGAGGAGGAGAATGACATCAAATGGTCATCTGCCATGCTGTTTGCCGGCGGAGCAGACACAGTGAGTGGTTCAAATTCTTGATCATGACTCGACGCGAGTGCGACTGACGGTAATATTCGTCAGACGGTTTCATCGCTATATAGCGTGATTCTTGCATTAGTTCTCAATCCTGAGGTACAATCCAGAGCCCAAGCAGAGATTGATGAGGTGGTTGGGAGGGACAGACTTCCAAGCCTCAGAGACCGAGGAAGTCTTCCTTACCTGAAGGCGTTAGTAACGGAAGCCATGCGCTGGCACTCGGTTGCACCTTTCAATTTTCGACGAGTCATGGAAGACGATGTACAGAACGGCTACTTGATACCAAAGAACTCCACAATCGTGATCAACCAATGGTAAGTTGGCCTCTCTCCCCCCTTGAGGGAATTCGACACTGATTTCGTTTTACCAGGCAATTATTGCACGACCCCGAAGTTTATCCCGAGCCTATGAAATTTGACCCTGTGCGCTTCCTTCCCCGAGAAGGATACACGATGCCGCCGGATCCACGTCTCTATGCGTTTGGAACTGGAAAACGCATTTGCCCTGGACGATATCTTGCGGAGGCATCGATCTTCATTGCAACTGCCATGATCCTGTCGGTATTCCGCATCGAGAAGAAGATCGGAGACGACGGGAAGGTTATCGAGCCAGTCGTGAATCCGTTGACTGGAGCTACTTGCCATATGGCCCCATACGAATGCGCTATCAAGCCCCGGGATAGTCGCGCAGAAGTCTTGATTGCTGGCGATGTGAACATGGGGAAGGGTGGGATGGAGTAGATCCCAGTTACTGGTACGATAAGTAAAACGGGTCCGACTTCGCTACGTGTTTCCAAGTGGTTAAGAATTTGATGAGGAGTTGATAGAGTTAGCTCAGGATGTAAAACGTGGTTTATGAATCATGAGCGTACTTATAAGTAATAGCTCGAAGCCTTGTACGACACAGTACAGATTGTCCACAATCCCGTTTACGACGCTCCTATTCCTAGAGATCCAAAGGTCATCCAAGGTGAATTAAACGGCTGCATATTCCGAATACCCCTTTGAGAGGGACTACTTTGAGGAGCGCAAATAATCCAACAAGTCCAAGCCCAGATAGGCCATCTCTTTGGAGTAGCTTTGGTACTGGTCGATTCTCAGTGGCCAAGAACGCGAAAAAGCATTATTTCAGGATTGAAAGGGTAGATCATAGCCAGCTATAGTCAGTATCATCATGGTCGTTCCGTCTAATCCTGATACCAAGAAAAGGATATTTCGTCGGTTGAAGTAGAAATAAGTTGAGGGAAGATGTAGTCTGTGTTGACCAATCCTGACGGGCTAATGATGTTGATATTCGCTTTGAGGGTGTGTCTGTTCAGAGAGAGTGAGGAGTTCAAGGAGATGAACGAGAAACATCGACGAAGCTTGCGGAAGCCCACGACCTCGGGAGGGTACGGCTGTTTCTTTACGTAAGTTTCATGTAACTCATGCCATCCCCAACCATGGTGCATCTCCGCAAAATTCAATGGTCATGAGCCAGTTGTCCAAGTCACTGTACCCACAAAGTCCAAAATAGGAGAGAGGGAAGTTCCTTGTCGTGTGAGGCGTCGGCGACTGTGTTGGATAATTGTGGGATCGGTCAAGGTTAACGAAGATTTGGGTGTCGCTCTCAACAAAGGAGATTTTTTGAGGAAGAAAGTAGGCCGTCTGTTTGCAAACCATCGCCTCTCCATTGATTTTAAGGTAATGATCCATGGTGGTATTGCACGAGCTACTTACAGTTTCTTCGCCAGAAGCTCGATTTCTCAAAATTCGTCGGCCAGTAGAGGATCTCGACTGGTGGGATTCAAGGATTGGCATGAGAGCTAGGCGGTTGTGAGTTAATGCAAAAAGAGGTGTTTTTGGATTTGAGGGGAGAGTGTATGATGCCAGAAAGAGTTGAGAGGCTTATGGAATCTGTTTCCGGTCGAGGTGACGAAGAAGTAATGGCCTCACGCACCCTCACGCAAACATCGGTACAAGAGCTGAAAGCTCCCCGTGTCCGTTGGTAGGCCTGAGTACAAGATGAGGTTCATCGCACTGGTAAACAGTCGAATGCGGTAAGGATAACCAGTAACACTGCTCCTTCAGCTCTATGGTACGTTCAAATTTCAAAACTAATGAAACACATTTGACGCCCTTCCCGACATTTCGGTCGTCTCAGTCACCGGATGAAGATAGTCTTGGATTGGGTATAAGCCTCAATAGCTAAATGAACGAAGTTTAGCACAATGCAACGTTTGGAAAGTTTTCGGTCCTACCGTGTTGACCAAGCTCTCGTCCCATTCCAGAGCCTTTCCACCCGCCGAATCCCAAGTCAGGATGCGTCATGATAGTCGTGTTGACTCCGATCACTCCAGCTTCAAGTAACGTTGCAAACCTAATAGCACGCGATATGTCCTTGGTGAAGACGCTACCGGCAAGGGATCATTATTCAGCAGCTGTCAAAAACAAAATGAAGTGTTTCGCTCACTATGCGGATAGACCATACTCTGTGTCATTGGCCCTACGTTTTGGCGTAAGACGGAGCCACCTCGGATGCAGGCCCGACGGTTTGCTTACCTTTTCAGAGCATCTTCCTCTGTGGAGAAACGATGGAGAATGGCGACAGGTCCGAAGATTTCCTCCCTGTTTACGACTGCATCGTCCTTGACATCTACAAAAACGATGGGTTGCACATAGTATCCCTATTACCACTTTTGAGCCATATTCTCGGAGTGGCGGCGGCCACTGCGACTTACCTTTTCATCTCCAGTGTTGCCTTCGACAAGCACCTTTCCCTCTTTCTTTCCTATATCGATATATTCTAGCACCCTTTTGTGCTATTCGACGACGTTAATAATTGATATACATAACAACTGGAGATGACCCCACCTGGCTAGCATCAACTTGGGGTCCATTGGCGGACGTCTTCTCCGTGGGGTCTCCAACAGGATATTGCGACACGGCGGCTTGGAGACGTTTCGCGAATTCATCGAAAATACCTTCCTGGACATATAATCTTGTGCTCGCCACGCAAATTTGACCCGAATTGTAGCTGAAGCCCATCTGGCACCTGTCCATTCCCGTCTGGTGAGTGCGAAAGACAGCCAGGGATGTTATAGCCTACTTACCAGAATAGAGCATCGTTCAGGTCAGCGTCATCAAAGACGATCGCGGGACACTTTCCGCCAAGTTCCAGTGTGCAAGATTTGACGTTTGAGCGTGCGGCGGCTTGTGCCACCGCTCTGCCAGCTGAAGGGGACCCAGTGAAGGCAATCTTGCGAATCCTCATATGCGAGGCCAGAAGCTCTCCAGTCTCCCGCCCGCCACTGATAACACTCAATACACCATCCGGAATACTGTTAATGATAACGTTCTTATCCAGAGCTCAATCGGTCCACAATGCCCTACTTACCCTGCTTGCTGCACCAGACTAGCCAATATCAAAGCGCTCAATGGTGATTTCTCACTCGTCTTGATGATGCTTGCATTCCCGACGGCCACTAACAGGTAGTCAAGTTACCGATTCTGCTAAAGGCACGAGAACTCATCGATAACGCACAAGCTGGGGCAGATTTCCAGGCGAACATAAGGAGAGGACCGTTCCTTTGGGATTTCGGATCAGTGTCTGCGCGGAGTCAAATACTGGTGCTTACCAAGGAATGATTCCAGCAGTGACACCGTATGGTTGTCGGATCTCCATGCTAAAGAACCCCGGTACGTTCAGGCTGGTTTTTCCGTGTACTTTGTCGCTGGATTAAAGAATATCCTCAGGACAAACTCGAGATAAGAGAGAAGCCCGCCACTCACGCAAAGCCAGCAAAGTAACGGTACATACCTACCACTCCAGGGATATCCTGACCTCTTTGCGAGCTGTCAGCGTCGTCCCAAATATCGATGGAAGAAAATACTGACATCGATTGTGTGATAGGTCTCCCCATTTCGATCGTTTGTGCCATGCCAAGCGTGTTTGCATTCTCTTCGATGAGGTCGGCGAATTTGTTGAGGGCTTTTGCTCGAATTGCTGGGTCACAGTTCGCCCATGCAGGCCATGCCTTCTCCGCGGCCTCGACGGCTCGATCGACCTCCTTGGAGCCAGCGACATGAACTGAAGCAACTTTCTCCTTATTTGCTGGATTAATAACGTCTATGAAAGTGCCGTTCCCTTCGACAAACTGGGCAAGTTGAGTTTACTGGTTATCGTATACTGTCACAAACGCGAACTCACACTACCGGCAATGAAAAGCTTTTCTTCAAACTGCATGTTGACTGATAATCGGTGGAGCAAGTGGAGATGCGGGATGTGGACAAAGAAGTGCGTGTGCTTAAGTCAGGCTCTCGCTCGCGGTCACAGGTAAACTTCGACGCGATCCGGCTCACTGACAACCAAATACAGCCTGTTGTTTGTTTTATTTCTCCTTTTTGTTATCTTTTACTTTATTCATATTATTATTTTTATTGTTTGACGAAGCTCAATAGCAGTTCACTGGTTCATTGGAGGTCTGGCGTGAAATCAGTCTGGATCTGCGCCAATCCTCGGTTGGGGCAAATCGTCAAATGAAAGCGCTCATTGCGTGGGATCGTTGGATTATCATTTATCACCTTTTTGGATAGCTAGGGTCAGTGCCCTGCATTGGTATGACTTGAACTTGGCCTATTCATAGATTCTTCCGGTGCTACTCACAAAAATTTGTCTGGTTTCCCTGCTTAGGGCACTCCAAAGGACGAGCAATAGGTCCCGACTACTCCATTGAGTTTGACTTGTATTACCTGAACAGAACACGACTGGCGGGCGGCCCGATCTTTGTTCAGGGGTACAACTTTCGATTCTGATAGATGATAAGTATCGTCTGGTTTCGGTTTCGTCTACCAGAAATTGGCTAGTGTGCACTGCGGAAGTAGCGTCCCAACTGCTCCATACCTCAAATCAGAATCTGATCTATGTAGGTTGGATTGGACCCTATTTCACAGATGGTGTATTATAATGGACGCGTATCTATGGCTTCAATCTTCAGGTATGCGGTCCGGATTTCGTAGGTAAGTTGGCGGAGGAAGTTGCCATTTCAACATTTAATAGGCATCAGTGATTGAGGTACAACGTATGACGTTGCGAGGCCCCGCCATAATTACCGTAAACGCCGTCCAGAACCAGCAAAAGCGCCTAGAGACTAAACAAAACGCACACAAGTTGAGTATGCTGATCGCACCCAGTGTTGGGCATTCGTTATTGGGGGAACTTGAGGATGACGATCTGGATACGACCTAACTGAGGACCGGCCCTCGGACAAGGCCAGGACACTTTCATCTTAGGTCTCCACACAGCATACCCCGAACGGCATTTGCGCCCAAAACAATCGTAAAATATTACGATCCGTACATTATTCCACCAGATAACCCAAAAATCAGCGCTCAGAACGAGAAGGGGGGCTAGATTCACAAAAAGCCCGCCCGGCTACCAGAACATAACAACGAGGAGGAGATCTGGAGGAGATGTACCTCCTTGTACCTCCTGGACAAATGGGGAGGAACACTCCTTTGTTCTCGGTGTTTACGACAAAGTTCGGGAAATATTTGATGCGTAGGCACGCAGTGTACCTATCTACACGGCGGGTCGTCCGGGGGCCTGGCGTTTCAAACGCTCAAGGCTCAAGCGCTCAAGACTTAACGATAATCGCTTGGTACATTCCTCGTGGGAACGCCGGGCCCAAACCGGTTCGCACATCCACATCCCCGTCCATTACAGAAAGTTGCCACACAAGTCCCTAGTATATTTATATTTACATTGTAGTAGGAGACCAAACTCTTGCTCAAGTCCTCTTAGTCTCAAAAATCACTCCTCCACCTTACAGTTTCCTCTATGCCGGGCTCCATTCCCTTCGAATGCACTGCTGCGCCCTCGGTGAGTATCTCGTTCGACGTTCATCAGAGGGATTAAACTCACTTTCTTTCTGCCAAGGCAACTTCCACTAAGCTTCGGGCTCAAGAGTCTGACGTAAAATCTGTAATCGAACGCTTCTTGCGCAACGTGTCCTACGAGACACCCACTGTTAACTTCGACAGAGATGGTCTCAAGAGGGCCGTCTTGGAAGAGATCGCGACATGGAACGCCGACGACGGGCACAACGGTAAGCTCTACGACAGAATTGCCGATCAAGCAGCTGCCCTCGTCGAGGTAAGTGATCGTTTCTCGACGACCGTCAAAAATTATCGACGAGTTTCTCGGCAGTATTCTTACTTCAACCATGCATTTGATGCCAAGGTGCAATTCGCTTTGTACTCGTGGTAATGGCACTACTTGGCAACCGGCAATCCAAACACTAACATCAGCTGCAGGTTTATGATCTTCATCGACGACCTCTCGAAACGGATGCCTGATGCGATATCTGAATTTCAGCACCGCATCCTCCTCCGCAAACCTCAACTTGACCCCGCTCTCAATCAGTTTCCCAGGATTCTCAGCAATCTCTATTTGCACTGGGACTCCGTTTGCGCCAATTCGATGGTGTGCGCTGCATTGGAATTCATCAGCGGGACGGTAATGGAAGACAAACAGGAGATTGAAACAATGCCGGCCCACCCTTCGGCTGAAAATTGGCCCAAGTTTCTTCGCGCGAAGACGGGCATTGCTCCTGCCTACTCCTACGCTGTTTTCCCCCGAACAGCCCATCCGGACATGTCGATTTATGTTCAGGTACTGCCAGACATGGACGACTTTATCAACCTCGGCAACGATATTCTCTCGTGAGTTACTTGCGACTCTCCGTGACGAAAGGGAGTTGACTTTTGCTTCTAGGTTCTATAAGGAGGATCTCGCCGGAGATGAGATGACCTATGTCGCATTCAGAGCAAAAATTTCCGGGAAACCCCCGCTTCGTGTCGTCTCTGAGATGGTCGACGAGATCACACGTTCTCATGAACGTATAGTAGCGGTTCTTTCAGACCACCCAGAGGCCTTGAAATGGTGGCTGACCTTTGAACAGGGCTATATGTAAGTCCTTTCAAATAACTTCCGGCCAAACGTTCTTCTTACTCTTACACCGCTTAGTGGGTGGCATCTGTCCTTAAAGCGATATAGGTTGTCCGAGATCGGTTTGCATATGTAGTTTCACTAGATTAGAAGTGAAGGCATTGTATCTCTGGAGATACTTATCCACTATGAATACACGCGAGACTCAGTAAACTTCAGGATGCTCTTCCCCAAAACTAATAAGGCTACGATTGCAGCTCCGTAATTGTGAGGCTTACAAGTGATCAGCGACAGTTGGGTTGTAGGCTCCTCCTTTTGAGCGTGGGAAAAAAGAGAGGTAGGTGGTAAAAACGTCAGCTGTTTTGTCCCACGCTTAACGTCTGCGTCAAAACCAGAGCCAGTACCTGATAGTAAAAGCGAACTATTTTGAAAGATTCTTGTATGACCATGATATATGTATTTCTCAGTGGGCTGTCACTGAATGGATTTTAAGAAACGTGAGTACGAGATTTTTTATCTTCACCGAATTTTGAGTGACAGCCCCAGTCGGAATTGTGTAAAAACAGTTCAAACTTCACTCCAGAGTGGGAGAGATATTCCGAGTTTCCACGGCGTGGCGAATAAATACACTCTAAGAACAGTAAATGGCGAGGCGAGAGCTACAAAAGTTTGGATCTCCGTGCGCAACGAAAACAAGCGATTGACGTGCCAAGTGTTATGAAGTTGTCGGGCGTGTTATGGGAACGACCGTAATAGTATTTTGCAGTAACATCATCCAAACCGGGTCATTTGACGTTAGAAATGGCGAAAAAATCACAAGAAAGGGAAAAAGAAGGGTGAAAATCATTTGGCCATTACTGATTTGAATGTACTTTCACAAGTGAAGTTACACGGCACAGAAACAGCAACAGATTGCTATAAGTACTTAGAGGTGATTCACATCTACAGCATCCATAATCTTCTCTTTCGCTGCTGAACGCGCCTTGATACTACATTCGAAAGGTAGAGGTGTACTTTTGAAAGTTACCATGTTAAATCGATCCGAGTTACGACAGAGCGTTAACATACCTGACCAAATTATCGGGCAACACATCTTCAACATCTATGAGCTGTCCGTTTGCATCAGTCTTCTTGGTAATATCGCAGACAGCGAGTGTAAGAACGATCGCAATCCAAAGGGTGTCCTCAGCGAGAAGACGGCCGACACATATCCTTCGAGGGTGGTCAGCCACGCCCAACAGATGAGCTGGTCCGAAAAACCTCACCTTCTCCCGAACCCGTAACTCAAGGGGATATTATCATCATTCAACTTGCCGTCTGGTGTCAAGAAGCGTTCAGGGAGAAACTCTTCCGGATTGCTGTATACTCTTTCATCGCGCGTCATGGCCCTTTAGCGATTGGCCTATTAGCCTGATTACTGCCTTGTGACGTTGAAAATCTCCTACCAAACATTTGGTATCACAACGGCCTTTTCTGGAAGATAATACTCGTTGTAGAGGAAATCTTCGGTGGCAGCATGGGGGATGCCTATGTCCAACAATCACTAGTCAGCAGAGAACTGAACGCTTTCGGGAAGCCAAGTACCTAGAGGTGTGACCGGTCGGTAACGTAATACCTCTCTGTAAAGTGCTTCAACGTAAGGGAGGGATTCGCGGTCGCTGAATTCCGGTAGACGCTCGTGTCCAATGACCCGGTCTATTTCGGCTTGGGCTTTTTTCTGGGCATCTTGATGAAGAACCATGGACTGTATGAAGGAAAGCAAAGCGGCGTTCATCTAGAAGCGAGTTAAAGGCTTTTGCCCAGAGAACAAGCTGCGCGAATGCATTACCGTGTCGGTACCAGCTAAAGGATTCACAGGTTCTAAGACGGGATGGGAGCTTGGATCATGAGGAAGACTGACCAATGTAAATATTTCCCGCGATCTCCTTGATCCACCTATGTTTACTTTCAAGCTCGGGGCCTTTCAAGTCGCCTATGTGATCGAACTGGTCCGATGTGAACGACGATTGAGCGGTTCCTTCGCTCTGCGTGATGTTCAGTACGGAAAAAAAGTGACTAGTGTATACAAGAGAACTGACAATTCCGTTCTGGACGAATTGAAAGGGGAGGTCGAGAACTTCGTCAACCATTTTCCGCGCTTGCACCCCCCATTCGTTGTGACCAGGGAACCACTCCAGAACACGATACACTTTCAACGAACATTAGCGCTTGAGGACCGTCCGATCGATTTTACTCACAAAAAGGGAAGGTCTGCATGATGGTTGCTTTGATAAGGTTATCGGTAAACAAGTGCGTCATTTCATCGGCCATTTCAAGGATGTGGTCACGACCTTCCGAGGGACGGTATCCATAGGCGACATGCATTGTAACGCCACCAGTGTAACTAAGATATATTGTTTATTAGCAAGGTGGAGATATGTGGAATATGAAAATGGATAGCATACTTTTTGACGTGAACAAAAAAGTCATCAGGTTTGATCATAAACCGTTTGACCATTTCGTGGGCCTTC
The DNA here is from genome assembly GCA_014904975.1 of Marasmius fiardii PR-910. Taxonomy (NCBI): domain Eukaryota; kingdom Fungi; phylum Basidiomycota; class Agaricomycetes; order Agaricales; family Marasmiaceae; genus Marasmius; species Marasmius fiardii. The sequence continues at coordinate 239,768 of MU127809.1, forward strand.
GCGTATTCCATGGGTCGAAACGTCGGCAAGTCAATAGATCGAAACTTCTGCTGGAGAACCCCACGATTCCTGCGCCATTCATCGCCGTAAGGCATCATCGGGATGGCAAAAGCACCACCGAGGCTGCAGTTGTATCATTAGTAGACCTAAAGACAGACCTCGGATAACGGTACCCACAAATTGATGAGGCGAAGCCTTGGTCTGTCAGAGAAAATGCGAGAGTGTTTTTCCAAAACGTCGTTCGCCGCGCTGATGGAATTGACAATCACGATGTGGTGGCCGAAAGCATTGATATGAGTAATGTCTCCTACAGCGAAATCAACATGTGCTTTTTCCAGGTTCTTCCATAGCACGTACCATATTGTTTGCCCCACTCAGTGAAACGAAGCCAGGGCCTTGTGATAGAAAGTTGGAGCAAATTACCAACGACAGGTAATGGTTTTGGTCCAGGAGGGTAAGATGGTCGGGTCTTGGGTCGCAAAGCTCCATAAAGAGCCAGTCCTGCAGCGAGAAGAACGAGACAACTTGAAAGCCAGGGCTCGTCCTTGAGAGAAAGCGTAGACATTGAAACTGTCGAGTGGGAAAACTGGAGTTGAAAACTTGGAAGAGACAGAAAATCAGTAACCTGCTTAGTTTACAGCAGCCTTCTTGACATAAATTAATGACGATCAGGAGAGATCGTGAAAGGCAACCACTGGGCGGCCCGGGAAAAATCAGGGAGGAAGGTACACTACGTGTTACTCCTTTCACCTCCCCGACCAACGCGGATTGACAGAATGACTCCACCCTGCGGATTTTGATCTGTGAGAAAGTGATGGTCTGCGATAATAATGCAGCATTTAGCCTTCGAACTTTCCTAAACTGAGTTTCCGAATTGGTTTGGAACGATCCATCCTGGTGAACCAGCGGGAGCATGACCGGGCGGTTAAATGTGAACAGGCCCAGCCCCGACATTGATTCATTTGCCAAGGTTTCGGAACCCGACAGCGTAGTCGGCACACGTTATGTGTTGGTTCGAGAAGGAGCAACTGATGCTGGTGAACTGGCTTGAGCGCACGCACGGTGAGCAAAGAAGAACCGGAAACCAGTCTCACCGCAGGCAGACGGTCTAACTCTGGCAAATCTGATGGTAGCCTACTAGCACATCTGCATCAAAAGACATTTATCTACGGTTGCTGAGCAGGCTCTGAACATTCAATATTCAGTTGTCCACCCGGTGAGTTCCTCATTGCCCGTAAATTCACAACTCAAATGGGTTATCTGCTGAAATTGCTTTAGTTGACTTTCAAAATCCTTTGAATAAGGTGAGCACATGCGACATGTTAGTTTGTTTTTTTTTTGTCCCCGAATGTTGAACGTTGAATGATAAGGAGGACCTAGCGTGGGATTTTCATCTAGCGTGGGAACTCCCAAAATTGAAATTGAAATTGTGATGCCCCGAGTCCTTCGTGCAAACATACAACTCCGAGGACCTTTTCTTGGTTCCCCGGTCGTCCGCTGTCGAGTCATTGCTCACCCGCTCTTGGCTCTCTGTTTTCAAGAGATTTGTCCTCTAATCTAATGCAATAGGACGCTCAGTAAAAGGCTCCGCGAGGTACAGAACGTAATTGAGTCGTGAAGGAGTCGAAGTGATCTCAATCAGCAGGGTCAACAATATGAGTACTGCTACGTACAGTGGGCGTGGATGAAACTCGGGAGCGTTTTTTTCCCAAAAAATCGGATAGCAGAGTCCGATCGAAAAGGGGGATATTAGATTTAAGCGGGATCACTGGAAGGTGCTAAGCTACTTACCACCGTTCTTCAGGTGTTCTCTGATGCCCGAACACGATCGTAACCTTTGGCGGTCGATAGTCTCGTTGTTACTCCCTTTCACCGGGGCCTGCATGCTGAGATGATCCTTCGGGGCCTTGTCTACCATAGCCCTAAATGATCCCCGGCGGGAACTGTGATCTTGTTCATCCAATATCCAACTTAGGGTCAGTAACATAAGCGTCGAGTCGATAGTGGTTATTACGTACATACAGTTAGTGTGGATGAAACTTGGAGCGTTCCATGATGTTTTCAAAAAAATTTGGATGGAAGAGTCCGATGGAAAGGGGGATGTTGGATTCAAGTAGGATCACTGGAAGGTACTGAGCTACTTACCACCCTTCTTCAGGTGTTTCCTGATACCCGGACACAATTGTACCTGCCCACCTTTGGCGGTCGATAGTTTCGTTGTTACTCCCTTTCGGTTGGCACCGGGGTCTGCATGCTGCAGCTTTGAGATGATTCTTCGGGCCTACGACACCATAACCAGGATCCAAAGGGTCAGGAACATGAGTCTGCTTCGAGTCGGTGGTGGTTATTACGTACATTCAGTTAGCGCGGATGAAACTTGGAGCGCTCCATGATGTGTTTTCAAAAAAATTTGGATGGAAAAGTCCGATATCCGAGGAAATTTGGGGGGTGCTTGGATAAGGGAGATTGGAAAGAGTCAAGCTACCATCCTTCTTCAGGGTGCTCCCTGATGCCCGGACATGATTGTATCCGCCCACCTTAGGCGGTCGATAGCTTCTTGTTACTCCCTTTCGGTTGGCGCCGGATTCTGCATGCTGCACCTTTCAGATACTGCTTCGGAACTTGTCCATAGAAATCGGGGTCAGACAAAGTTGCAACCGTGGTTGAAGATGGCGTCAGATTTCCCGCGGTCATGGGGAGGACTCGTGGGAATTCGACTTCAAAGTCGAGATTTCACATTCCCTCCATGCAACGAATGGTATGGTACTTGAAATTCTGGCGTTCTACCCTAGCCTTGTGCCTTCTCTGATAGCGCGGTGAAAGAACAAAAACGGAGTAAAGGCGTCGGGCAACAATTGAAACGAGGCATTTCTCGGTAGAACGTCCTACTCAAACTGCACTGGTGATGTAGTAGCGTCTACTATTCCTCTTTGCACATTCGTGACTACATGAGCAAAAATAAAATCACATCTGCGTCTGGTCTAGTTACGAACGAATATGAGAGATATCAAAATCTCGACACCGTGCATTCCAAGCATCGCCCAGAATGAGGCCTGGAAACCCTTAAACTGCGAGATAGCGTCACTTGGCTGGTTTCTATTCACACTTGTCGCAACGGAAGATGTCACTACCCCAAGTGAGAGAATTATTCAACGAGGCTCAAAAAAAAAGGACACAATCTCACTCACCGGCAACACCTATGGTTGAACCGACTTGATATGCTGTGTACATGATCGCACCAACAACACCTTGGTCGATGGGCCGTGCACTCTCCATGACCGCGATTGTGTTCCCAACATATGCCACAGAGACGCCAGTCATACCAAGAATCATTGCAGGAAGCATGTGGGACCAGTACTTGCTTGGCCTGTCGGCAAAAGCGAAGAGTACGACGCTAGCAGCCATGAGAACTTGTCCACCGATAAGCAGAATTCGACGGGGAATTTTGGGAGCAAAGATGCCAGTCAGTATAGCACTGATACCCGCTGTGATACCGAGCGGGAAGCAGCGAATAGCGGCAGAAATAGCTGATGTACGCCATAGGTCCTTACATTCAAAGCATTATCAGAAACTGGACGTTCAAGTGAGGGAAAAGGGCGACTTCTTTACCTGGAAGATTTGTACAAGGTTGAGTTCCATCCCAAAGGCAAACCAATAGATGCTCCATGCGTAGAAAAACAAAGGAATGAAATTTTTGTTGGTCCATGTTCTTGGTGGTACAGCAGGATCCTTCACGAATTTCTCGATGACGAAGAACGCAACTATCAAAACTACGGCAAGGACTAGCGTTACAATGACACGTGCTGTACCCCATCCTGAGAAACGTATAAGATGGAAAAATCTCAACGGCAAAGGATCATGAAAACTTGCCAACTTCACTGGAATCAGAAAGTGCGAACACAAGGAGGATCAGGGCAGCGGTGAGTGTGGTGGTACCCAGCCAATCAACTGACCGACGTTCCCGTGCTTCAGGGTAATGATGCTTCGGTAGAACGAACCACCCCAACACGGAAAACGGCACCACGAGTATGGTAATGAGGTAATAGACTGATCTCGCCCATTAGCCAGAGAGTTGCAATGGGAACATATATAAGGTACGTACCCCAACGCCAGGAAGCACGAGCTGAAAGTGCTCCTGAGACAATGAATCCAATAATATTGCCAATGGACCCCGAAGCTCCAAAGATTGCAAGCGCACGGCCTTGTTCCGCAGGGTCGGGAAAATAGGTGACAAGGAGTGAAATCGCCGAAGGAACATTCATCGCAGCACCGATGCCTTGAATCGCTCGAAAGACAATGCTCATGATAGGGTCGACGCTCGCCGCGACTGGAATACTGAACAAACCGAGAATGGCGTATCCCACACAGAAGATGGGCTTGGGATGGGTGATATCGGCGAGACGGCCAGAAGCAAGCATGAACGCGGCGAAGGTGAGTGTGTATACGGAGAGGATCCATTGCAGTGAACCAGGAGTGAAGTCCAAATCTGCGCCCAACTGCACAAACGAGGTGGGTTCAGCAATCAATAGTTGGACGTGTAGATGCTCACCTCGGGTAACGAAAGAATGGCTGCAGATGCGTTGAAAATATCGAAGAATTGGGAAGAGCACAGGATAAAAAGGATGAGGTTTCGCCTGAGCTTGGTGACTGGGAGCTCAGCCTGTGCATTATCCACGGTGGCCGGAGGAGCCCCAGCTTCCATTTCTTTTATGTTCTCTTTAGCATCTGGGAAAGAATTTTGACCAGTCGAGGTTCCGGACGACATGAATGATAGCAAGTACAGAACATTGGTATGAATGAGCCCCCAGCCTATATTGTGCTGAATTCCCGAATCTGTCGTGAATTAATAACAGAACACGGCAGCCAGACAATTCACCGCCCATGCTTGCCAAGAGGGGCTCATGTTCATCCGATCTGGATCTGCCCCATCAGGAAAGTCCGGCGCTCGATGATCATCATCTGCGTCCATGCAACACACACACACCGATGAACCGGAGTCCGCTGAACCAGCTAGCTTATAAGCTCATCTTTGGTTTTCACTATCGTCACGTCTACATGTCTCGCTATCTCACCTTTTCTCTGATCACCTTCCTTGCCGCTTACACCCTTGGTGACCGGCTCCTTCCCCAACGTAGCCCATTTGCAATCGAAGACCCCTCATGCGAGGCGGAGTTCTCTCCTGGCTGGGAAATCGTCGCGGGCGTTTATGACGTCGCTCCCGAGAAATTCATTGAGAAGATGGGAAGCTTTTTCAACTACGAGTGGTGTGTGAGTCGATAAAGAAAGACCTCCATTTATCCTCTATCCCTGACTTACGTCTCAGAGCACCTTTTCTCCCATACGCAAAACCGGAACGAACAACGTCCCCGGGGCGACGCGCGTCTTCTCCTACTTTGGAGGCGAGTTTCCGGAATACCTCATCCACTACTCCAAAAGCGAGAAGACTCTCGAGATGGCGTGGAGGATGCAAGGACCTGAATATATCACCAATGCGCCCGTTAAGCCAAACGGTACTGTGATCATAGGGGGATACACTGAGGCTTTGCGGCTTCAAAGTGTCTGCGGAGGTGCGGCGACACAGGTTGAATTTACTGGGCGATACTGCTCGGATGATTTGGAAGCTGCGTTCGGCATCATGAGGGGCGTGCATGGACATGGGGTTAAGAATGTGACAACAGAGCTGAATGCGAAGGAGATTGATGGGAAGTTTGACTGTCCCGAGAGCCTCGCGTCCAAGTAGTAATTCACCGTTTGTTCTTCTGACACTAATGTTAAACGAACATTTTTTTGAACGACATTGAAGTCTTGTTGAAATGAGAAACCAGAAAATACACGAAGAACGCGAAGAATGTGCCAATGTCAGCGCCAGGGATGACCTCTCCACTATATGACACCGGACCGGCTACCGTTGGCGTCGGAAATTGAAATGGGCGTTAATTGACTCGTAAGAGCGCCAAAGAGCTGCGTACGATTCTGAACATCCGAACACCCGAGCTCTGGGCGTTGAGCGCTAGCCTCCGAATTACTCAGGAAAAAGACCACTGGCATGAGTCAGAACCGGATAACACATCTCGACGACATCTATCATTAAAAATCCCTATCGTCTCGAGTATTCTAGTATGACCCCACACCCTTTCAGCTGGACTCGCATCTTTGTCGTACTAGGTAACGAAGATACACTTCAATCTCACAGAACCGAATTCATTCGTGACTCAGCTGGACTCTACACAGAAGTCTCATCACCATCGAAAGCCAACCTTTGTTTGGTATTCGTCCAACTTACGAAGATCCTAGGTTCCGAGTCCGACAACTGTAGGTGAACACAACGCTTGGGGAACTGCGAAACGGAGGGCATGATACACGGACATAGTTCACGATAGATTTTGGGTAAACGCTACATATGCTCGTACATGGGGCGTATAAACGAGAAGCAAAAAAAGAGGAGTCCGCCACGCGAGCGGGGCACGTGTGAGGCTGATTAGGTATGCGTTCCTGGGACCGTTCCCTCGTCGACTGCGCTTTCACCATTACCACGACGCGTCTTGTCTCCCTCGGACCCGCCAATACACCACCAGACTACCTATGTATAACATCGACACCAAATTCAGCGGGAGAGATCGTTATAACATCGTTTCTGGTTAGGCGAGACTAGTTATGATTCCAGTTCTATTCTTCCAGAACTCGTACTAACTAGATACAGGGTATATAAGCGGCAGAAACCGGACAAGTCCTTCTACGGTTTTTGCTGATAATAAATTATCTCTTCCACGAAGCACGATCAATCACACTCAGCACATCCGATGCTGTATATCAGGTCTGAAAGTTCGAATAGGTCAGCTGTAATTGTCACATTGAGGTTTCAACTACAGGGGATCACTGACGAACTACAATTTTTTTAGAGCTTCCGTTTTTACGCAGATATGGAGAGACGCGGATCATCGACCAGTACCCCATACTGGGGAGTCTTACTCCCCGTAGGGTGGACGTTGACATCTAGAAATTGCCCTGCTGCGAACACGACAAAGTCCATTGGGGCTTCGGGATCTGTGTTATCTGCTCCTGTCAAAGGACTTCCTGTTGAAAACTTCGAGGATCCGCTGCCATCGTGCGCTCCTCTCCAAAGAAATGACCTTCAACTACCCCCACGCCAGCACTTGATCCGACTCTCAATACAAAGTTCACCAACACACGTTCCTACACTGGCCCATACCCTATCTTTCAGCCTTACAAATCATTCAGAGCTCGCTTTGACACCTCAAATGGTTCATTCTTCCCCTTCCTTAGCTCGGTTGTTCAATTTTGGATGGGCAAACCTCACACTGCAGTATTTCCCGCGTCCCTATGACCTGAACCTTTTGCTTCCTACCATCAAGATGATTGGTTTCCAGATGCGCATGGAGAACGATGGTTTAGTGAGACGTTATCTTCACCTCCGTTGCATCAAGAACGGAACGTGAATATCGAAGAGAGGCCCTGGAATTTTATATTGCGAGTGAGGCCGACGAAACATGTCCAACCGACTCTTGTCGCCCTTCGACGCAGAAGGAGCATACCACCTTACAGGCATCGATTCGGGACCTCGCTCAACTCTCTCACCTCCAACGTTTCCTGTGCTTAAAAAAACCAATAACGAGACGTTGGCGAGTGAAAATGAAAACTTGCGGCGGACCTTCTCATTCTATAATTACAATCGGAAACATGGCCCTACGGTAGCAAGCTTCATCCTAAACATTTTCGTCTACTGTACCGACGCTAGTAACTCCGACGACTCCCGCGATGACTCTCCAATTTTTGATAGATAACTCATTGATTCCGATGCTCCCCCGAACTTTGTATACATCTCCTGCTCTCAAGCATCCCGGTCGAGATGGCATCGCTGATATCATTCGATCCTCAATCTACTGCAGTGGATGATATCCCACAACCAACGACAGACGGGGCAATGTATATGGACTCCGGGCTCGGCAATACCGACAACAACAATGGTAAAGACCCAAAAAAACATTTGAGAAATTGTGGTGGTGAAGATATTTGACCACTCCAATATCTCGACCATTTGACGACTCGGCAGCACGGCTGGTAACCGCGCGTAAACTCCAATCTTCTCTCTTCTGTTCTACCCTCTAGCTGCAATGTTTCGCAAATAAATGGTGCCTTGCGACGCCGACGCGTCACCGCGATTGAAAGGCTAGTTGATCAATTTTCTTTCTTTGATGGACGTTGATGGGGCTTGAATTTAGGCCAAAAGCTCCAACTTGCTGATACAGGAGACCACTAACGTACTGTCTCCACCGATCTTCCGTCCATTGTACATGTAGTACCGATCCTCGACAGCGAGGAAGGTACATACTGAAAGCCTGCGTACGTATGGATTTTCTTTCTGACGCCCTTCACGGCGTGGTCCAGAGTTCACATCGATGATCTACGCTGCCCCGAGTCCTGGCCGCTTCTGAGAGAAAGGGTGACATGGTCGTACCCCTCCATTACTCGAAGTCGTCTCCATCGCGAAGTCCATATACCCAAAAGTCAGGGTTGTCTCATAGCAACGACGAGTGAGGCATGTCGGCCACGACAATGTGACGTACTCTCGTGGACCATTTCCCGCTACCCACTACCACCGTGAAGCTCGCCTGTTCGACAGCACTCGAACGTCTATGTCTGCTTCCTATTATGCTGTCTGATAGCTCTCCAGGAAGTCCTACGGCGAGAGTCGAGGAGTTTCCAAGGTAAGGCCTCACCTTCGCTAGCGTTACTATACTTAGCTCAAGTTAGCTCTGGACTACAAGCCAATCCCAAGCATCAGAACTCAGTAGTGTCGTACCTGAATAAGGGTGCCCAATCATCGAACGGGTTACGAAATCGTCAAAATCATTTGATCCCGGTAGTAATATAGATGAGCTCCTCATGTACTTACACCTATTATTAGTTCCGCGTCTTTCACCTCAACAACAGCCCCTCGACAGGATGAGAGCTGGACAGTTGAAGCTGTACTATTATTGAGCTATTGGACCTTGTATGTCACTAAAGCGGCGGTGCGGGCAGCTTACTGGTACCGTCGTGAATGCCACCGGCATGTGGTAGATGCGCGGCGAGTCATCGATTCATCTTCTGATTGATTGTAATGAGAAAAATTGCGCCGACTAATGGTGCTCTGAATTGTCGACGAACTCGTGGAAGTACTGCAGCTGGCTTAGTCGCGACTCAGCAACGTTGGAGTGTTGCCTCTCTTTTTTTTTCAAGACTGAAGTCAACCTGGAGTAAGTTCTGGCCAGCCGAAGATGGTGGTTTTTGCCGTGCCGCCTCCCTAACAACCATCGACAACACGGTATGCCACGACCATGCGAATATGAATGGTAATCTATTTATAAAAAGCTATAATTACTTGCAAGCTTACCTTCCCTCCCCTTCTTAACCTCCTCCTCTTCGTTACACTTTTCATCCTTTCTTCTTTCCATTTCTTTTGCTCAGAAGCAGCAGCGCTGCCTGGTTCGTGTTGTACATCCAGATTCTTTTGTAAGTCCATCAATCTCATTCCTCTCCTGGCTTCTGATTGTCAAAACAGCACACGTTCTTTCAAAAGCGCTCATTAGTTAGCTCTTACTTTTCGAAATCATGAAGTTCACTAGCACCTTCACCCTCGTACTGGCCGTATTGCCATGTATCGTTTCAGTCAGTGCGCTTCCTCAACGGGGCGGTCAGAGAGGAGGTCAGCAGGCACAGAACGCTGCTGCTCAGAAGGCTGCAGCTCAGAAAGCCGCAGCCCAGAAAGCCGCTGCTCAGAAGGCTGCTGGGCAGAAAGGCCAGCAGGGTCAGACGGGCCAGCAGACTCAGACGGGACAGACAGGCGCGGGACAGACAGGCACGGGACAGACAGGCACGGGACAAGCAGGCACGGGTCAAAATAATGCCGGTAATGGGCAAGCAGCTGGTAATGGACAAGCGGCTGGCGGCCAAGGCGGTAACCCCCAGACATCACAGAGTGCGTTCCTTCTTTCCCTTGCGAGTATCCTGTCCTGATTCCTTCCTGTCAGCTCTTGACCCTTCGGTTATCGCAAAGGGCTTCGCTCAAGATGGACAGAGTACACCGGAAGCAGGTAATGCCGCGTTTCCGCTTGCTTTACGGTCGTGAAAGCACTAAACCGCCTCCTCTCCAGGTCAAGTTCCGTCATTGACATCGACCAATAACTTTATCAACTTTTGCGCGTTGACTCTTCCTCAAACCCCCATCACCAGTAAATTATATCTTTTTTTCTCAACTGTGCAGCCCGCTAACTGATTCTTATGTAGATGGCCAGCAAATTACGACTGGTTCATGTAATCCTGCCCCCATTGGTTTGATACCAGCCGTCGGCAAGATGCCCTCGGCCAAATTTACGAATCCTGCCAACGGCGGCACTGTTGCGGCCAACACGCCGTTTACGATCAGCATGGCGGTCAGCAACCTTGCGACTGGTAACTTCGTGAACGCACAGGCGAACTACTTTGCTGCACCCCAGCAGTTGGATAACACAGGAACGATCATCGGGCACACCCATGTTGTTGTAGAAGCCTTGACGAGTTTGGGCCAGACGACCCCGACGGATCCCCAAAAGTTTGCATTCTTCAAGGGTGTGAACACCAAGGCTCAGAACGGGGTTGTTACCGCGGCCGTTGACAAGGGTTTACCGGCTGGTGCTTACAGGTTGTGTTCCATAAACAGTTCCTCCAACCATCAACCTGTCATTGTCCCCGTCGCTCAGCACGGATCTTTGGATGATTGTGTTTATGTGAGTTGGTTTTTATCTTTTTCTATTTTTCTCTCATTCATTTCTTTTCAAAGTTCACTTCCGGCGCTGCCAACGGCCAGAACAACGGCCAACAAGGAGGTGCTGCTGGTACCGGTCAACAAGGAGGCGCCGCTGGTACCGGTCAGCAGGGAGGTGCTGCTGGCACCGGTCAACAAGGAGGGGCCGCTGGTACCGGTCAACAGGGAGGTGCTGCTGGCACCGGTCAACAAGGAGGTGCCGCTGGTACCGGTCAGCAGGGAGGTGCTGCTGGCACCGGTCAACAGGGAGGTGCCGCTGGTACCGGTCAAAAGGGAGGTGCTGCTGGTACAGGTCAAAAGGGAGGTGCTGCTGGTACAGGTCAACAAGGTGGTGCCGCTGGTAATGGTCAACAAGGTGCGACTGCTGCAAGTAGCGCTGCCGGTACTGCCAGCACTAGCACCGGTCAGAAGGGTCAGGCAGGTCAGAAAGGTCAAGCTCAGCAAGGCCAGAAGGGTCAGGCTCAACAAGGTCAGGCTCAGCAAGGCCAGAAAGGTCAGCAGGCCGCCCAACAAGGCCAGAAAGGTCAACAAGCTGCTGCCAAGGGTGGTGTAAGTTATTCTGTTCAATCTCTCCCTCATTAGAATGATGCTGATTGCTTGAATGCAGCGTCGCTAATAAACGCCTTCACGTCTGATTTTTCATGCTGCATGACAAATATACCTTCCTGACCTTATACGACTCGGAGAGTCTTTGCTTTACTCTGCTTTTTTAGACCAATTGATACCATACCTGTATTATTCGACTCTTCCTTTTCCCCCTGAGTTTGTGCTTCTTTCTGCCTTATATATATGCGACGAGTATTTCGGAACGGAGGGGCCAAGTATTAGTGCTTTTCAGGTTAGCTTTTTTACCCTTACATTCCGATGTTTAAGAAAGTTTGGAATACGAAGAGGATAAAGGGAATTACTGCACCGTGACTTTGAACTTGATTATGTGACGCAAGCCGTAAGTCGTTTGCGTGCTGATATCTGGATTTCTACCACGTTGAACCCGTCATTCACTGTACATAATAAGCTTCGAGTCTCGTTGTGGTGAGAGCGAGTATACCTCTTTCAGTACTGAAGTTGCGGACACCGTGGAATCGAAGTCACTGTGATGGCAATCTCTACAGCAACATCCTGCACTGCTTGTTGATCATTATCGGGTTATATTTGACAGCAGACGACCGCCTACAGCTGCCGTAGAAGCCTTTGAATTCAATTCTTCCCGCTTGACCAACGAATCCTATGTTGCCCCCTGTCGTTATCTTACAATTAAAAAAATCACTGCGCATCAAGTACTTGAGTTTTCAACAGACCCACGTCTTGGAAGGATAGAACTGCATGTCAACCCTTTTTTTTTGTATTCAACTCGAGGACGTAGCTATGTAGGATCTGACAGTAATCATAATATAGGCTGGAATCAACGCGCGCAGATGAATGAATCATGGCGTGGGTTGATTTGGAAGGATCGGGAGAGCTTTTGGCATTTCCTCCGTGCTAGGTAGATAATTGTGATGTATTTCTGAGGTATATATTTCGCGGCCTTCGTAGATGGTGTAGAGACCGAATCACAGGTGCAGCTGCTAGTCCAGGCCTATGAGAAATTCGTCGCAATCTACGAGACTTCAAATAAAGGTCGAGATTCAATTAGGATTTGCATTTCGACGTAAGCGGGTCGGAAGTGGGAACTCGAAGTGTCAGGCGTCATGTAGATTCAAATCTTCGGCTTACGGTTCGGAGTTTTGGGGTGAGGGCGTGAAAGACGGATAGGAATACCAGGGATCGACCAAACATCGACTGCAATCGATGTGAGGCAATAAGTGATAGGTAACGGCTGAGAATGAGCTTCCAAGTCGAGATTCTCATTAGATACTTGGACCTTCAGCCTTTAGCGAGCGCTTCAGTTACAATGATGCCGCTGGTTTTGTTGCCACAGTAGTAGTCTTTCGGAAATCGTCCCGCTACAGGAGGATAGTGATGCGGTCTGCAGGCTCATCGAAGGACGCATGGCGGTGTGATGATTCGAAGTAACTGCAGGTCCGTTCGTTACCCTCTAATACGGCACCAAGGACTTTGAATACCTTCGGTTTTTCTTTAATCGAGCTTCCGCATGTTCTCTGGAAGGTGGCAGATTTGTATGGCGCAGTATAAGGTGTTCTGATTCGTCGGAGGGATTGGAAATGAGGAGTTCTATCTTTGACATCACACTCGGCAGTCACCTTGACCCACAACAGCGGGAAAGAATTACATAAGCCTAGTTGCTGGCGGGCGGTGAGCTTGGAAACAGTAGCCTTCGACTCACTGGTCTCAACTTGGGGGAGGCGAGTCTTTTCTCTTCAAAGACCACCTTCACTTCAAAGCTATTCTGCCACAGGTCCGTTGCTCTTCTTGTTCTCAGTTCTGTCTCTCACCCTCCTCCAGGCGGTGCCCGGGGCGTTTCTCTCCTTTTTTTTTCTTTCCCGTACAGAGCTACAATGAAGTTCTTTCGGGTATTATCGCTGTCGTTGCATGCGCTGGTCGTCGCAGTTTTGATGCTTTCAGATCTTACTACAGGCGAGTACACACCAGAACTTTATGTGATCAATCCATTAACCTTGTCGTTTTACGGTTATTAAGCTCACAGTCAAGCCAATAGACCACTCAAGAGACTAACACATCCTTCCACGCTCTCTATCGAAATCCTACCACGAACAAAGACCTTAAACCTCGAATCACGCCATTTGCAAAATGCAAGAACGAGCGTCCTACACCACAGCGATTCATTCAGATTGGTACTATCAGCTTTCGGGGAGAAATTTAACCTTCATCTACGCCCTAACGATCACCTCATTCACCCTGATGCACGTATTACCTATTTCTCTCCCGATGGACAACGCCAAACGGAACCTCTTTTACGTGAATCTGTGAAAGCATATCTAGGTGAAGTCGTCCACGACTCTCACACTATGTCGCGTATGCGGGAAGACGCTGCTGGCGTTGTTTATGATAATGACCGCAAAGGAGAACTCGGATGGGCAAGGATCATTGTCTGGAATCAGGGGGACTCCGTCTCTGGTAGCTCACCAGTCTTTGAAGGCGCGTTCAGTGCACGGGGAGATATTTATCACGTTATGACCAAGGATAACTATTTGAAGGTGAAGGGCAAACTTGATGCCGAGATCGGGATTAACTATGGCGATGTGGGACTGCTGGATGAGGGTTTGGTAATTTGGCGTGATTCCGATGTGATGACTCCAGAGGAAGAGGCCCTCCACACCGGTGTCACGATCAAACCTCAAACATGCGGCCATGATAGACTGGAGTGGAACAAGAAACCAGACATCAATCAGGCATTACAGAAACCCGTGTCTTCGAACAATTGGCCTGTCCTAGATTTCTTTAACTCCCCGTTCGGCATGGATTCGTTCAGTAACTTTTCGCTGGCCAGAAGAGATACCGGTGGCGACGTTGCTGGAGGTGGAATGTCTACGAAGCGAGTTGAAATATGCTGACTCGCCCTTACGTCCGTCCTAATCTTTCTTTTGTAGTTTCGTCGGGAGCATCGGCAACCGTGATGGGTGTCCCACCTCACAAAAAATAGTAAGTCCAAAAGCCCCTTAGGCTCTCCATTGTTTTCACTTTCCTAAAACTCTACAGTTATACATGGGAGTCGCAGCCGACTGTGAATATGTCACAAGATATGGAACAAAGGAAAACGCGACGCAGAGAATTCTGAGTGACTGGAATGCGGCCAGTTCGCTATACAAGGTACCGCTATCGTCTATCCTGTGAAGCTCCATATTTAAAGAATCTTTTTATTAGACCACTTTCAATGTCAGTCTTGGGATTGTTGAGCTGCAAGTACAGAGTCCCGAGTGAGTCTTCTTTTTCTTTTGATTGTTACCTCTCCTGATCTCCTACTCCAGTTGCCCGGCTCAGGCAGACCCAAATTTGCCCTGGAACGTCAACTGTGAGGGCGCAGAACTTGATAACAGGCTTTCGACTTTCTCACAGTGGCGTGGTAACAAGGGGAATGACAGTATCGGTCTCTGGCATCTCATGAGCGGTTGCCCTACCGGATCGGAAGTCGGTATTGCTTGGCTTGCCACCTTATGCCAGCAAACTGCTTCAGGGCAGCCAGGTAACGTTGTCTCTGGCACAGGCGTTTCCACAGCTGGTATCACGGAATGGCAAGTTGTGGCCCACGAGATCGGTCACAATTTTGGCGCTATCCACGATTGTGCGGACGGCTGCCAAAGTAGTAACGTGACGTGCTGTCCTCTGGCTTCTAATAGTAACTGTAATGCGAACGCCAAATTTATCATGAGCCCTATCGCTCAGACTGGAGAGAAGATCTTTTCGGAGTGTACTGTTGGGAATGTTTGTAAGTGGGCTTCGTGTTGTCGACTATTTCCTTCGGCTGACTGGTCATATATAGGCTCATTGATGAAGGGCGTCGGTGGTAAAACTGATACATCATGTCTCGCCGACCCGGGTGTCGGGACACGGAAAATCTTCAGTCTTCAGATGTGCGGCAACGGTATTGTTGAGGATGGCGAGGACTGTGATCCAGGTGCCGGCAACAACTCGACATGTTGTGACGTTAATACGTGTAAATTCATAAACGGAGCGGTTTGCGATCCTTCGAGCAGTCCTTGCTGTACGAACCAATGCGCATTTGCACCGAGTACCCAGGTTTGTAGGCCCTCGAAGGACTCTCGATGTGATGTGGAGGAGTTGTGTACCGGAAACTCGGGAACGTGTCCTAAGGATGTGACGAAGCCGAATGGTACGTGCAACGATTGTATGTGGTCGAGATTAACCGTTTTACTCGTTGATAGGTCAATCGTGCGGTTCCGATGGCCTTGCCTGTGCTAGCGGCCAGTGTACCTCGTTATCAGGTAAGACCCCACTCGGTTAATGCCAATTCAGTTCTTTCTAAGTTCCTTCTAGCACAGTGCCAATCTGTTGGGGCCTCCATGGGCCTGAAGACCGGATGCCAAAATCGCGGCGACAACACCTGCCGGATATCATGTCAAGATCCCTCTAAATCCAACTCTTGTATTCTGCTATCCTCGTTGCTCATAGACGGGTCACCTTGCGGTGGGTGTTCATTCTACTGAACCCTTTCCCCATACTCAAGATAGTGATTTATTGTTTAGGCTATGGAGGAAGCTGTATCTCTGGGACGTGTCAAGCGGGTAGTCTCTTGGATACTGCCAAAGTATACTGAATTCATCTTCAATGTATTGACGACATACTCATGATCTGTTAGGCATGGTATACGCAGAACTTGCAGATTGCTATCCCAGTCACGGTCATCGCTGGTATTATGATGATACTTCTGGTCATATTTTTGGCGAGATGTGCGTTCAGATGCCTGTGTCACACTGTCCTTGCTAACCCTATCCTCGCTTCTTCAGGTTTGTGTCGCTTGAAGGGTAACAGGAAAGTGAGCTCCGAGCCACAGGTTTACGGAACTGCGGGACATCAACGGTTAAGGAGTGATATGTATGGACCGTATCCTTCCATGTGAGTTGTCTTCTCTTAGGGGCGTGATTTGATGATTGTCTCAACGAGAACGTAGGCAAACTCTTCAAGCACCTCCAGCCTCTCAACCTCAACCCCCGCTCACCACCTTTAGTCCCCCGTCGCATTGGGTGGACGAGAGGCCGTATAACGGTCGATAGATGTTCCGGACAGCTTCTCCTTTAGCATTGGACACTCATGACTTCACTCTCGACAACTGTAGCCATCAACCACAACGTTCTTTTACCCATCTATACCATGATCTTTAATAGTTGCCGTTGCTTAGTTTGTTTAGATGTATTAGTGAGGATTTATTTTCATGCACATTTATTGTTATGGATTTGTGATGTGTTCTTGGGAATGATTAATTGCAGCCCCCATCTGTCACAAAACGATGAGTTCAAGTGTACATGTCGGCGAATGGGGGCACTTTTCGAGGAACGACACTTGGCTGACAAAGGCGCTTGAGCGCCCGATTAGCGACTGCGCTCTGTACTGCGCTTGGACTTGAACTGCTATCATCTCAGTCGTTTTCGACGATATTCCTAGCTCACCCTTGTGGAAGGGCGAACGCGTTTGACCAGAACGTGCCGTTGGGAAGAATTCCGAAACTCTGGGACGATTTCAGGACCAATCTCAGATTGAATCAACTTTCGAACTTAAAAAAAAAATATAGGGTAAACCCTAGGGATGTGGTAATTGGGACGAGGGAAGGACTTGATATCTCCGCAAAATATGAAAGATCAGTACGTTTTTCCTCATTCTGAGCCTATGACACAGCTCTCACATCTTCCGGTAGGAGGTATATTGACTCTTCTGTGCCTGTCATCTGTTGAAGCTTTTCGGCAGAACTTGAGTTTTTTTGCATCGCTGTGCGACGGTGAGAGGGGTAGACCTAGTCTTCTTCCATTTATCAGTCAACAACGCCATTTTCAGAGAATAAGGCCGCATTCCATGTTGTTCATCAACTTCTGTGCCTCGGTGTGTCTCTGTCTCACACCCCGAAACCGTTTAGTTCGCTTTTCTAATCTCCAGTGGGGTAATATCCGATGCCGAGCCTCAAAATCCCTCCCACACCCACATGTCTCTGGCCCTCGTTCTGTCACTCAGCCGAACCGGCTTCGGCTTTCGGGATGTGACGGTGCTCTGGATCTCTTTGTCCTTCAAAACCTTTCTGGTCCTTAATTTGAGCAGTAGAATACACCCCACGACTGGCTATGTTGGCGCTTCAAACTCAGTGCTAGAAAGGCACGATGACGGGTTCTGCTGCGGACAGTCAGAATTTTGTAGGATGTGTTACATCGTGCTTTCGTCTGGTTGCGGACACAATACTTAGCCTCGACGGCTCTTTTTGTTGGCATCTTCTCGCCAGCGTTTTGTGCGTGTGATCATTATTTCTTCTCGAGCCTCACCTTGCAGCCGTTTTTGAAGGCCTTTTTTCTGTGAGTCCCGTTCTTGTTGTTACCGAGTCGTCTTTTATTCATCGTAAAATAAACGTGCCGGAGCGCGCGGCTTTCACATCTTTTCCTCCGCTGTCAACACAACTTCGACTCGTAGAAAGTAATTGCATCCGTTTGATGCTAACAGAACATCAAATATATTCAACATATCAAACGGGAGGGTCCTCCCAGATGTACCCCAATGATTTCTTCGGCACGTCAGGAAATGCTTTCTGGTTCAATCACCATTAGACAAATGATTCGATGGAACTGAGCTTTCCCAGCTTGGCATGTCACGGAAGGAATTTGTGTGTGCCCGTCCCGGCAAGTCTAAACCGAATTGATTTTGCGACGAGAACCTGATTAGTTCTCAGCGTCCTGACCTGAAGGACGTTGGGCTCTCTCTCGCAATGAAAGTCCTGGGTCGGATGAAAGCAAGGAATCGATGCCCACTGGCTCTATCCGTCGCATAGGGAAAAAGTGCGTAATCGAAAACCTCCGGGGTTCAAGAAACGTAGGTGTTCTTTTTTTGTTGGCGACTTGACGAGGTTCGAAAATTGACAGCTACAATGAATCAAAGTTCTTCAATTTCTTTTTACACGTAACGAACGATTACTCACTGGGCCGGGCAGGAGAAGTATGTGATGGCTTGTTGATTTAAAGCCAGAAAACCGTATAAAAAGGGCCTCAAAGGAGCTCTAATCCTCACTGAACACTCCTGCAGTTTTCTGTTAAATCACTACACCTTCTGCTCAACATGTTGTTCAACAAACTCGTTACCATCTCTGCTGTTACGACTCTTGCTGCCGCCACAGCGCTCCCTCGCGGTGGAGGTGGAGGTGGTTCCGGAGGCTCAGGCTCTGGTAGCAACCAGTGCTGCGAACAGGTCCAAACCGCGGACGAGGCGAATGCCAGTGGTCTGGGGGCCATTCTTGGCCTGCTCGGTGTTGTTTTGGGCGATATCACCGGTCTTATTGGCCTTAATTGCAGCCCAATCACTGTTATTGGCACCGGAAACGGTGGATGGTCAGTCGACTAGTGGTTCTTATCCTGACCAACCTTATTGACCAGCCGGATTTCTTCTCTTTAGCAACACCAACACTGTCAACTGCCAGGGCACCGCCCTAGGTAAAATATAATTGTTTCCTCCAGCCACCTTGCTTTCTTACTGACAATTATTGCGTCTTTAGGTGGCCTCATTAACATCGGCTGCATTGCCATTCAAATTTGAACGTCCCTCGGTCGGAAAATGAGGATTCGAAGTTTTAGTACTTTCGGGTTATGTTTGGACTTTGGTCGCTGGGACAGGTCGTGTTTGTAATGTGTTGTAGTTCGCGCATGAAAAGTTTCTGATTTGATGATCGATAATCTTGTGTACAATCGACCAAATGTTTGGGATAACTGTGGTCATTCTTACTTCAGACTTTACTTTTCACCCGAAATCTTTCCGGTGACCTTCGCGTTTTACATAGACAATCGTCGGTCCAGATGAGTGTTAGCCTAGCCTTGCCAAAAAGGCCGCGTCGTACTTTAGTAATACCTGGATCCCAGACCTGTTCTGAGGGAGAAACCGTCGTTATGTCAATCATCCACCCTGGTACCTACAAGCACATGTATTTTTTCACAAGGACTGCAAGCGGATCCTAACTGAACCTAAATTTACATGTGTGCTTTATTGCACAAGGCCTCAGCCAACAGACTCCGACGTGATAGAGGCCGGACGCACGAGTGAACAAATGATTGACAATGAGTGTTGTCGCCGAGGCGAAAACTGGGGGACCTATACCCCTTACGGTGGTCAAAAGAACGTCTCGTATACCTGGAGCCCATGTTTCATATCCAGATAAGAAAAACGATCGGTGCAACATGAGCTGAAGCGCTGAAGCTGAAGGCCCAAGCTCCTTCGACGTACCTCGAGGACGCCCGACTTCCGGTAGTGTATTCTGCAGAGCTCGTTTCTGAGGCACCTGATGCACCTAAGGAGATCAACATTCTGCTAGCCCTTCTTGAGACAAAAAGCCATCTTCAAGATTGTCCGGACAAGCGTCTGCGACCGATATCAGATCTAATCTTGTGAGAAACCTTCTCGGTGGCGGTGGATGTTCGGTTTTGATCTCCCCTGAAGTTGGGCAGGGTTCTCGGAGGTTTCTTACCTTTTCAAGGTGCTCTTGAAATGTTGTTCCGATGCCAAAATCAGATATCAGACAGTAAACTGCTGGAGGGGAATATACCAACATTGTTGTCACTGCTTGGCAGGCTACTAAGACCGGAAGGATTTTTTGAGGATCTTTATAGAGGCCTTTTCCCTTGATAATATATCTTGGGCATTGATGATAATCGCTGCTGGTTCTGCTCAGACTAAGCTCAACGAGGTTGGCGATACTGAGTATGACGGAGCCGAGTTGGGGGATGTTGTCACACATCACAGTATCGTGACCGTCACCTCAGGTTCAATTTGACGCGACGCGTACTGGCCGACGTGTTAAGAATTTAGGGCGAAAACAAAGTAAGGAACGGCAGCAGTATTCCAAATTTCGGAACACCGATTGGTATCGTATAATTGTCCAGAAATTTTTCAGCCACGACAGTGAGAACACAACTATCCTAACGACCAGGACCCGAAACTGATCCTCCAAATCCTCATTCCCGACCGACGGAGAAGCGTTTAGATCTGAATGGGAACGCAGCCAACGTTAATGAGGCCACCTAAAGACACAATAATTGTCAGCAAGAAAGCAAGGTGAGTGGAGGAAACAACTATGTCTTACCTGCAGCGGTGCCCTGGCAGTTGACAGTGTTGGTGTTGCTATAGAAAAAAAATTCGAGTTGGTTAAGGTTGATCTAGGTAAGAATTACTAGTCGACTAACCATGCACCGTTTCCGCCGCCAATAACAGTGATTGGGCTGCAGTTAAGACCGATGGGGAAGGTGATACTGCCCACAACAACACCGAGCAGGGTAAGAAGGCCCGTCAGACCACTGGAATTTGCCTGGTCCACGCTTTGGACCTGTTGGCAGCATTGTGGGCCAGAGCCGCTACCTCCACTTCCACCATCTCCACCTCCATATCCGCCTCCACGAGGGAGCGCTGTGGCGGCAGCAAGAGTTGTGAGGGCTGAGATGGTAACGAGTTTGTTGAACAACATGTCGAGCAGAGGATGTAGTGAACGAACGAACGAACAGACAATGGTAGGAGTGTTCAGTGAGGATGAGGGTTCCTTTGGTTCCCTTTTTATACGTTTTTTTGGCTCTAAATCACCAAGCCACCACATACTTTTCCTGCCCGGCCCAGTGAGTAATTGTCCATTACGTTTGTTCACTTGTAGAGGTTCGACTCATTAGAACTGTCAAACATCCTGATGACATGTAAAATGCTTCGTTGGATCTCCGCGAATTTTAACTCACTCAATTACGAAACACATTCCCCGATGTATCGTGTGGCGTTCGCCAGACTCAATGTTCATGACCCAGTATTTTTTTCAGCGATGAACGACTCCGAGAAGGTGAAATTCAAGGTCTTCCGGTTACGACACTCAACGAAACAAGTCTCGGTGAACGAACACCTCGGTTTGAAGCTGACGGGATGGGAACCTATAAAGCTTCTTGATATGCCGAGCTGTGAGGGTTCGAATCCGATTTCATCGAATTACGATACTTACTCGAGTCAGGAGGCGTCTCCTGACGTGACGGAGAACTTCGGTGTACATATGTGGTGACGTCCCCGTTTGACATATTGATATTCATCTCCGTCTATAGAGCATCAGACGGATGTAATCACTTTCACTTTGTGTAAAGGGTCGAACTGGCTTCGACAAGCAGAAACGTGGAAGGCGCACGCTCTGGCACGACTATTTTGTGATGAAACAGATGAGAGAACGCGACAAGCGCAAAGGCTTTCAAACAGTCAAGCTCGAAAGATAACACATCCAGATCGCTGTCAAGAAGAAGATGCCAACAGAAAGGAGTAGAAGATACGTGTCTTGAACAACATGAGAATATGATGAACTTGAAACATATTCTACTTACAAGATTCTATTTGTCCGCTGATTCCGCCACTCTACCTTGCTGTCATTATGAGTTTGGGGTCGACTTAATCGGATCGTAGAGTGTAGATTGTTACGAGCTACAGTCAAGATTCAAGAATAGAATGGGACCAGAACGTTCTTGAAGAAAAAAAGAGAATACTGCTCTACCTTATTCGGTTTTGGTGATAGAGGGAGGATCGCAGGTCTGGGAATATCTTGTGGCTCTCGGCATTCGATGTTAGCCCACTGGAAAGTTGTGGCAGACGCCGGAAGTTGATCACGGCCTTCTTTGACGTTTCGGTTGTCCTAGTGTGACGTTCAACCTCCTTCGTCCTACCTAAGGTGCTCCTTCGTTCCTTTCCATCTCCGTTCCGCCAAAGAAATGCGAGCCTCAACAGTCTGGCAGAAGCCCCACCTGCTCGCCTTAGAACTTTTGACATCGTTACTAGTTGTGCGAGGTAAGCAAGGAAAGGACCGTATCGATAGTTTCGTCGAGTCCTTGTGTCCGTCGAGGAAATCATTTGATATCCTGACGGTCCGGGTAGGTGCCAAAAACCCGCGTTGGCAAGCGAAAACATCTTCTTGGAAACACGTTGCGTGGTACGCCAATAACAGATGGATAATACTTCGCCTTGGCTAAAGAGTTCTCGACCTTCACATGTTCAGAATTTGCGATTCCATGGCTTTGGCTTTCATAAAGGGTAGATTTACCATAAGCATTACAACACATGCACAAGGAAAGAGGGCTGGTCCTCCATAGACTTACCTTTCCACCGATACTCCCACTACCCAAAGGCCTAGAATACGATATCCATTTGTTGTAGCCGAAGAAAAAGCTCGCTCAATAAACCCGCTCACCCAGTCAATTCAAGGTTGAATATACCATCCAGTAAGACCATTCCTCCCTCACCTTCTTCTCCTGCTCCATTCCTTTGGGTTTACGCGAAATTTAACGGACAATGTCTGACCTTCATGATTCAAGTCTCAGGCAGCTGGGAAGTATCATCGGTGAACCAGAGCATTTGTGATAGAGACACTTCCCAAGGAGTGTGACTAACTTTCACCTTGGAGAAAACGTACGATCCGAACAGAGTGCTTATTCTGGCCCGTGGCGCAAAAGGTGTACCTAATGAAGAGTCAAGACACAACGGCTGAAGTGGCAGCGAGAATTTTCTTGTAGTACCACCTTGTACGGTCTCAAGTAACTCAATTAAAAAAACACACATTGAAGTATTTTTGGGGTGGACGTCGCCCGTAGGTGATTTGATATTGATGTTCCGCCAATACATTTTGAATTGTCCACAATTACAGCTTCAGTCGGACTTGTTTTGACATCGGGAGAAAATGCAGAAGGCGCCTGCTTCCGGAGCGTCTATCTGCGATGAAACAGGAATGAATCAGGACAGGATGGCCCAGAGGAGAACGAGGCCCTCCAAGGTGCCATCAGGGCCAAAGCTGGCAAGATTCCAGGGAAAGACTAGTAGTCGAGGAAGAAGCTGTGGATGCACATCGGGAGCAACAGAACATGATAATACACGTCCTCCAAAGTTTTTGCTGTCCGCCGCACATTCCGCCACTGTGCCTTACTGTAACTCTGA
This sequence comes from Marasmius fiardii PR-910, assembly GCA_014904975.1. Lineage (NCBI taxonomy): Eukaryota > Fungi > Basidiomycota > Agaricomycetes > Agaricales > Marasmiaceae > Marasmius > Marasmius fiardii. The sequence continues at coordinate 263,124 of MU127809.1, forward strand.
GCCTATAGCGTCATTCGAACGCGAAATATTACGTTGTTGGTTTCAGTAGTTGACCAGAAAGTTCTTGAAGAACACAAAGACAATGGTACGTTGTACCTCAAACGACGGTTCGGTTTAAGTAAAAACCGCAAGGCGAGCATGAGGCCTGGAGACAACCAGGTGTAGGGTATCCTGAGGTCTGAAATTAGATGTTACCCCACTAGAAAAGCGAATTGATCATGAACAGCCTTAGTTTTTGTGGCAGAGACATCGAGTCACGAGAATTGATGAATGTCATAGAATGCGGTCTTCTCTGAAGCTTGCGTTGTCGCACGAGATGCAAAATCTGGCTCTCGCACATTCCGCCACTGTGCCTTACTGTACCACCATTTTAATTCGATCGAAGATTACAGCAGATGGCCAAAAAGTTCTTGAAGAACAGTACTACTTTGTACCTCGAAAGCTGACGCTGGTTCGGTTTTAATGACAATGTGAGGACCAGAGACATATGGCTAGGGTCCGGCATTGAATATTGCCCCACTCGAAAAGCGAACTGAACGGCTTCAGAGTTTGGAACAAAGACCCTGAGGCACAGAGGCTGATGAACGTCATTAACATTGAAACACGGCCTCGACTGATCAACGGACGAAGAAGAATTGGTTCAGCCCTCCGACGGTTCTCAGCGTTGCAGAGTGGTAGCCTTTGGAAAGAAGCTTGCTCCCTAATTCTGCCGAAAGACCTCAGCCAGTACAATCGTCATTGGTGGGCACAAAAGCAGAAAGCAAGATACCTACTTGAGAACTGTGAGAGATACCTCGCCGTCACTGAATAAAACAGAAGAGTTGGATTGATTAGGATCTTGACATGATATCTGGCGGTTGTGGACATGATTCGTCATTCAGTCTGAGACCCACGGAGGTCCTAATAGCCTGGCATTTTGTTGAGTCTGTACAGAGGGTAGATCCGAACGGGGGTACCTACCTGATACCGAGACACCCTACTAGCACAAACAAGACCGTCGAACCAGCAACTCTCGAACTGTCAAACACAGTACATATAGTAATGTCGCCCCGTTCCATCGAATATATTTACTGACGAGTTCTTCCTCTTTCCTAAATTTTAGTCCTGCCTCGCAATCGAATAGAACGCGTGAATGCGGGTCATAAACGTTGATTCAGAGGAGATGATTGAATTAGGAGGTCTGTGGCTCCGGTTGCTGTAATTTTAAGATTGTGTCGAGCACCAATGAGATGTATGTGCAGGTACAAGGAGTGAGAGTGGAATCTGAGAAGCCGGAAAAAGAATTGTATTGAGTTGGGAGGGAATGAAGTTCAAAGTTATCCGCTACTGGTGGCAGAGAAGGGCAGGGAACACTGTGCAATCTTTTGAGAATCAGTTGCCGACCCTATGTTAGAGGGGAGAAAGATGCACCTATGCCCTCCAAGTCCAACCGTCCAACCGAAAAACGCTACGGTGCGCCCTCAAAGCGGTCCCAGTGAGTGGTTGTTGGGCCAGGTAAATTTCACTTCAGGATTCCTCTCAACGAATTGGGCAGCTGCCGATTTGGCGGTGCACCAGTGTTTGCGAAATTCCGATTGTGACCGTTCATGATCAAGTGCAATTGACCGGCCACGCGCGTAATGCATCACTGCCATCACTACTTATCGCTTGGCCGTCCTCACGCCACAATCGCGGGGATAGTGTCAAGGTTCGTTCATGGTCAACCTGATCTTCGAGTAGGAAAGATGTGAGTGTGACATCCGGACTGCATTTACTAGAAAAGTAATGATATAAGGAGACAGATACATAGATACCGAAGGGCCACGGGGAGGTAGAACATTAGAGTAGTCTATGTGGGGCTATGAAAAATGCCTTCTGGCGTGTTCAGGATAGCAGAGGCGGTCAGAACTGGACGTCAATATTCCAAATGTTGGTGTGATTGGTACCATCACACAAAATTATCATATAAAAAAAATAAATTATCCGCGATTGAAATACACTGAAAAAGTACAACACGTTGAAAATAAGACCATCCCGACGCTGAAATCCAAATCCTTTCTCGATCGAGGACGCTTAGGCCTGGATGGGAACACATCCGACGTTAATGAGGCCACCTAAAGATACAGCAATGGTCAGTAAGACACAGTCGAGCTGATAGCTGGGAGCAATACGATTCACCTAAGGTGGTGCCCTGACAATTGACAGCGTTGGTATCGCTGGAGAAAGATTTACAAGTTAATCAATGGCGTTGGTCAGGAGAGGAACGACTGGTCGACTAACCATCCACCGTTTCCGCCGCCGACAATAGTGATCGGGCTGCAGTTAGCACCGACGAGGCCGGTGATATCGCCCAAATCAATACCGAGCAGCTTGAGAGCCGCCCCAAGAGAGCTAGAGGTTG